>CM030855.1:7547714-7985214 GCA_018105865.1 Metaphire vulgaris
GGTGCGTGGACGGTTGTCGTGGTCATCCCTCCTCCTCCATCCCTCCTTCCCTCTCTTCTCTCCGTGTTCAAGAACCGAAAAGCAACAACGCCCATTGACGGGCGTTGTTGCTTTTCGGTTCTTGAACACGGAGAGAGGGAGGGAGGGAATCGACTTGGGCGTTGGTCTCTTCCAGCGATCGGTTTCCAGCAGGGAATCGGTCGCTTCGACTCCTGCCGTCCATCCCTAATGACCCCCACCCACTGGCGATGAATAATAAACGTGATGAAATCAATGAAAACGCAATCGCGTCAAAAACCAGTGTTTGAGTTGCTGAGTTCATCACATCCCACATTTTTCGCGCTTAAATTACTTATATATAAACTTTACGAAAACCTGCATATACTATTCTTCCTAGCAATAATGTCTCTGTTGTAATGCATTCATAGTTCTACACTGTAAGTGATCTCTAATTTTGTAATGCCTTCACGCAGTTCTTATAGGACGACTTACCACAATAATCAGTACGTTATAATATAATAATAATAATAATAATAATAATAATAATAATAATAATAATAATAATAATAATAATAATAATAATAATAATAATAATAATAATAATAATAATAAAAACATTTCCAGCACACACACATTTCTCAGACATTTTGGGTCTGCCTAAAAGCCTGCTTTCCACTCTGCAATCTGTCCTAAATGCTGCGGCTCGTCTTGTGGCTAAAGCTCATCGCTACTCTAGCATCTCAGACACCCTCTGTCAGACAGCTTAACACCCTCCAGTGGCTTCCAATTTCTGACCGCATTAAATTCAAACAAATAATTATTGTTTCTGCAGCACTTCGAGGTCAGGCCCCATCTTATAATTATTACTGAGCTGAGCTTTTCATATCACCCTCTTCCACTGCACATCGCCTGCTCCGCTCCTCTGATCGGAAGAATGTTTATGTCCCCAGATCACGCACTGCTCTTACCCAGCGTCGGGCTTTTGCAGTGACTGGACCCTCCCTCTGGAATGCCTTGAACCCATCCATTCGGGAATCACTTTTTACTCCCTCGCTCTGCTCAATGCGAAAGCTTAAGTCTCACTACTTTACCCTGCGACTCCAATGCCAGCCAGAGCGACTCTGAGTAGAAATCGAAGAGGCGCTATACAAATGCCACATTACATTACATTTCTCGTTAGCAAAAGTCGCTCTGAAGAATTAGGTTCGTGGGACAACAAGGAGGATTTTAGCGTCCTCAATAATTCACGTCACCGGCTAAACATGGGAGCTTTTGCCGGCCTTTCCTTTCTCCCATTTGCTCATTCATATTTGAGCAAATCTATTGCGGTCGACTTGATTCGAGGACTCCACAATTGGTAGTTCAGATCGACCACCACCAGTGACGTAGCGAGGGGGCAGAGGGGTGAAGCGTCCCAGACAGCACTTGCTCTAGGGGCGGCAGTTTTTTGCTTGTTTTTGGGAGAGTTGATAACGTTTTTTGCTTGTCGGAGACTTTTTTGGAGAGTTGATAACGTTTTTTTGCTTGTCAGTCAGAGACTATTTTGGAGAGTTGATAACGTTTTTTTGCTTGTCAGAGACTTTTTTGGATAAGAGTTGATAACGTTTTTTTGCTTGTCAGACTATTTTCGGAGAATTGAGGGCAGCACTCTTTTTCTCGCCCCGGACGGCACTTTGCCTCGCTACGCCACTTACCACCACTTAACCAAATACTCAAAAAATTTGGATAAAGCGTATACTCGCCCCCATGCAGTCGTTTTTTCTGGCGTATACACAAAGGTAGTCCCAATGGTCATAGACCCCCTCCCCCCACCGAACAAGACACTGCAACGAATTATTTATTAATTCAGCTGCCATTTTCGCAATTGGGACCGTCCATAAATGACGTAACGCACTTAGGGGAGGGGTTCAAACATTTGACGATGTATGACGACGGGGGAGGGGTTTCCAGAAATGTGACGTCACATAATACTAAATATTGCTATTAATACGCAATGCTATGTTACCGCAAAGATGAACGTATTTTACACTTATAATTCATTTTTTAAAAAGAATTTGAAAACGTTTCTGAATTTCGCTTCAACTATAGTAATTATAATGAGTATTTTCAAACGAATTCATTGCAACACCCGCTTCATTCAAGAAATAAGTGAATTGAAACATTAATTTTGCCATTAAAAAGATGGGGGGTTAACGCGTTGTGACGTCATTTTAGGGTTCTGACTTTTTGTGACGACTTGTGATGAGGGGAGAGGGGGTCAAAAACTGCCAAAATCGCGTGACGTCATTTATGGACGGCCCCATTACAGTATAGAGTATGCATGCCGAGGAGCAAAATTTTGAGCAATCTGCCTTGAAAAATATATTTCTGGATATAAGAATGAATTGTCGACAATTTTGACAATTGTAAATGAAAACCCGTGTAGATAATTGATTTTGGAAGTTTCGCAATTTAACGCCTTGACAAATATACCACGAATTTTTCCAATTTTGACAATTAACGTCACAGTTAATCACGAAGAACAAGAGCGTTCAGAGGGAATTAATATTTTGCAAATAGACTTCAGCGCTGCTTTTGCTAATTCACTTAAGATCGGAGAAATTTATGGCCTCTATAGAACATTGCGGCGAAATGCTTTAAATCGACAGACAATTCTCGATAATTAAATTTCTGTCTTCAAACGATGGAATCAACGGGAGTCATATTCGCTTTTAAAATATGACATCTCATCATATGAGATGCGACATCTCACCTCTCGCCTAGCCAACGCAGAGATGTCCATGGGTCCATTTTTTAGAACCCAACCCAACCCATCAAATCTCCAACCCAACCCATGTCGGCAATAGGGTTACTTCTTGATCCAACCCAACCCACCGTAATACATTGCAATTTCTTCAACCATTACTTATCTTCTGACCTAACCCACCACAAATATGGTAACGTCCGATCCAATCCAATCCAACTTGACCCAACCCAACCGCGTGCGCTGAAAATACAGGACGAGAAAATGACGGACCAAAAAATTTCAATAACTGGAAAATGACCGATGGGAAAATGACGGACCAAATCTCCGGTGTGGAAAATGCAGGACTGGAGAATGACGGACAGAATTTCAGCGGGGGAGAAGGTGGGCTGGATGGCCTCGTCCATGGGGGATCTGACCTATATAGCAAGCCGCAACCTGGATCAAAAATGACACCCTGATGTTCGGATATTGCCTTATTAGCCAGAGGCGGATCTAGGGTATTCGGCGCCCGGGGACAAAGTGTACGTTGGCGCCCCTAACAACTGACAAGCAAAAAAGGTCCTCACATCGTTTTCGGCGCCCCTCAACTCTCTCTCTCTTCATATAGTGCTGACGAGCAAAAAGAGGTCCTCGTAAAGTGTTTCTTCTACTTTATTGTGCATTTCACTTACCCAAATATCCAATTTTGGCGCCCCTCACCTCGGCGCCCGGGGACATGTGTACCCCCCTGCCCTCCCCTAGATCCTCCTCTGTTATTAGCGCATGTAGAACGTGTAGAACGCATGCAGAACGTGGGAGTTTTGATGACAACAGAGTATAACGATGACGTCATTGACGTGTATTTTTTTATGAATCACGTGACCTAAATTATTCCAAGGATTGAGGTAGAGATTTTAGAAGGCCTTGTGTTATTTATGTCCCTTGCAGCAGTGTTTAATCTAGACTCCTGGACTCCGGGGAGGGGAGAACTGAAAAAACCGGGAGGGGAACTGACAAAGCCGAGGGGAATTATGATAGGGGGCTGCTGTTAGTTGATGTAGTATGTCAAAATTTCCGGGAGGAATTTGAAATTTCCGGGGGGAAAGGGCAATTTTCCCCTCCGGAAACGGCCTGGATTAAACCCTGCGTCATTCAACTCAGCCCGTTCCTGTCAACTTCTCAGCGTTGGACGCGAGCAAGGTCACCTGGTCTCACGTATCCAATGCTTTGGATTTTTAGAATAATGCTTACTATAATATAAACACCAGCAGTGACCAGCTCTATGCAACTGTAAGTCTCAAATGGAGAGAAAAATTAATTATTGGAATCAAAATCAATTGATCAGCGCCAATTCATTGATTTGGAAACAAACTAAATGTAAGCAAATATGTATATGTGCATGCATGTATGTGTATGTATGTATGTATGTATGTATGTATGTATGTATGTATATATGTATATATGTATGTATGTATGTATGTACATACATACATACATGTATATGTGTACATACACGTATATGTATGTATGTATGTATGTATGTATGTGTACTGTACGTGCGTATATGTGCATGTCATGTGCATGTATGTGGATCTCAAACGCTATTTTTGTAAATCATCAGGAAATTGACCTAAGTAATTTTACATATAAAGAGAACATAGGCCTAATCTCAGTGGCGTCACCAGGAATTTTGGGTTGGGGCAAAAGGGGGCTGGCGTGTCAGATTTCTTACCCCACCCCACACACACCCTCCACAGAAAACTTTCTCACCGGATTTGCGCGAATCTGGTAGGTGGTCTTGGGGCAGGTTGGGGGCAGTTGCCCCCATTTGCCCTCCCCGTGACGACGCTAATGCCTAATTTATAAATATAATCAAAAGATGAAAAGCCGAGTGACTGAATATTGCAAATACTTGCGTCTTTGTACAATTTTTTTCTGCCTTGAAATTCACGTCAACCAGTTAAACAGCGAAACAGCGATGCTGCCAAATTGTCGGCAACTGCGGTTCCAGTGAGAGAGAGAGAGAGAGAGAGAGAGAGAGAGAGAGAGAGAGAGAGAGACAGAGAGAGAGACAGAGAGACAGACAGAGAAACAGAGACAGAGAGAGAGAGAGAAAGAGAGAGACAGACAGACAGAAACAGAGACAGAGACAGAGACATGTAGAGGCAGAGAGACAGACAGGCTGAGAGAGACAGACAGAGACAGAGACAGACTGAGAGAGACAGAGAGAGACAGAGTCAGAGATAGATAGATAGATAGATAGATAGATAGATAGATAGATAGATAGATAGATAGATAGATAGATAGAGAGAGAGAGAGAGAGAGAGAGAGAGAGAGAGAGAGAGAGACAGACAGACAGAGACAGAGACAGACAGACAGAGACAGAGACTGAGACAGAGACAGAGAGAGAGAGACAGAGAGAGAGAGAGAGAGGGACGGAGGGACGGAGGGAGGCAGGGAGGAAGTTAGAAGAGCGATTTTCCTCCGCATCCCGACCACCTGTTACGTCGTCCGCTGACGGATCGTTTGTCACTTCCAAGTGCCCACCGTCGTAAATGTCACTCCTAAGTGCGCGTCTTACGACACCGAGACACCGACAGCCACCCACGCGTACGGCCACGGCGACGCACACTGCAAGACAACAAGACAACAGAGAAACGAAATTTGCTGATTATATACAAGACAGTAAAAATGGCAATTAACAAAAAACACTGTTGTATCAACACACACACACACACACACACACACATATGTATATGTGTATATATATGTGTATATATATACATATATATATTATATATTATTATACCTCATATAATATTACATTTTTTTTGGTTACTTATACTTTCGGGATTGTCGATCCTTTTAGTAGCCATATTTCTTCCAGTCATTCAAGTACAGTATTACTTTTTATGTCTATACTAGTTAAGAATAAAGTTCTACATGTTTATCTTTTCTAACTTTAAATTGAATTTTGATCTGACTGTATTATATATATATATATATATATATATATATATAATTGTGTATGTAATATGTATGACGTTGAAGGAAAAAATGAATATGAAAATATATATATGCTTATATATATGTATTTATATGTGTTTATATATATGTATATATATGCGATGTATTATGTATACACAAGGCAAGTGTGTCGCGTGTGTGTACACAAAGTGTGCGTCTGTGTACACATCGGCGTAAACTGCGTCTGTTGTATAGAGCGTAGGGTCGAACCCGTGACACTCGGGAGAACGTCGTCGTCTCCGGTGAGGAGCCATTTTGACGCCGTCACCAGCCAAAGTAAACTGAGTCGAAGGCCTCAAGTGGAGGGAGGGTGGAGAGTGCAGTGAAGATACTGGGACTACTGTCTGTCTGTAAGCAGCAGATGCACAAGACCAGTCGTACAGATTGCCGCAGAACTATTGCTTTTGGTCAGCGCTTCAGCAGACGTGGACATGGGTACATTTTCAAAAATCCAACCCATCTTGATTCAAAAGCTTCATTTTCTAACCAATACCACAATGTCACAGGCCTTGCAGGTTACGGGGCAATTCGGAGACGGACAATTCGAGACGGACAATTCGGAGAACGACTAATATCGCCCAAAAAGTTTAAAAAGTTGTAAAACTGTTTTAAAATATAACCGTTTTATAAGGGTTAGGGTTAGGGTTAGAGTTAGGGTGAAACTGTGCTCCGAATTGTCCGACTCCGAATTGTCCTCTCCGAATTGTCCGTCTCAGAATTGCCCTAGAACCGCCTTGCAAGTTGCAAGTAGACTTAGGTTTTAAGCAATTTAGATGCCAGCAATCCTCCATACGCGGCTTATATTAAAACGATTAGTGTTTTATCCCACTTTTAGTTGACAATAAGTTTGCAGGGTCACGGCGTGCTACAAAGCTGCTGGAGTGAGTCGCACAGTTCCAGAAAGTTTGGGAAACCCTGGTCTATATGTAGGCCTACTTCTGTTGTATTTTTAAAATTAACTTTCTTTCGTAATAACGCAAGAATAGTGTGGACCTATTCCGACCATTTTGCTCTGAAACTCCAATAACAAGAGGAATATTTAGATTATTGACGTATCACCTAGCGGTTAAGCGAATTTGCCATACTCATAGGATATTTAAGACGCGTAACAAAGGTGTGTTCCTGGCAAAATTCTAAAAAGATAATTTTAAGAAATTTCAATTTTTATTTTCTATCATTTTGTCTTAGTTGGCAAAGTTATTAATAATTATGCCTAATATATTTGCCATAATTTCATTCGAATTGAATCAGAGCTTCTGTTTTGCCATTTACAGTATTCAAAACTAAGATTCGTTTCAACTATCGTTCGCAAGATGGCGTAATGCATTTTTTTTATATTACATGCTATGATAATTATGATCGCGGAACGTTACAAAAACCGCTGAAGTGGGCCGCGGTTCCAAAATGTTTGAGAAACCATGTTCAACGGTACATCGTTGCCTTTTCGTTTTAATAATTCGTATACCATTTCGTTTGGCTGTGTGGTTAATTTATGAATACATTAACTGACATTTGCGTCTTATCAACTTTAACAGTTACACATCTAACGTATGTATGCGTGTTTTTTTGTGTGTGTGTGTGTGTATTTGCGAGCAGCTGTCCTAAAACGAAGCGAAATTGTCTTCTTGCATCATTTTCGGATGACTTACTTGGAAAGAGAGAGAGAGAGAGAGAGAGAGAGAGAGAGAGAGAGAGAGAGAGAGAGAGAGAGAGAGAGAGAGAGAGAGAGAGAGAGAGAGAGAGAGAAGCCACATATCTGACTGCCAAGCAGAGTCAGACAAAGTCGCTGCCAACTTATTATTGCCTTGCATCTCGAAACCCAGAGCGTGCTCTTAGAAAACTGCATCATTTCCTTATTCTTTAATCTGCAAAGTTTCTTCGCCCATTATTTTGGTGAAACTGCCGGTTTTTCAACGAATAGAGATTTTGTCTGGCGCCAGAAGATAGAATCTGTATAAGTAGGTCGCGGTTTTATGCTAAAACCGACCGTTGTGCGACCGGTTCCCGTCAGAACACCGAAGTCAATTAAAGTCGAGCGCGGTTAGTACTTGGATGGGTGACCATCCCGGGATCGAGCCGTGGTGCTGGCGGCCAACCAAACCATTCGTCGCTTAGGGCGTCGATAAATCGGTAGTTGCGACGGTAAGACCCAGATCGTGAATAAGCTGGTGCACTGCACAAAGCTTTCGGGCAGCGCTATAAAAATTTTCTTTTACTTACTTACTTACTTACTTACTTACTTATAATGAGCGCCTCATAAATGTTCGCATTGATTGCGTCGTCTGCTTCCATTAGAATCCATTAGACGACGATGGTTCGTCCTGACGCAGCCCTTGCCTTCGTCATCGAGGAGGAGGAGGAGGAGGAGGAGGAAGAAGAAGAGCGCTGACAGAAGATGGCGTCGCCGTCGTCTTCGGCTTAAAGAAGCAACGGCGCTATATAAGCAAATAATAGCGAAGCAGTTGGGATGCAAAGTGGTGCTTAATGCGAATATACAAGACACTCGCACGATGCGATGAAATCGAGAGACAGACAGACAGACAGACAGACAGACAGACAGACAGACAGACAGACAGACAGACAGACAGACAGACAGACAGACAGATAGAGACAGAGACGTAGAGAGACGGAGACAGAAACAGAGACAGACAGAGAGACAGAGACAGAGAGACAGAGACAGAAAAAGAGAGACAGAGACAGAGAAACACAGAGACAGAGACGGAGAGAGAAAGGCAGACAGACAGAGACAGGCAGAGACAGAGAGACAGAGACAGAGAAACAGAGACAGAGAGACACAGACACAGACAGATAGAGGCAGAGACGTAGAGAGACTGAGACAGACAGAGAGACGGGCAGAGAGAGAGACAGAACAGAGACAGAGACAGTTAAAGAGGAGACGGAAAAGCGATGCAGCATGGCTACTGTGGGAAATGGGAAATAATTGTTGATATATTAATTTTATGTTTATGCATGGATCAGGTTGAGGCAAGGACGTCTAAAACGCTTAGAGTTTGCGCTCGTGTCTCCTGACTCTCTTTGTCTGTCTGTCTGTCTGTCTGTCTGTCTGTCTGTCTGTCTGTCTGTCTGTTGTCTGATCTATTTATGTTTATGTCTGTCTGTCTGTCTGTCTGTCTGTCTGTCTGTCTGTCTGTCTGTATTCGATTTTAGTCGCTGTTTTGTTCGAATGTATTCCTGGTTTGGCCTGCCTCAGCGTTGTTTTGAAGTAACACCCACATGCAGATAAGACTAAATGGCAATGAAATCAAACAAGTGGCACAGTTCAAATACTTAGACAGAATGACACCCAGCGATGGGAAATGGAAGAAATCGTAACACCGGGAATAGGAATGGCCAAGGCAGCATTCTGGGAACTCAAAGCGATACTTACAAATGTATGAACACCTTTTACTTATAATGATGAAGAAAGGCTTGGGTCATTTGATTATAACCGGAAAAGTGGACGGGAAAAGAGCAAAAGGGAGGCAGAGAAACACCTACAGTACATGTAGACTGCATACGAGAAGGGATTGAAGGAGTAAAGGACAACATCGAATTAATAAGAGAATGTCAAGATCGAACAAAGTGGAAATGCATGGTCGCCAACGTAGAAATACACAGCACCTGAAAAAGAAGTAACAGGACGACCTCTGCCTTAAATTTGACCTTGACATACGGGTTAGATTCTATTCCCCGGAGTAGCCCTAGCTACTGGGATTTCCTGTCGTTATTTTGACGGTGCCTATCTCATAAATGCCCACCTGTTCAAAGTTGTGTTCAAAAGCTCTGTCTGTCTGTCTGTCTCTCTCTCTCTGTGTTTCTCTCTGTCTCTCTCGTTGTCTGTCTCTCTCTGTCTCTCTCTTTGTCTGTCTCTCTCTTTGTCTATGTCTCTCTTTATGTTTCTCTCTGTCTTTCTCTGTCTCTGTCACGTTGTGTTTCTCTCTATGTCACTCTCTCTTTCTGTCTCTCTTTCTGTCTCTGTCTGTCTGTCTGTCTGTCTGACTGTCTGTCTGTCTGACTGTCTGTCTGTCTGACTGTCTGTCTGTCTGTCTGCCGCGCTCTCATGGCTCTCAACCTCTCGTAGAAGATTCCTCTTTTCCTCCGAGAGACAGTGCCACCTGTCGATCGACTTTTTGACCGTGCTAGGTGAGAGGAAGGTGAGACTCCAGGAAGTAACAGAAGTTAACCGCTATAGTAAAGAAGCACCTTCCAGGGGAGAAGGGGCCTTTGAAGCCGGACGGGGGCTAATTGGACGTCGTATCGAAGACAAAGGATACGGAGGTGTTGGGACAGAAGGATTTCGAAACAAGACACCACTTGAAAAGAGATCAGTTTAAAGCTGTTCGGCTGAACGAACAAGGGAAGTGTTTGTTGACGACGGTTAGTTAACTGGAAAAAAGTATTTAAAACCACTTACGTTGACTTTCCAATGGACAGCACAAAAACAGGGCAGGGCGAGCGATATATAGGCAAATGCGCTCCTATAGAAAAAAACACTTTTCGTCTGGAATGCATTGCTTAGCTAAAACATCAAGTCTTTGATGTACTCCGTTACTATGGTGACGAAATGAAACGATCTATTTTTTCTAGAAGCCGAATCTATGCTTGGTTTCGCTGACGTCACGAGGTCTGATTTCAAATTCATATTTAATGTGGTAAAAAATGTCTGTATATTCTATCTTACTTTCTAAAAAATCATAGAACATATTAAAGCAGTTTATCCAAATATTGCATTATGTTTGAACTGTCTTTATATTGCATACAAGTATATATATATATATATATATATATATATATATATATATATATCTGGATAAAACACTGGCCGAGTCTATAGATGAGTGGTAATATCATTGTCACGGCACGCCGACGACTTATTTCAATCCGTCATATCCCTAACATGGTCGAAACAGCCTAATCGCTAGAGGGCGATAGTAACATCAAATGAGTAAAATGGCAAAGAACAGTAACCAAGGTTCGGCGGAAGAGACCTTACCGTCCGCCGATGTATGGCTTAGCCACCTATGGGCTGTTGGCTTGCAAAATACGGGGATCATACCGGACCCTATATGAGCCTATAAAACCTATATTTATATACTATATATATAAAAGACTAAATAAGTGGATAGGCCATGTTCTGAGAAAAAGAATAATGCCTACTAAGAGAAGTACTAGAAGGAAAGATGAATGGGAAAGCACAGAAGGACCAAGGACCAAGGACATCGATGCTGGAGTGGATGTTCGACACTACGGAAAAAAACAAGTATCCAGCCCTGAAGATAAAAGCTCGAGATAGAGAGCTAAAGTGGCGACGCTGGAGTATGGAACCTGTCTTTGGACAGAGCACCCGAAGAATAAGTGCGCCTGTGTATGTGTGTGTGTGTGTGTGTGTGTTTGACAGTTTTGGTTTTATATGTGAACATTACTGTTGTTTTCTTGCATTGTGTCTTCTCATTCAACATTCCAGCAATCTGTTGCTATATGTACATCAGCTTTCCGGTACCTGGAATCGTATTGCCTTCAGCGAACGCATGACAAAGACATTCCAACAGCAACTTAAGCCATCTGGTTATACGAAGAATAACGCTAAGCTACTTGCGTCCACAATGCTGTCATTTTCAACGACGTCTTTCTAAATGTCGACGCTTCGGGGCTGAACGAACATTTCTCGCGAGTCTCTTAGGCGCTTGGGAACTGCGCGTATCTTCTACACGCATACACTGTGTTCGGAAAAAGGAAACCCCTATAATGCTTAATTATGAAACCAACGTAAATTATTTATAATTTTTTTAAATTCCAGACTTCATTTCAATACGAATATAAAAATTAAATTTAATATGATCTTCATTTGGAAATATTTTGCTTGTTTGTCAACACCCTCAATTGATAAGAAAATTACATCATCACCCAATAATATACGCAGAAAACTGTAGTCTGTGATAGCTGACTGCAAAATTTGCAAACCGCTCAAACGAGTAAACGGATTCTAAATTGAATATGGCGCTAAATATGGCGAAAGTGAAACTGAAACTGGTTTTGTTTATAATAATAATAATAATAATAATAATAATAATAATAATAATAATAATAATAATAATAATAATAATAATAATAATAATAATAATAATCCGGTGTTTGCCTGGCGCTAACGACAGAAATAGATGTCTCTTTATGTGTGTTGAAACGTTGTCTAAATCTATGCAGATTCGAGGTGGTTATTGCGATATGTTTAGGCGTTCCCTTTTTTACGGACACGGTGTACTTATGTTATACATGCAGTTCCCTGCGGCCTCCACGCCTGGTACATTAGTCCCGCGTCAAAAATGGACGTCTCTAATGCAAACGGACAGATTTCGGGTAGGATGTTAACATGACGAAAATCATGTTCTTACAACACAGGACAACGCACGCAGTTTCATCGGCGTCTTATCCAGCTGATGAGGGTGGGTGGTGGGTGGGTGTATTGGTTGCGACGTGGGGGAGTTGCGAATTTCACAGTGCGTGATGCGTAATTAGATTATTGAGACGTGTTCCAATTTCGCGTAACTTAATTCGTTTGCGACTTATTCGTTTGAAAGTGCGCAACGGCAGAGATAGATACTGTACACGTAGATGGCGCTCTCGGCATTCCGTTGTTATTCCAGCACGAAAGGAATTTCAATCAAAGAACTTTTAAAAACATCTTTGCAACGCAAGGAGGGTTGATAAAAAAGAGTACATAGGCCTACTTAGCTAAAAACCCAAGAATACGCAGCTATACTACCATAGATTTTAATAATTACCAGATACAGTCTATGGTATCTGTAAGTAAAGCCAGTTTTTCATCATTTTACATGGAACGTATGTAATGTAATGTAATGTAACAAAATATTTGTATAGCGCCTCTTCTGAAGAATCACTCAGAAGCGCTCCCACAGCAAATTACTGTATATTGACAAAGAGATAATTTTAAGTCGTTTCAAAAGAGGGCCATAGAATTAGTATGTCAACTTACAGCTCCTTACTCTGTAGACCTTTATACATCTCGACAATTGTTGCCATGACAACATTAAGTATAAAATAGTGAAAAACTTGCTTCAACTTTTCGCCGCCCAGACCATAGATAGGCTCTATCCAGTGAGTATTAATGTCAATGGCTACCACGGTAAAACTTCGCAAAGCGTTTTGCCACCAATCTCTTTTTTAAAATATCCTGTCAGGGGCGTAGACAGGGATATTTTTACACCCGTAACACCCTCCCAGCACCCCTCAATTTGAGACCGAAACCCCCAACGCCTCCCCCTAATTTCAGCTATGGAATGACTTTTTCTGAAATTCCGACTTTCGACACCCCCCAAATCGATAATCCTGGAAATAACCCTCGGCGTAGAACACGGGGGCACTGCGGAGATGGTCCCACCCAATAATTAGTGAGGGGTAGGCCCTATAATATTACTGTATTTATCCCCATGCAGGAAATAATTGTTGATATATTTGATATGGTTGATACGGCTTATGCATGGATTAGGACCTTTGTTTCTTTGACGTTCTAAACAGTCTACAAACAAAAAAGGTCGCCACTAGAGTTTAAACATATTTACGGGTGGATATATTTTAAGAATTTTTATCCTCCCCCCCAATAATACTGATGGCAGGAATGTATCCTGCAATAATTGTAATTAATTCGTCGCTTTTTCACCAATGGGGCTGTCCATTAATTATGTCAACAATTTTGGGCAATTTTGACCCCTCCCCACCTTGTCAACAACTGTCAACTTTCACTTACCTCCCCACCATAATTACATCAAAAACTTTTGACCCCCCTCCTCCAAGATCAATGACAGGTCCCAATAACAAGGTTATTATTTTTTGCGGTGATGACCATTTTTCCCTTTTTGCTCATCGAGTGTCAAAATGTGGTGGTGATGACCTTTTTTTCCATGCTTTTTTCCATTGTAATAAGTAGTATTTTATGAAATTTCCTATTTTTTGATTATTTGTAAAAGTGAAATTGTTGACGTCAACTTCTCTTGACCCCCTCACTCCCCCTGTCAACAACTGTCAAACTTTTTTAAACCCCCTCCCCTAAATTGTTGACGTAATTAATGGACAGCCCCAATGACAATCTTCTCGTGAGGAATTTTTGCATTGAAAGTGTATGATCGTTGATTCTTCCTATAAATAACTTTTCAAATGACTTGGCTGATATATCCATTAGGTGTGTCACGACAGCTCAATCCGTGGCCGGACAAATATCCGCGGACAAAATGTCACGGACAAAATCTCAGTTGAAATTTGAATCGTCACTCATCGAAGGTCTTTTCAAAGTCAGAACCCAACAAGGGTGCTTCCTTTCTAAGCCAAGATAGCAACCAGGATGTCGCCTTTATCTCGCCGTTACGTCTCTGTCAGTTCCTCGGGTACAGTATCTGGCACCGAGTGTGCGTAATTCTGAAACGTTCGCCAGATGGCGGTAGCGTGATGATAACATAGATTTATTATTGTAAGCTTACACTATAGCTGCCGTCTATCTATTGAAAGTTGAAGTCAAAAATCCATCATTTTGGTACATTGTTGTCATGGTAACCATCGTCTATATATCTGCAGCGTGTATATTTAATTGAAACACACCATGATAGCATTGTACTAAAATGGTGGAAACCTGGCTTCAATTTCTGATACCATAGACTGTCTTGCGATAAAATCTATTGATAAGGCGAAGTCACATATCAGTGGCGTAGCCACGTGGGAGGGGTTGGGGTTAACCTCCACCCTTGGACGGCGGAAAAAATATTTTTGATGTATTTCCATGCAATTTTTATTTTTTTAGGCGATTTTTGGCGATTTTTGGGGTGAAAATCCCCCCTTGGCGGTCATCGACGAAATTTTTTTTCAAAACCCCCTTCCAGAAATCCTGGCTACGCCACTGTCGCATATTATAATGTTTCTATAGATCCAGCAATCCAAAGCGATACTGCATTAATTTGAACACGTGTAGCTAAATGAACATCGTTGCATTACAACGACTAATAATTACTGTAATTAGGGTCGTTCATAAATGACGTCACGCGATTTTGGCAGTTTTTTGGCGCCCCCTTCGTCACACGGCGTCACAAAAAGTCAGACCCCATAAAATATGACGTCACAACGCGTTGACCCCCTCGTCTTTCAAAAAGGCTGACAAGCAAAAAAGGTTTTCCTCATCTTTGCTTGTACTTTTGTGCCTTTCGTCTTTTTTCCTTTCTAAACCCGTTTACAAGCAAAAAAATGCCATCCATGATTTTCCATCATCATTTTTCCCCGTTGTAAATGTGCTGACAAACAATGTTTATTTTATACCTTCTTTGGGGGAAGAACTTCCTCCCAAAGTTTGAAATTTCCCCTCAACAATTTTGACATTTTGGCAAGTAGTATGACCTCCCCAATGTTTGTTCCCTCCAAAAATGTTAAACTCCCCCCAATGTCTAGGTGGCTAGAATAAACACTGGCTGACAAGCATAAATAAATAAAAGCTACACATAGGGAAAAATTTTGTGACGTCACATTTGTGGTACTCCCCTTCGTCACAAGTCGTAACAAATGGTTGAACCCCTCTCCTAGGTGCGTGACGTCATTTATGGACGGTCCCTTACCCTAAGAGACAACAAATGGACCTGTACCACAATTTTCAGACACAGTTTTGGATTTTAAGCTGTAAGCTTAGAGTATAAACAATAGAGACAGCAACTCGGCCCAGTTGAGAGCAGAGGAACGGCTCGCACACACACAAACGGAAGGGGCTGTCCATTAATTACGTCAACAAAATAGGGGAGGGCTCGAACAAGTTTGACAGTCTTCGAAAGGGGGCATGGGGTCAAGAGAAGTTGACGTCAACAATTTAATTTTTTTTACAAATAATCAAAAATAGGAATTTTCATGGAATACTATTTATTGCAACGGAAAAACCTGACAAGCAAAAAAGGTCATCACCACCACATTTTGGCACTTGATGAGCAAAAAAGGGAAAATGACTCATCACCGCAAAAATAATGACCTTCTGAGCGTTTTAGGGAGACCCGTCACTGATCTTAATGAGGGGGGGGGCGGGCTCAAAAGTTTTTGACATAAATATAGGATGTCACTAAAGTTTAACAGTTGTTGACCAGAGGGGGTTAAAAATTGCTCAAAAATTGTTGACGCAATTAATAGACAGCCCAAGACACAATCGTCTTGATACGACCACGTCTTTAAACAAGCACAACACATACACAATAGATACAGTTGGAACAGTCTTATCACTGAATAGCTTCTGGAATCGCAAGATGACTGTATTCTATTTAATTAAAAGTAAAGGTAGTCCCATACTCGAACGAGCGTCTGGTTTACGGCGATGATCTTCGGTAATAGGCAAGCAGCGACGCAGCTGGCTTACGCTAGGGCAGCGGTTCTCAACCTTTATAGTGCCGCGACCCTTTTTAAAATTCCCGTGATGTGGCGAAACGGTCAAATTATTTTCGTTCACAATGTAAACTGCTAAAAGTAATAATGCTACGAGAATCAAAATGTTCGAAATCGTTATTATTTAATTGTCTCCATGTCTATCCTTGAATTACAATTATAGTAAAACAACTAGTACGTCGTAACTACCACTGAGGATATTTTGTACAATAACAAGACAAGAGACAACCTAATATTTCTGAAGGTCTCGGGCGACCCCTGGCAAATCGTCATACGACCCCCTTGGGGATCGCGACCCACAGGTTGAGAACCGCTGCGCTAGGGCTTCCCAAACATTTTGGAACCGCGGTCCACTTCAGCGGTTTTGTAACGTGCCGCGACCCTCATCATAGCATGTAACATTTTAAAATGCATTAGGCCATCTGGCGAACGTTAGTTGAAATGAATCTTCGGAGTTTTGGATAAATGACAAAACAAAAGCTCTGATTCAATTCGAATGAAAATATGGCAAATATATTAGGCAGAACTTTTAATATTTTTGCCAAATAAGACAAACTAAGAGAAATAAATATTGAAACTTTTGCCAGGAACATACCCTATTACGCGTCTTAAAAATCTTATGAATATGCCAAAATCGCTTAACCGCTAGGTCTGTGTACTTCACTCATATAGATTCACCAGTTTTAGTGTATTTCAGAGCAAAATGGACGGAATAAGATCAATTCTTAAAAGCTTTATAGGCCAGGGTTTCCCAAACGTTTTTGGAACTGTGCGGCTCACTTCAGCGGCTTTGTAACATCTCACGACCCTGCAAACTTATGGTCAACTAAAATTGGATAAAACACTAATCGTTTTAATATAAGCCGTGTATGGAGGATTGCAGGTATATAAATTTTTTAAACCTAAGTCTAATTGCAACTTTCAAGGCTTGTGACATTGTGGTATTTGGTTAGAAAATGACGCGTTTGAATCTAATTTCGCGCTACCCTGCGACCCACTAGACTGAACCCTGCGACCCACTTTTGGATCGCGACCTACAGTTTGGGTAACACTTGCTTATGCAATTGATCTAGAATAGGGGCCTACGTTGCCTTTACTTTCTCTAGACCTGCGTTTCACCTTCGCAGCTTAGCGCTGCTGTCAATTTATCGACGCCTAAGCGATGAACGGCTTATCCAATAAACTTGATGTTTGAAATTGCAATGTGAACTGGTGCTAGATTATGATGGCATACCTCGTTCAAAGAAAATTGTGTCGGAGCTACAGTCACACAAAATGGAACGGATAAAGTACCGAATTCATTAATTCATATCGAACTAATCCATTAATTATTTATATCGAACCGTATTTTATGTCCATAAATGGTATAATAAATGGCGCAATAAAATGTATAATAACTGGTATAATAGTAGCCTACTATAGTAGGCCTAATGCCTCGTGATATTAAAGTCTATGGATGATATGGCGTAGAGTCATACAGGGTTGGAAAACGGGCAAAGACGAGCAACGAAGACGGTCAATGGATGTCATATTTTAAGCTACGAAAAAAGACTTCAATATTTTGGACTGACAACATTAGAAAGAGAAGCGAGAGAGAGAGAGAGAGAGAGAGAGAGAGAGAGAGAGAGAGAGAGAGAGAGAGATTTGATAGAAACATACAAAATAATCACTATAATCACTGGGAAAGTAGATGTGCCAAACAGTGCCATACGATCGATTCTTTACATTGGCACACTACAGCAGCACAAGACTGTGACAAGAAGCTACAAATGCAAATTGTTTAAGCAGAGGCTGGGTCCAAGAAAGGAAACATTTTTACTGCAAGGGTTGTGGGCAAATGGAACAGTTTGGATGAGGTGGGAGCAGTGGCGTAGCCAGCTTATGCAAAGTTGGGTAGTTAACTGGAGGCACTAGGCCTATGTAGCTGAACACTGAAGCCGCGGTCGACCCCCACCCCCACTACCCACCTTCAACCAAAAGTCAACGGATTTACATAAATTGTATTGGTCATATTTTTAATGGGGTTGTTTGAACAACCCCAAACAACCCCGTGGCTACGATACTGGCCCGTGGGAGTGACAGTTTAAACAGTAGACGGATTCAAAGGCTATCTCGGGAAATTAGGTTATTGAATGCGATGGTTACATCAGTGGTTTTCACACGTGCTTACTTAGCCTCCTATAAACCACTTAAAATCACATTATTATATTATTAGGGTGTACAGGGTGGCCAAATAAAAACGGCGTCACTGTGTTTCATTGCAAAAATCTTGACAACCCTTGTGTCAACTGTCAAATACTTGGAATTTGGTATTGGGACTATCTCTGAGGCGGTATATCGTGAAATTCGTGAATGCACGACTTCAGATTTCTCTTTAACATCTATCTAATCGCCGTCTCTCTCAAACTCAATCTGGTTTTCCTTTTCGTTGGATATCAGGAATACTTAGCAACAGTGGTTCTCACACAGGGCAGTCCCTACTGAACCACTTAAGACCTTGTTGTTGTTGTTGTTGTTGTTGTTGTTGTTCTTCTTCTTCTTCTTCTTCTTCTTCTTATTATTATTATTATTTATTATTATTATTATTATTATTTATTATTATTATTATTATCTTTGACAATTTATATAGCGCTATGCCCAAGGCAATGCCCCCGGTCGAGAGCGAAAAAAATTATTATCATTATCATTATTTTTTTGTTATTATTATCATTATTATTATTATTATTATTATTATTATTATTATTATTATTATTATTATTATTATTATATTATTATTATTATACCACAAGCGTTCACGTCAACTTTCTTGAATGCTCACTATACGCTCACTAACCGCGTTAACGACCGGTTGAGAAAGGAGGAGCCGGACACCCATCGTCTTTTGGCGGACGCGTTTATAAACAGACGCGACTACAAACTTGGGCTTTCTCGAATGTTCAATAAAATAGTCATTGCGCGGAGTTCCGAAGTTCGAGAAAATGCACTCGTAAAACATAATCGTCTTTTACCTGAGAATTTTTACTCCCTAGATCACACTCCCAATCCGCCGTCGGTTTTCACCAATTAGTGCAAACTTATTTAGTGGTCCGAACCCCACGAAAGCCATTTTTGTCGATCGACTAGTTCTAGTACGGTGGTTCTTAACCTTTTTATGATCAGGTACCCCTGAAACAAGTATAAGAGAACGAAGTACCCCCTACCAGCCTACCTTATCTCAGAACAAAAGTTCTGCAATAAAATGGAAAAAAAATTATAAACTGCAACATAGCCTATATCTGTCACAGATTGTGCACATGCCATAAAGAAGAATTTTTCTTTAGAATTTCTAATTTAGCACAGAAGTTTGTGCAGTGTACAAAGTAAATTGCAATAATTCTTTAAAGCCGACTTATTTCCGGATAATTCTTCGTATACCTCCCACAACGTCCTTTAATGTACCCCAAGGGGTAACCTACGAGAAACCCCAGTTAAGAACCACTGTTCTAGAGTAATGGAATATATGACGGCGATTTCTCCTTGCGTATTTACGAACCGTAAATCACTTTGTTCGGACGTTCAATCCGGAGGCAATATCCTCCGTAGTCGGCACTTTGATCTATTCAGAGCAGTAAAATAATAAACCAGGATTTTGCGCACCCGTTCGCTAGGTGGCGCTACGAGTCTGAAAGACCAAGGGCAAAATAAGCATGTAGGCAGATACAGGTATTTCGATACGTTCGCAAAGTTTAGAAAAGAAAAGCGAAATTCCACAACAACCGGCAGAAAGATTCAAACGCTTGTCGAATGCAATACACTACAATACAACAGAGGCCGTTCCATGAACTCTTGGTGGCAGTGTTTAATCTAGACCGTTTCCGGGGAGAAATCGACCTTTCGCCCCCGGAAATTTCAAATTCCCTCAGGAAATTTTGGAATACTGCATGGACTAACAGCGGCCCCTAGCAGAATTCCCCCGGCTTTGTCAGTTTCCCCCCCGGCTTTTTGAGTTTCCCCCTCCGGAGTCCAGGAGTCTAGACTAAACACTGCTTGGTGGGGGGATGCAATGAATTTCTAGGAATATCCCGCCAACTGTCAAAGGAATTATAATATGTAAACGGTTTGGAAGAAATCTGTAGATTTTATTTATAAAATATAATGTTCAGAATTGACAATGAAGGGTGGGGTAAGCTGAGGGACAGTAACCAGACATACACATGAGTTGGGTCTACCCATGGGTTAGATTGGGCTAGAAATTTCCATGTTTACGGTGGGTTGGGTTAGAAAATAAGTCATGGTTTCTGAAATTGTAATGTATTACGCTGAGTTTGTTGGGGGTTTGGTCAAGTATCCTGTTGCTTTCCTGGGTTGGGTCTGACTAATGATGGGTTGTGTTGGGCTTCAAGAAATGGCCCATTGTCCATGTCTGAAAGAAACAGAACCTACTATAGAATTTTCCAGGGTTAAATTGATCCGGATCTTGCCGGATCTCCGATCTGGGACGTCTGGCAAGAGATCCGGGACGTACTTTTTATTCGTTGTAATCTTTATTGTTTACTTTAGCACTTTGCATGCACACATTGCAAAGGAAAGAAAAGAAAACGTGAACTGTACTGTAAATGTTCGTTTAAACTGAATAAAAAAGTTGTGAAGAATTTTTGTGTCCGGAGAAAAAATAAGGAGATTCGGCACCTCTGAAAAAGTAATCTAACCACTCTAATTTCCTTTAGTTTTCCGATTTCCATACAGCCTCTCAGCAATCGTTTGACAATTTTCCGATGCTAGAAAGGCATCGAATTTTCGGATTTATTCCCAATTCGATTATTTTTGTCGTTCTGAGAAAATATCGAAAGAGTATATCCAGTCTCTTTGATTCATCTCACTGACTTGCCATAGGGATGACCATGGTTCAGTGACGGTTGCTTGCCGTCCAAAGGGAGATGGCGGCATGCTGCTGCTGCTGCTGCGGTGGCATCGAAGATGGCACGCATCGATGATTGAGACACCGAAACGGAGATAAAGGGTGACGCGATGCGGAAGATACGGAGCCAGACGCAGACACAGCATCAAATGACGGATGACAAATCACCGATTGAGAGATGGAGCAAATGGACGAATGAAGGCATAAAAGAATGCGCATTTTTTGTTTTCAACTCCTACAAAGATATCAGTTATATTATTTTACTTTTCCTTTGTGCAGTCTGAATGAAGAATGCATGGATATATATATATATATATATATATATATATATATATATATATATATATATATATATATATATATATATATGTCCCACATGTAGCCACAGATTCTAGCTGTATAAGCACAATGGCATATTTATGTCTATGCTAGCTGTATAACACAATGGTGTCTCTAGAGAAATTAGTTAATTTATTATATATTAAATTCTCTATAGAAATCTATGCATCTTCTAATTGCCACACAAAATTCGTAGATAAAATACATGTAACTGTCAGCAGTGAGACAAGTTATTGCTCTCTCAACTATTACTAAATACTAACCATCAAACCCTGATATCTATGGCTATCAATTAAATAATCTAAACAGAGATAATTTTTAACATAGCTACATTAACATACAGAAATGCTAAATCAGGCTTAGGTGTGCATCTCTACGAGCCAAAACTATCATTATATTTACCGTATATATATATATATATCGCAATTAATGATATTATTAAAATACAAATATTGATTTGAATACATTATATTTTAATGACCTCACAGACTTATCTTGAGATTACACTTCTAGATAAAATAAATCATATGTTATTTATTTTCATTGGTTTTTACGCAGGAAAGATCCTACAAGACCACTTAAACCTCAGTTGTTATAATTAAAATACCTATGCATATATTATTAATTATTATTAGACCGTCAGTTATAGGACCAAATACTAATATTAATAATACAGCAAACGTAATTTGAAGAGATACTGTATATTGTCACTGCTATAGAAATTGTATATAGGCTATATATATATATATATATATATATATATATATATATATATATATATATATATATATATATATATATATATATATATATATATATATATATATATATAAAAAATCAAATCAGATTAATGTTTTTAAAAACCCCGATTAACGCGCGATATAATAAAATAATAATCGCTCGTTTAACGCTATTAAAAAATTTAATTTACGCATTTAAAGTTCTAATTAAAATATTATTTTATGCTCTAAAAATTGTTTGACTTCGTCGAATAAATTACACTTTATTAAGAATATATTAGCCTACTTTTGATAACAGAGTGAGTGCGCATACAACATACATTATGAATAAACGTCTATATATAACCTACTTTATTTAGTTTATACACTAGTCCTAATCGTATACGCCCACATGCATATGAAACAAAGTCCCAGATGTTTGAATAGTTCTAAAAAAATTCATCATTAACCCATGCTCCATATTAATATCAGTGTAAAAGAATCAATTCTAGATGTTTTTCATAATTATGTATAAAAATACATCTATGGATGATTTATAAAAGGAATTGTCTACTAACCCTAACCTTTATAGAAAAACAAATAATATTGCAGTAAATTTCATAATCTGTCTGCTTTACCTTTTCCTTCATCACAATGTCTTTCGTTTGAAATGATCAGTTAATATATATATATATATATATATATATATATATATATATATATATATATATATATATATATTATGCCCTCGGTACTTAATTCCCGAGGGACTTATGATAAAAAATTGTCCGGAGACATGAAATTATAGTGTGCTAGCTCTCGTTCGGTTGCAGATTTAGAAATGTTCCTCGGAATGCGATGGCGTTGAAACGCTGAATCGTGACGGATATTCTTTGAGCATTATATATATATATATATATATATATATATATATATATATATATATATATATATATATATCCCCGATCCTTAGGGGCCTAATTCCCGGAGGTCGTATGAAGAAAATATGCCCGGAGACAAAAATTAATGTGTGTCGATTCTTCCGGTTCCTCGAGGTCGACAACGGGATAAGTTCCAGTTCCTAGAAAATATATTGCGCTGGAGCGTTGGATATAGTCATGGATAAGCGCCGGCATATAATAAAGGCTTCCTTCCCTAATTATTGTCTCCGGAAGACTCAGAAATACGAATACGATGACCTAATTGTTTGATGAACAACTGCTTCGTATAGAGACGCACAGCGTTTCTATGTCGTATCTCTATATTGTTTTTCTATATTGTATTTCTGTATTTATTTTATTTCTATATTATATGTATATACTTTTGGCATGAATAAAATTATGAATTATTGGCGTGTCTGACCATTTGCATCTTCTTGTTAATTTACAGAAGTCCCTGGTCTGTCCCTATGCTGTTTTTCTTTGGCGTCTTTTTTGTACCCAGTGGCGTAGGCAAAGGGGGTTTGGGGGTTAAAACCCCCTAGGCCGACGGAAAAATACTTTTAAAATGAGTTTCCAGTTTCCACGCATTATTAATTTTTGACGCAACTTTGGGAGTCAAAACACTCCCGTTAGCTATACTGTAAATGTTTGAGTAAGAGGCGAAGACCTTTTTTTGCTTGTCAGGATTTTTGCAAAGTTGGTCACGGTCAAAACCAAAAACCAAAACCCCCTTTCGGAAATCCTGGCTATATACGCCACTGTTTGTACCCCTTTTGCGAGGTCGATTTTCTGGTTCAGTGGATTTATCTTATTGGCCTCTCCAATATATCTAGCTAACATAACAGAGACCAAAGTCAAAAGCGCTTTACAAGAATGAGGTATATGACCTCATGTCGTTAGCTATCTATACGACATTAATCCTATTGATGTTCATCGACGTAGGCTTAGATGAAGACGTCGGGGAGCAAATCCACTCACTTCCTCAAGGTAGTCTCTGAAAAAGTGTAGGAGCCACGAACCTAGAAGCTTAATAGGAGTTTGCTCCTGCATGTGTTGGTTAGTAAGATTGTTGCGAGCTGACCTTTACTATGCATGAAATAGAATTTCTTCTTGTTCGCACATGTTAGCAATCAGGGCGTAGCGACGAGGGTATACCACATACATATATATATATATATATATATATATATATATATATATATATATATACCCCCGAAATCAGCACATATTTAATACCGTATATATAACATATATACATACATAAAATATATATTATATATAACAAAATATACTCCCCAAATGTATACTTCCCAAATAAAAGTCCTGGTTACGCCCCTGCTAGTAACTATATGTTGTGCAGTGTTTCTGTACAATGTGACCAGCATAATGCCACTCAATAGCAGTCCTGCGTCTCGAAATGACGGGGGTGTTAGTGGCGCCATAGAAGTTTATTGACTGATTGATCGGTGGCCTATACCCTTAGATTGCTTCCTCGTCCAGCTCACTGACCTTTGACCCTTCTGGCTTGACCTGGCTCTAATTCGGATTGGATTTGGTGTGGCGTCGGCTGATGCCGTGGGCATTATGATAGCGTCGCCATAGAAGTTGATTGATTGAAAGATTGATTGATTTATTGACTGGAGCGATCCAAAGAGATTGTCTTGTTACCGAAAAAATAATCAACCAGAGGTTGTCGTTTCAGATTTTTGCAATGAGAAACTGAAAATTTGAGTCCATTCAGTTTTCACTATAGCGGTAAGGCAGACGAAACGAAGACTATAGGAGTATCCAGAACAATCTCTATGGTCACTGATCTATGCCCACTAGCTAGAAATCTGCTTCTGTCATTGGCGTCTATTAATAGACGACAATGGTTTCTATGGTTTCTGCCCACCAGTGGGCGGAGCAACCGGACTTTGTTGGTAAACACTGGATACCCCTATTGACGGTAGCGTTAGTGGCGTGACTGGCGTCACAGAAGTTTATTGCCTGATTATTATACTAAATTAACGTCGTATAACACTATAGTAACGCTAGGCTTAAATGTATCGGTTATTTTCTAATTACTAGGCGGCCCAATGCTTAAAGTCAGCCGGAACCCGGCGGAACGGAGCTCCGGCACCTTTTTGGACCATGACAATTTTTTTGCTTGCCAGGGCATTTGAAGAAGAAAAAATTGAAAATATAATAAAAATATAAGAACGACTTTTTGCTTATCAAGGCTTTTGGTGAGCTCCTGCACTTTTTTCACAGACTTTCAGCATTGGCTAGGCCAATAAATTAGAAAGCAGTAAATTAGGCTAAAATAACTAAAATTCCCATATGGATATAGCAATGAAATAAGACAGTTAAATGAATTATTACAGAGTTCACATTACACTGTAGAACAACACTAGGTTACAAAAATTCCCGGAATGCAATAGTCGGCAGTCAGTTAAATTTGGCAAAGCGACTTAAAACTAAATACATTTGAACGAATGAAACCGTCAAGTATCTCTTCGACTTCAGTTCCGCCCGTCACAACTTTCAGTCTGAAGGCTTCCTGACAGAAGACACAGTTATACAGATATAAGAATGGCCTTGGTATTAAACACATAGATTTATTGTTATACACCAGATGCCGTCTATCTATGGCAAATCAGCAGAAAGTTGACGCCAAAAATCCATCACTTTGGTACTGCTGTCATGAATACCGTTTGACTGCCAGATATAGTTGTTTAAATTTTGAATAATTAATTTTTATTGTTGTAGAGCTGTTTTGGCACTCCAAAAGACTAATTTCATGACATCTTGAAAGGAAATTAAAGCGGCGCTATAGGAATTGATGAGTAGATTAGATTAGACGATTATTCTTTTATCGAACCCGACGACACCGGCACAAAAAGCCTTCACCCTCAAGTGGCCTGTCTGGTTAGTTTTAGGCCCATTTATAGCGATTCCAATTTTCAGAGAACTTCTTTCCAGTCCGGTAATTTCGACCTCAGTTAGGAAAGGTGGGGTCAGACGAAAAAATATTTACAAATCAAAGCCTTCACCCTCAGGTGGGAATTTTTACTAGTGCAGGGTGACCACATACCCCCATCAACCTCAGTGTTCAATAGAGCATTGCTTTTGATCAATTTCAGAGTTCAAATAAATACTACAGTAGAACTTCGTTATAACAGACAGGGCTATAACGTATACTCGATTATATATAAAGTACCGCAATGTACGGTTCGGTGTGATGCGCTACCGTTTTGTATGGTATTTTATAAAACGTAACCCGGATATAAAGTACTACATCTTACGGGCCCGCTAAGTACGATATAACGAAGTTCTAATGTATTCAGTGTTGCCAGTGAACATTTTGAAAAAAACCAGATCGTGCCTTTAAAAATAACCAGAAAAAACCAGGTTCCCAAAAAGGTCGAAAAATATGATAAAATTCATAATAATTGCGACAAACCTGAAAATTTTTGGGAAAATTTTATAGTACAACGTTTCCAGAAAATCTTGACGAGCAAAAAAAAGGTCGTCTCGTTGTCTTCAAGCAAGGTAAAGAGGTAAACTTTAAACTTGTAAACTTTTTGCAAGCAAAAAAAGAGTTTTCAACATGCTGAAAACTGAAAACTCCTAACTTTTTCTCACTCTCACTGCGTAAATCAGGCAATTTTTTTAAATTTTCGCAGATTTAAAAAATAACCAGATTCCGCCAAAAAATACCAAATAACCAGACGAGGCCAAAAAAACCAGATTGGGTAAAAATAACCCACACTGGCAACCTTGACTGTATTATTCTTTAAGTTTAGTAATCAAGGCCCCTATTTGGTAAACGTAGATGGGTTTCTTGCTTCCGTTAATGTCACGTGACCTATCCCATTTCTTCCTCCCTCAGTCATCCTCAACCTCATAGGACCGGTGAAAGGAATGAAAATCACTCGACCGCGTCGTATTGGCCTACCTTGATCAGTATGAACGCAGCAAACCGCAGCGGAGAACCCCCCCCCCGACCCCGCCCCAAAGAGCGGTTCTTATCGGCAGTGTACATGATAACTCAGTGTTTCCCAAACTGTGGGAGTCTGTGGGTCGCGCCAAAAGTGGGGCGCAGGGCTCAGTCTAATGCAGTGGTTCTTAACCTTTTCATGGTTACGTACCCCTGAAACAAGTATAAGAGAACGAAGTACCCCCTACCAGAGCGTACCTTATCCCAGGACAAAAGTTTGCAATATATTGAAAATAATTATAAACTGAAAATAATTATAAACTGCAACAAAAGTCAGCTACAAATTGCCAGAAAGTGGGCTTTTTCTTTGAAATTTCTAATTTAGTACAAAAATTTCTACAGCATTTGTATAGTATATAGGATAACCTGTAGTAAAAGTCTTTAATATGTATATATATAATATATATCTTTAGTTCCGGATTATTCAGTACCCCACAACATCCTTCAAGTACCCCCAAGGGGAATGAGTACCCCCGGTTAAGAACCACTGGTCTAATGGGTCTCGGGGTAGCGCGAAATTAGATTCAAACATGTCATTTTCTAACCACTACCACAACGTCGCAAGCCTTGAAAGTTGCAAGTAGACTTGGGTTTTAAGAAATGTATATGATTGCAAGCTCCGTACACGCCTTATTAAAAATAATTAGCGTTTAATCCAATTTTAGTTGACAATGACTTTGCAGGGTTGCTGCTTGTTACAAAGCCACAGAAGTGGCAGAAGTTACCGAACTTTGGGGCTGTCCATTAATTAATGTCAACAATTTTTGACCCCTCCCTTGTCAACATCTGTCAACTTTCAGTGACCCCCTATAATTATTTCAAAAGCTTTTCACCCCCTCCGCCCACTAAGAGAAATGACGGGTCCCTAAAAAGTTTAGAATTTTATTATTTTTGCAGCGATGATACCTGTCACTTTTCTTTTGTTCATCAAGTGTCATAATGTGGCGGTGGACTGGTGATGACCTTTTTTTGCTTGTCAGGCTTTTTCCGTTGTAATTAATAATAATCCATGAAATTTCCTATTTATCATTTGTAAAAAATGAAATTGTTGACGTCAACTTCTCTTGACCCCTCTCCCCCTGTCAACAACTGTCAAACTTTTTCAAATCCCCTCCTCCTAATTTGTTGACATAATTAATGGACACTGGACAGCCCCTTTTGGGAAACCCTGTCCTATAGTATACTTGCATAATTAATCTTATTTCACAATAACGCAACGAAGGCGTATTCCGACCATGTTGCTCTGAAACTCCACTAACAATAGGGAATCCCTTGGGCGCTGTGGGGCTGTGAATAACAACTAGCGCTTAAGCGATTTTGCCTTACTCATAGGATTTTTAAGACGCGTAAAAAAGGTATGTTCCTGGCAAATGTTACAAAAATTAATTTGAAAGAAATTTAAAATATCTAGTTCTATACTTTTGTCTTATTTGGAAAAGTATAAGTAATTCTGCCTAATATATTTGCCATATTTTCATCTGAATTGAATCAGAGCCTTTATTTTGCTTTTTATTCAAAACTCAGAATATTCGTTTCAACTAACGGTCGCCAGACGCCAGGTGGCCTAATGTATTTTTATATTATCTGCTATGATTAGGGTCGCGGCACATTACAAAACCGCTGAGGTGGGCCGCGGGCCCGCGGTTCCAAAATGTTTGGGAAACCCGGTGATACCTCACAGATAATCAGCAGCGATGGGGTGGGGTGGGGGTGGAGGTGGGGGCTGAGCCATGGATACTGCGACGCAAACCAGAGTAGTCCTAAGTAACAGTATTCGATTCATTATACACCTGAGAGAGACAGAGACAGAGAGAGATAGAGAGAGAGAGATACAGAGAGACAGACAGACAGACAGACAGAAAGGCAGAGACAGAGAGAGGACACGCCATCTCAGTTCTATCGCGTATTGCGTGTCTCCAGATATATTGCCTTTGTCGACATACTTGAAAGGTTAACGAAGCCGCCTCTCTATCTAATCCCCGTCAGATGCATCTTTCCTTCAAACATATTGGGGCGGAAAATGACAGAGTGGGTTACGCGCTGGAGCAGTATTATTATTATTATTATTATTATTATTATTATTATTATTATTATTATTATTATTATTATTATTATTATTATTATTACTATTACTAAGACAATTTTTATAGCGCTGTAACATGGTTAAGTACCAAAGTCAAAAGCGCTTTGACAACGCTGACATGTCAATGGTGGACAGAAGATGGCAATGTTGAAGTTGAAGTCCGCTCGGATGAAGAAAATCAAAACTGGCGACGAGAAGTCCGGTGCAGTCGTAAGAAGCGGTCTTTCACTGGAGAACTGCAACCACCACGATGTTGTCAGCGCAGAACGGAAGATGTTGTTGGGTTGTTGGTCCGCGAGATTGGTAGAAGAATTTCCCGCAAGGAGACCGACGGCGATGGGCGGACCCGAAGACGGACGCCCCAGCCAGTCAGAAGTATTCCCCGGCGGCGAAATCCAAGAGCGGTCTTCCGAGAGAAAATGTTTCGTCGCCGATATCAGCGAATCCGACGAAGATTGACTCAACGAAGTCCGAAAAACATCCCTTCTCGGTCGCGCTGTACCACGCGGCAGCCATTAGCGGCTGACCTTGGCGAGCTTTATACGAACGACGACCAATTCGAAACGTTCAGAACGACGTTAAAAAGCGAAGAACTGCAGAAGACCCTCGAAAAACCGACGAGTCGATGCAAAAGTCCGCTCGTAGAACATCGGATAAAACCAAAACGGCGACGAAATCCGAAGCGCACACAAACGTGCGCGGGCCGGCCATGACGGCACCCACCGGAAACTCAATCGGAGTCGGAGCTAGGTTTTGAGTCCCGTTTGTGCCCCTATAGTCTCCTGGTGGCTTCCACGCATGCAGACAGCCACTTCAGATCACGATATATACCTAGTTATAGTTTTAACGTTGCATTGACAATGTGTCGTAGAGTAGCTGCAGTGATTTAGCTGTGTTGCAACTTGCAATGCTGTTTTTGTCGGTGTGCGCATGCGCAATGAATCATTGATTCATTGGTAGACTGCGGATCAGTCTATGGTCGCATTGTACGTTGAGCTCCATGGTATTGAAAAATTTACGGTAGGGGCCGAGAGGGGCGCCGTGGGACCCAGAGGTAGCCCCCCCCAACAAATGGCATCAGCGGGAGAGATCTGGCTGGAATCGCCGCCACAAGAAGTGAGATTAGCCATGGACTACTAGAATTGTCTGGACGGCCAACTGAAAAAGGAGCCATACTTCAGGGGGCTGAATAAATGCAGCCTCCTGTGCATTTGCATGTAATTTTGGACTTTTTCAACTTGCAATTGCTCGGATTCTGTGAAAGCTAAAACGATGAGGTATACACCATTGTTTTGCATTTTTATCCCTCTTTCAAACCATCCGTGCAAAATTTAATAAAAATTGGGATAAGGGTCCACAATCTGGCCTAAAACAGAACCACCCTCCAAAAAAATTTTTTTTTATGTTCCAAGCTGTGTTGCTAAAATTTATGAGTGGCAACCTAACTTTTGTGAACAGCAAAGTTGTAGGGGAATGTAATTGGAACAAAATAAATCAAACATTTTGAAAATTGGACAATATTTGGTCGAGATATATTCTTCCTATCCCGAGCACTCTCCTTCCGATAAATTGTCGTTTCGATCAGTTTAGAACGATCACTTGTATTTCTTTTATAATTTGCTATATCTCGACCAAATATTGTCCACTTTTCAAAATGTTTGATTTATTTTGTTCCAATTACATTCCCCTACAACTTTGCTGTTCACAAAAGTTAGGTTGCCACTCATAAATTTTAGCAACACAGCTTGGAACATAAAAAAAAATTTTTTTGGAGGGTGGTTCTGTTTTAGGCCAGATTGTGGACCCTTATCCCAATTTTTATTAAATTTTGCACGGATGGTTTGAAAGAGGGATAAAAATGCAAAACAATGGTGTATACCTCATCGTTTTAGCTTTCACAGAATCCGAGCAATTGCAAGTTGAAAAAGTCCAAAATTACATGCAAATGCACAGGAGGCTGCATTTATTCAGCCCCCTGAAGTATGGCTCCTTTTTCAGTTGGCCGTCCAGACAATTCTAGTAGTCCATGGATTAGCACTTAAAAGTAAGTAGGTAGGTAAGCAAGCAAGCAAGTATTTAAGTTAAGTAAGTAAGCATACAAACCAGAATACAGATGCGCTACCAGAGGCTTGGCGCTGTGCACTAGCTTATTAACGAGCGCTTACTTTTCTTTAGGTGCTGTGTATTTCTATACGCTAGCGACCATGGATTTCCACTTTGTTCTATCTTGACATCCTCTTAGACTATTAGTTGGATGTTATTCATTATTCCCTCAGTTCCTTCTCGTAGGCAGTCTACGTATGTGTTTCTTTGCCTTCCTCTGGCTCTTTTTTCCTCCACTTTTCCGGTTACTCTTGGTCAAATCCGTAGTCCGTGGTTGTCAAGGTTGTCGATCCATTTCGAAGGTTCTATGATTAACACGTGGCACAAGGCTGACAATTATGGAGGAGTCGTATACAAAAGGCATTGGACACCATCGGGCACTGTGCCCAAAGATCCTGATGAAGATGATGATGACGACGACGTCGGCTACAATGACGATGATGACGACGACCAGGGGCGTAGCGACGGGGAGTGTATCGGTATATATACCCTCTCCAAAATCAGTATACCTTAAAGTTTTTTTATATGATTTGCATGTGGTTATATGTGCGGTTTATGTGGTTTATGTGGGTTAGAGTTCAGATTTATACCCACCCAAAATATTTATACCCTCTCAAATCAAATTTCTGGCTACGCCCCTGACGACGACGTCGGCTACAATGATTATGATGACGACGACGATAATGAAGTTTAAAAGGCTCGCCTCACTTGAGTCTTTCAACAATACATATACATAAATGACTGCATATACCAAATTACTTATATGTCTAATATTCCCTATATTGTTCGTATATGCACCCGTAGTATATGCAAGTGGCGTTCATATGCACATCTACTGACACTGGTATATATATATATATATGTGTGTGTGTGTGTGTGTGTATATATATATATATATATAATATATATATATATATATATATATATATATATTGTGTGTGTGTGAAACGGGATATAATGACGCGTGCAATGCCTAATAAAACAAAAGTTTGTGTTAATTTTAAAAATTTGCATAATAACATGTGTAATAATAGTGCTAGCAATATTATTATTATTATTATTTCTAGACAATTTCTCCAGCGCAGTAAACAAGGCTAAGGCCTACTACAAAAGCGCTTTGACATAAATTCTATCAATAAAATCCGATATTAAATAAGTGTGTTTTTAAGTTCCTAAGAAAGGATTCCGCAGAGACAGCTTCCAACACAACATCAGGTAACGAATTCCAAAGTAACGGATTCCCTTTGGAGAATGACCTTTCTCCAAACTTGGAGGTCTTTGACGGAGGAGGGACAAGCAGTAGGACTCGACGACTCGACCGAAGCTTCATTCTCGACTCATTTGATATAAATATTTAATATAAAGTATGTCGACAACTTATATATTTTTCCTTTCAAAGGGTGAATAGTGATATTGGTAATAGTTAATTGTAATGCATAATTGTATATCTCATTGTGTTATTACGTTAATATGCCTTTACTACAAAGACAAATGGAAGATTATCTCTATAAACATGCTCGTTAAGCCATTAAGTATTATAAAATCAATGTAAAAACTAGAATATTTCAATGCTTGATCTTTACTGACTAAGCCAAATACTAATTTAAGTAAATTAACAGAGGAGAATGTCATCGTGAATCAATTAAACTATAGAATATAGATCGTCATCGTCATAGATATACAAATGCTATGGCAAAGCATTGGTTAAAAGTTGTCATTGAAGACAATATCTTAATTTGCATTGACGTCTCCTCCAAAGACATAGATATCGGCGGATGATGTCAGCCTGTTGCATATTCAAAATGTGAGTCCACGTCGTAATTCGTGCATAGAAAATCAGAAGCGTACAGCTATAATTTCACAATACATTTACAAACGTTCCACTAACATTATACATCATATATATACATATATATACATATATATTATATTTTACATATAGCTATATATATATATATATACACATAGGCTATACAGAAAATAAATAAATATAATATATTTAAAATTCGTTGACTTTGAAAAATATTTATATAAATAGGTCTATATAAATTTCGTATTAATTTTATTTCTTATCAAGGTTAATCGTATACATTGAGTAAATTTAATCTTTTTGTCTTCGATGAAATCAGATAGTGAAAAATGTCTAGCAAGAATAGAAATAGACCCTTACAATAACTCAAATATTCGCGTAATTTAAAAAAATCGGAACACAAGGTCAAATGGAATCTGTGTGATTTATTTTGTTATATGTGTATATGCGTGTGCAGATAATATTATTATTGCACATACTTGAATATATTTGTGAGCAGGTATGCGTGCGTATGCTTGTGTGTGTATGTCTGCATGTGTGTAATGTATCTTTTCCAACTTGTGTCTATGCGCGGTCTTTGTTATCTCGTGTCGTCTGCGAATGTGTGATTGCCTAATGCATTACATCGTCGTCATGTGATTTGCTATCTTCTGTCTCATCGCTGATTAATTATTTTTCGTCTTTTCATTTTTCTCTCGCTCAATCCCACTAAAGATATATAGTGCCAATCCACCGTTCGAAATCTCACTCCACTTTTCCACTTTCCCCTCTACGCAGTCATTCCTTTTCCACATATCAGTTGCTGTGGGTTTTTTCCCTTCCAGCAGGACTGAGACGTATGCATTTGTGAGGTCTTATCATGATTAATATACGTTATTGATTCTTATCCGAAGGGGCATGTTGTTCGCGTCTCTCCAGTGACTTCTATTTCATCTTTCGTTGTTTCTGCTTCTCGATTTTTCCCGATGTTGTTTTTGTCTTCTTTCGACCGCCACTCCTGAGATTCCAACGTCCGGTTCCCTTCCGGTTTCAGTTCATCTTTCTTTCTGTTTCGAGACTGGCTTCTTTTTCCCTGCTTCGTTGCGTCGCCGAAGATTTTCGCTTCGACAGAAAACGGATGTTACTGCTCGATATATTTGCCCAGCTACGAAAATTCAATGTCCACGTGACAGACAGAGAGGCAGACAGACAGACAGACAGACAGACAGACGGTCGGACGGGCAGACGGACGAATATATGCAAGTAAGTAAGTAAAACGAAATTTCTATAGCGTATGCATTGTGTATATATATATATAGTATATATATTATATATATAAAATATATATTAAAAATAAATATTGCATATAAAGTAAGAGAATTTAGGCCTAATATGTCAAGGTCTTTGCATATATATATATATATATATATATATATATATATATATATATATATATAAACTAAATATTATGTATATATAGTATGAGGATTTAGGCCTAAATATGTCAGTCTTTGCATAGAACCTTAAACTATATATATATTAAATTAAGATATATCTTAGGTATTTCATAATACAGTAGAATCAATCTATATATCTTAGAATAGGTCTGTTCCAAAGACAGACTTCATTGACAACAGATGCTTATTGTTTTGAGCCGTGAGCACTGCAGCGGATGTCGATTTTTCGTCGTCCGGATTTGACTTTCCGAATTCCGCAGAAAATCCGGATTGACTTTCGACCGGTATGTCCTTCGAAATGGAGAGAGGCGCCCGCGGCCGAATGCTAATGGGACGGCGCTGTCGATGTCCGGCCGGAAAACGGAAAGAAACGAGAAATCCGATTGGCTGAGAGCAGATTCTCCATTTTGTTTTGTCAGCTACGTTCTCAGAGTTGCAGAAAGAACGGAAACCGGTGGACAGTGTGTACTTGTGTTAGCCTATATTAAGACGAATGATATATATATATATATATATATATATATATATATATATATATATATATATAGCGTATCTTGAGTTCTATGTGCAGTATCCTTCATACGGTATTACAGATATAGGCCTATGTGGTTTTGAAGCACTTGAAGACCAATCTAACGCATGCACTTCTGCAGTAAAAGTGTTCCATTTAGACACAGTGAAATTTGAACACGAAACTGAATTTGTTTGCTGCTATAGTTTAGCTTTTTGTAGTTATATAACTGAACATTGAGAACACTTCTTATTTTATATAAAGACCGCTCATTTTCAGGAATACGATCGCTTGTCTTAAATTACTTGATCATATTTTAAAATCGAGCACACACACACGCACTATACATACATACATATATATATATATATATATATATATATATATATATATATATATATATATAATATAATATACCAGTATATATTATATATAAGCATGTGTATATATCCTAATAAATCAGCTTGAATCAGCTTGTACGCGTTCACTGACTGCGACAGATCACAGACACACAATTTTAATAAACTACACGCTTTTTCTAATTAATTCTATTAAAGCTGCATGCTAAAGCGAACTGCCAGCCAAAAACGACTCCATAAGGGGGTTCCGGGGCCCGTGCCTCCTATTGGACGCCTGGCCCCATACTTTATTGCACCGATTCTAAGCAACTATAGACAATTAAGTCCAAGTTTATGAAAAATGGTTGACCATGTTGACCCCCGTGCATAGAAGTTGCCACAACAATGCCCTCCCCCTTGCCAAATCCCGTAGCCGCCTGCATTGGCTATACTGGTCCTTGTAAAATAATCGTTTCTCCTTCAATTCTTCACTTAAGACTTAGACAATGATCACGAAGCGACGTTGAAGTTAACTAATATACTGAGAACACGAAGAAGCATCCTATATAGGATGCGTCACCGCTTCCATGACAACAATTTCCCATAGCAACGGGTAGTCGTCGGTTGCTGGCTTCAATGCAGTGGCAACAGATTGATCGATTGACACGCATTTTCATTACTTTTGTAACACAAAACGAAGTGTAAATTCCTCTAGCGTCAATCAAATTTGATATATTGCATAGACAAAATTCTCTATACCGGTTTTTAAAAGATTTTTTGTCTCAGAGTGAAACATCAAGCGAAAGGTCCAACGACCTTTTGGGCATACCTCGAATACTCCATCAGTATGGAGTATAGTGTCTGTGATGCATTGTTTCTCAATTAAAACTTCAAAGGTTAAGAATTCTGAATTAATGACAACCAGTGGCGGTTCCAGGAACTCTGGTGGGAGGGGGATGCGATGGATTTCTAGGAAGATCCCGCCAATTGTTAACAGAATTATATGCAAATGGTTTAGAAGAAATCTGTAGATCTGATTTATAAAATATAATGTTCAGAATTGACAATGTATAAAGCCATTTAGTCTGGTTGTACAAAGTCATAGTGCAAAATCGAGTTTCTATCGCTGGAAGCGAATTTACCGATGACATTGTCTATGGATATGTCCAATCTTTGTGGATATACATCAAGGCTAATCCGTTTAGACGATCATCTTCCATTGAAGACGCATTTTGGTGGACCGGTGGGGGGGCATGCATCCCCAGTTATCCCCAACGCGGAACCGCCCCCGTTGACAACGCCAGTTAGGAATGCGTTCTTTTTATACAAATTTCGCTGCAACAGACATTCTTCGGCTGGTTCTTACATCTAGCGCTTGTATTAATTATAATAATAATAATAATAATAATAATAATGTAATTTTAAGTGGTTTAGGAGGCTAAGTAAGCCTGTGTGAAAACCACTGATGTAACCATCTACATTCAATAACCTACTTTATCTAGATAGCCTTTGAATCCGTTTACTGTTTCAACTGTCACTCCCACCTCGTCCAAACTGTTCCATTTGTCCACAACCCTTGCACTAAAAAAGTTTTTCTTTCTTGGACCAACCCTCTGCTTAAACAATTTGCACTTGTGGCCTCGTGTGCTGCTATAGTGTGCCAATGTAAAGAATCGATCATATGGCACATCTACTTTCCCAGTCATTATTTTGTATGTTTCTATCAAATCCCCTCTTTCTCTTCTCCTTTCTAATGTTGTCAGTCCACAATATTGAAGTCTTTTTTCGTAGCTTAAATTATGGCACCCATTGACCATCTTCGTTGCTCGTCTTTGCACTTTTTCTAAAAGTTCTATATCTTTTTTCAAGAATGGATTCCAAGCCTGAACACAGTATTCTAGATGAGGCCTTACTAATGACTTATAAAGTTTAATGATTATCTCTTTGTCACGACTCACAATTGTCCTTTTCACCATTCCCAACATTTGGTTTCCCTTTTTTGCTGCCTCCATGCATTGGTGAGATGGATTCATATTTCTATGGATGATTATCCCCAAGTCTCTTTCTTTTTCTGTTGTGGTTAGAACCTTCCCCCCTAAAGAATATTCATTACCATTATTAGACTTCCCAACATGCATTACAGAACATTTATCAATATTGAAAAGCATCTGCCAGTCCACAGACCACTGAAACAATTTCCTTAGATCTTCTTGTAAAATTTTTGCATCATCCTCCGAGTCTATATTTCTGCATAACTTTGTATCATCGGCAAACTTTGAAATTTTGGACAGTAATCCTTCATCGATATCATTTATATATATTAGAAAAGCAATGGCCCAAGCACTGAGCCCTGAGGCACTCCACTGATAACTCTTGCCCATTGCGAATGGCCTCTCCTAATGCCAACCTTCTGTCTTCTTCCCTTCAACCAATTTTCAATCCATCTGAGAATATTGCCCCTTATTCCACAGGACTTCAGTTTGGCAGCCAGCCTTATGTGGGGTACTTTATCAAAAGCTTTGGCAAAATTTAAATATATTATGTCTACTGCTTTGCCCTTGTCTAGCTTATCAAAAACCTCCTCCAGAAAGTCCAACAGGTTGGTCAGGCATGAACGCCCCTTTGTAAATCCATGCTGACTATCTTTAACAATTTTATGCCTAGTCAAATGTTCCAAAATGCTTTCTTTCAGTATTTTTTCCATAACTTTACCGATTACAGATGTTAGGCTCACTGGTCTGTAATTGCTTGGTTAAATTCTGACTTATAAAATTCCCTTTAAGTGGTCAATATATCGATTCAATTCATTATGCAATATGTTTCCCGCAGAAACATAATTTTTAATATTGTGGCCATATGCAGGGTACAATTTGTGACCTGGAGCAGTGAAGGGGATATGTCGAACTTGGGAGGGATGTAGTTGTTGGGAAATGTAGCAGGGGGGATGTAGTGGTGGGGGATGTAGCAGTAGGGGGATGCAGTTGGGCAGTGGGGGGATTCCCCCTTCCTCCTACAAATCGAGCTCTGAACATAGATGACAAATATATCAAAATTAAGCACAAACAACTGTTAGGTTGTAAATAGTTTCAAAGTGACATTTTCGTATAATAGGTTACAAAACAAATCAATCGTTATCCATAATTACTACTAAAGCTAACTAAAGTCTTTGTTCTCTGTCATACTACATGCGTTTCCAAAAAAATAAAACAACATTTATGGATATAAACAAATATGGAGCATATGTTAAAAATAAATGTCTTTGATCTGATACTCATGAAAGCATAAGCGATTTCGTAAACAATTAGACTAAAATACATACATATTTTTTCATAGCGACGAAAAGATGAATGAGTGTAACTATAGAAATCCAGTATTATGCAAGAGACGTAGACATGTTATTGAATATCTGAGTTTGGATTGTCAAATGCCTTCTAAAGCAATCAATTGATTTGCCTAACATGTCATTCGTTTTTTGGTTAACACTGTAGTCATGTGTGCCCACATATTGGGGCAAGAGGGAGCACTTGTCCCATGGAAAATGCAAATCTATTTTCGTGTCTAAGTATATTTTGACTTTAACCAATATTTCACACTAAAACACTACTGATACATCTAGTGAAATCGAGAAATATAACTTTATGCGTGGCCGGACAAAATGTCACGGACAAAATGTCATGGGGACAAAATGTCAGCGGACGGACAAAATGTCACAGACAAAATGTCACGGTTTAGGGTTAGGGTTAGAGTTAGTGCTACATTTTGTCCGTGACATTTTGTCCGCTGACATTTTGTCCGTGACATTTTGTCCTAGCACCTCTTTATGACTGGGAACTGTGGAATTGAATATCTTGAAAACTATCTAAACCGTGACCATTGTGTTTCCGACTCCCCCTGAAAATATTTCTGTGGGCGCCACTGGTTGTGGTTGGTCGTAAATTGGAAGATTTCGCTCAGTTATACGCCGTAAAGCGATAATAAAACACTTGATTTACAACTCGTATAGCGACATCTTGCAGGTCTGGGATTGACAATTCTATCCGTCAGGTCCTGACATGCCTGAGATTTCGAAATAATCATAGGTTGACGTTATGTCACTCCCCGCTTCATCCAACGAGGCGTCATTCCGCGTGGCGTCGTCGGCGTCCACCACCACCACCACCTGGAACGCAGATCTCCCTTTGTTCTCCTTCTTCCACTTCATCCGTCTGTTCTGGAACCAGATCTTGATCTGGCGTTCCGTGAGACGGAGCGCGTGGGCGACCTCGATGCGCCGACGACGGGTGAGGTAGCGGTTGAAGTGGAACTCCTTTTCCAGCTCCAGGGTCTGGTGACGGGTGTAGGACGTTCGCGTCCGCTTGCTGCCTCCCCGTCCGGTGGAATTCTCTGAAGAAGATGAAGAAGAAGAAGAAGAAGAAGAAGAAGAAGAAGAAGAAGAAGAAGAAGAAGAAGAAGAAGAAGAAGCAACAGCAGAACACTCGTTCAACGAAACAACGACATTCCATGGAAATTTGGGGGGGGGCAGTACAGCACCTCAGAATTACAAATTAACCACTCAACTGGGGCAGCCGGGTCACAGTGTAAATATGCTTTAAGTGTAAGTAAGTAAGTAAGTAAGTAAGTAAGTAAGTAAGTAAGTAAAACGAAATTTCTATAACGCTGCCCGAAGCCTTGGCGCAGTGTACGAGCTTATTCACGAGCGCTCAATCTGGGTGAAATCCATAGTCCGTAATTCGTAGTCCATGGTGGTGGTCAAGGACTCAAGGTTGTAGATCCAGGTAGGCAGTCTCTTAGCAGCATTATATTATAAGATACGACAGTACACTGTAGAGGCTGCATCTGTAGAATGAATAAAAGGTTTTTACCAAATTTCATGTTTCTTCCATTCTAAAACTAAAATTTTAATTTTAGACTTCTTCCTGTAATGATTTCCTAAACTCGAGACTGTCTCCGTTGAAATTTGATCACTTGTGGAATCTTACAGTGGCTCTAACACAGGGCAGACAGACCCTAATGAACCAACCTTATTATTATTATTATTATTATTATTATTATTATTATTATTATTATTATTATTGTTGTTGTTGTTGTTGTTGTTGTTGTTGTTAATACTAATACTAATTAATACTAATGCTAATTAATGCTACTACTACTACTACTACTAACTAATAATAATAATAATAATAATAATGATAATAACAAACATCATCGTCATTTCTATTTACCATTGCCCGAATGCATCCGACGCATCCACGGATAGATCTGCGCATCTGCGGTGACCCTCTGACCCGACATCGGGTCACGTGACTCCGTCGATTCCGGCGAACCTACTTTCGTTTCCGGTTCGCACGACGACGACGACGACGACGACTGACTGTTGTCGGAACGCGAATAGGAATATGGAGATCCGACCGAAATGGATCCCGGACCACCGTAACGGAAGGACGAGGAGGAGGAGGAGGAGGAGGAGAAGGGGGACTCGTACGCAAAGTTACTACGTCGTCCGCCGTGTTCACAGAGGAGTCCAAGGCCGTTGCCAAGACAACGGTCGACAAACTCCTCGTCTTGTCCCGTTGCCACGGGGCCCATCATCGAAGCGCACGACACGGAGGTGCCCACGTGACCCATTTTCATAGCGCCGTTACCCTGGATTGCGTGCTGCAGGTAGATGGAGCCACCGTAGCGATTGCTATGCAGCGGACTGCTCGCTGTCGTCGTACCCGGGTGCGACCCCGGGACGCTGTCGCACGAGTTGTTGTTGTTGTTGTTCCCCGATACGCAGGGAAACTCCCCAGGAAACGGGTGATTTGTATAGCGCCCGATTGGGTTAAAGTATCCGTCGTAATCGTCGTAGAAATTATCGTCGATCTCGGAAAGATCGAAGTGTTCGCCGCCCCTGAGGGCGCCGGAATTGGGGGATCCGGGGCGTAGACGCTCCTCGGATTCTGATGATCCGTCATGGACACTACGGCGTCCGAGGGAAACGCTCCAGCGGTTCCTTGTGGTACGGATGCACGGCTGGGGATCCCGACTACGGAACCGCTTCCGGATCCCTTGAAGAGGAAGTTGTTCCCGCAATAGGAACTCATGATCAGAGGTCGATATCGCCGACGTAGTAACAAAATTGGAATTCAACAGGAATTAATTAATTAATTAATTAATTAATTAATTAATTAATCGTGTTCGGTGTAAAGACTTCCGTTGCGTTTACGTTGGATGTCAGTTCGTTGCCATGGCGACTATGGTACGTGCAAATGACAGGTGGCAGTTCTGACTATGCGCTTCATAATCCGATCTTTTTCAATTGCGATCTCTCTACAAATTCCAATCACAGACATTTGCAGATAGATTTAAACTCCCTTTCCCTCACACACACACACACACACACACACACACACACACACACACACACACACACACACACTGTTTCTCTCTGTCTGTTTCTCTCTGTCTGTCTCTGTCTATATCTCTCCTCTCTCTCTGTCTCTCAGTCTGAGTCTGAGTCTGAGTCTCTGTCTGTCTGTCTCTGTCTGTCTGTCTGTCTGTCTGCCTGTCTCTCTCTCTCTCTCTCTCTCTCTCTCTCTCTCTCTCTCTCTCTCTCTCTCTCTCTTATCCGCTCTCAATAGCTAGTTGGGCACAGAGCTTACAATAAAAAAACCGACGCCATCAAAACCAATTCGCTAAATGCATTAAGAGGGTCATTTTCAATCTAATGCGATTTAATGGATGTCCATTCTATCTGGCGCTTATCTACGTTGAATAAATGCGAGCAATGTTGCTTTCTGGAGGAGGTTAGGCATTCACATGGAAATTATATATGGTGCTTTGGAAATATGCACTGGTTCCATAGAGGTAAATCGTCAAGAGTTCTATACTCTTGTAAGCTACATCATCATCACAACCGCCGCCACTGCCGGCGTCGTCGTCATCATCAACGTTGTCGTCATCATTATTATCATCGGCATAGTCGTCATCATTATTATCGTCATCACTGAATTAATGCAAGATACGTATTAGTCTAAAAAACACTGTGTCCACCCCTAAAATGCAATAGCTACCTCGAACCTGCATTATAATTTATTATTATTATTATTATTATTATTATTATTATTATTAGTAGTAGTAGTAGTAGTAGTAGTAGTAGTAGTAGTAGTAGTAGTAGTAGTAGTAGTAGTAGTAGTAGTAACATTATGCAGCAATGCAAAGACACGTCTTATACAAGCTTAGTTACAAAAATCATTCATTACTGTATAGATGACAATTGCTGTCAGAATCTATGAAACCACCTGCAGCTGATCATATATTGAATGACGATTTCAGAATTGCCAACATTACAGCTGAGAACAACATAATATTTATCGTCAGACATCGAATGAATTGATGCGCGACATATAATAAACTCACCAAAGCGTTCGTTTCAGAGGACGACAAGGAAAGTGGAATGGCTGCAGAGATAAAGAGAAAGTACGCCGCACTGGAGCGACCGATCACCAATAGCACGCCGGAGAATAACTGGTCGCAGTCCATTTGACGACGACATCCACCGGACTCCACTCCCGATCCATCGTCCAATCGCCGGACTAATCCGTCTAAGGCTCTTTGGCCGACCCGGCAGCATCCAGTTATACACACTCCGCTCACTCACAGAAGCCCAGGCTTTTATATACATGCTTATAATATATATATATATATATATATATATATATATATATATATATATATATATATATGGGCCTAGTGTTCGTATATATATGAGCGACTTCAACCGTCAGAAAATACTGTATAACCTTCGCTTCTATTTTTAGTTTGTTTCATAGACTTTACTGTTTCCAACTTGACAATTATTTAAAAAGTGTCTGGATGTAATTGAAGATGTCTGCTCCTGATTTTGGGTGATGGTCTTGTAAAACAGTGTTGTCAAGAGCAGGGGTGTAACAACGGGGGCGGGGGCGGTATATCAGTATATATACCCCCCAAAATTAGTACATATATATAACTTATATAGGCTATACACACATATATATAACGTTTTATCTATAATATATATAACAATATATACCCTCAAAATTTATACCCTCCCCATTTCATGGCTACGTCCCTGGTTAAGACTCAAGAGACCCCTTCCCATTCCTTGAGAAGTCATTCTAAAAAATCTAAATCATCGACCTGATGCGTCCGAATTTAACAAGACGAACTTGACGAAGAGCAGAATGTTAATGTTAAGCAAAGAGAAACATTGTGCTCTTTATAATAATCTTTATTTCGTGACAAGCACAGCATTAAAAAATGTTTAAAAATGCTAATTAAGAGCAGTGCAAATTGCACTGCAAATTGTCATTGATAACTAAATTTATTGAGACCTTCCGTGCTTCTCCATCGCATAATCTGCATCATGCACTGTAAAAGCTGATTTATATATCTTTGAATTAGCGACTATATACTACCAAAACCCTATTTCTGCAAGGAACATTTCTTTCTTAATGTACAAATTAGTTTGTTATCATTTCGTATAAAAAGCGAGAGTATAAATAAATAATAGTATATCGCCCGCGTAACAGTTAATACAGCGACGCTGCATATTCCCATGTGCAGCTCAATTCCTCCTCGTTGCTTCACCCACCACCAGGTGGCGTGTTCGTAACCATTTCTGTCGAGTCCTTGACCCGGATGGAATACCAATAGCGCCTGAAAGGCTGAAACTCAACGTCAGCCATAACGTACAGTCCCGGAAAGACCCTCTAATCAGGGGCGTAGCCAGGAATTGGAGGGGTATACATTTGGGAAGTATATATTGTTCTATATTATGTATATTATAAATATATATTATAAATAATATATATTATATATATGTTATATATACTGTATTATATATACTGATTTTGGGATGGGGTATATATATATACACCCCGTCATTTTGGGATGGGGTATATCGGTATCTGATGCCCTGGGCATTATGATAGTGGCGCTATAGAAGTTGATTGATTGATTGATTGATTGATTGATATATACCACCAAAAATCAGACTACCTTAAAATTTTCAATGTGCTTTTTAAGATTTTCAAAGTTTTTAAAGATTTAACCCCCTCCCCAAATAACATTATACCCCCATAATCAAAGTCCTGGATAAGCCTCTGACCCCCGTCGCTACGCCGTTGCCTCTAATGACGTGAAAACTATAAAGCGCCTCTAGGGACACTGCGGCGCGAAAATGTATTAGACCCCGGGTGAATATAATTAGCGGAAAAACACCGACGAACGCCGAAACCACTCGGCCACCGAATGAGTCTTTCCCGCCGTGCCATTGTTCGCCCCATTACCGTAAATTACGGCAAATTGAAGCAGCCGTGTGTATAACGCGATCGATACAAGCACGTCTGTTCCTTATACCTGGGCGTCGAAAAGTAATTATACGTCGCATAGGCCTAAATAGGGCCTATACAAACGACGCGATCTGTTAACAGCTTACAGAAGTAATTTATGTCGCTCGTTCTTAATTATTTAGCAGTTTCCTGCTCGCCTGGTTACACTCTGAAGAAAACGGAGAAAGACTGCTGCGTGTATTTGGTCCGGTTTTGGGCAGAACCACTGGCGTGTACCAATGGGAGATCTCTATAGCGATGTAAAATTTTTACATTTAGAAACTAAATAACCATCAGTCTTTTTACTTATTTAACCAGCCAATTTTTACATTCAAAAACTAAATAACACAAACATTGGTGAAAAAAATTTCCCCTAAAAATCAGGGGGAAACGGCCCCCTGCCTCCCCCAAATGACGTCCCTGACGCTATCCTTTTGCGTGTTTGTTTTCGAGATAAGGACAATCGAAGCCAACAAGCCGACGAGTGGAGGGATTAAGGAGATGGAAACTGGAAGTGGTTGATTCCATTACTCCACTTAGCCTACAGTAGATTCAAAGCAGGGTAAAACAGTCGGTACGTGGACCACTGAACTGCTTTAGGCGTCAAATCCTCTTTTTTTATAAACGTTATTGGAAGGGCATGCATGGATTCATGCCACAATGCCTATTCTAAAATGTGCTTCATCATCATCATCATCATCATCATCATCACCATCATCATCATCATCATCATCATCATCATCATCATCATCATCATCACCACCCATCATCATCATCATCATCATCATCATCCATCATCATCATCATCATCATCATCATCATCATCATCATCATCATCATCATCATCATCATCATCATCAGTCGTCATCATCATCAGTCATCATCGTCGTCATCATCATCATCATCCGACATCGTCGTTTTCGTCGTCATCATCGTTAATTGCACTTTTGACATTTTACTTCATTTAAATTTTTTATCTTTGTTATTTCTTTGCGTTTGTTCCACTCCGTTGCAGTGTGCTTAATTTCAATTTTCACTTCTTCACTCCCGCAATAGATTTTAAAAGAAGAACTAATCCCAAGCAAAGTTCATCATCATTGGCCATCCAATCATCGCTATATACCATGGCCAGGGACATCGATTTGTAGGGGAATCATCCTTAATTGCACTTTTACCAACTGCATCCCCCCCTTCTTTGCATCCCCACCACTACATCCCCACTGCTACATTTCCCAACAACTTCATCCCTCCTCAATAGCTCCACATATCCCCCACTGCCCCAGGTCACAAATCGCACCCTGCATATGGCCACAATATCCGTTTCTTTACAGTAGATCAGTTGCACTTAGCTTCAGTAGAATGGACTGCTATAGCAGCCTAGCAGGGTTTCCCAGACATTTTGGAACCGCGGCCCACTTCAGCGGTTTTGTATCGTGTCGCGACCCTAATCATGAATGTACAGTAATTTCAAAGAAATGCACTAGGCCATCTGGCGAACGTTGGCTGAAAATAATCTTCTGCGTATGTAATAAATGGCAAAGCAAATGTTTTTCAATTCGAATAAAAATGTGGCGCATATTTTATGCAGATTTATTCATAATTTTGCCAAAAAGACAAAGGAGAGAAATAAATATTGAAATTTCATGAAAATTATCTCTTTTAACATTTTGCCAGGAACATACCTTTGTTACGTGTCTTGAAAATCTCATAAGTTTGGAAAATCGCTTAACCGTGAGGTTGGACGGAACAAGTCCTGTTAGAGTTTCCTATTGTAAGTGGAGTTTCAGAGCAAAATGGTCAGAATACGCATTCTTTGCGTTATTACGAAATAAGATTAATTTCAAAAGGCCAGGGTTTCCCAGACTTTCTGGAACTGTGCGATTCACTTCAGCGGCTTCGTAACATCCCATGACTCTGCAAACTGATTGTCAACTAAAATTGGATAAAACAATAATCATTTTTAATAAAAGCTGTATATGGAGGATGACAGGTACATAATTTTTTTAAAACCTAAGCCTACTTAAGTGATTTGCTTTTAAACTTAAAGTAATGCACTTTATAATAATACATTTCGCTGTTGAATTGCTTTATTTAATGTAGAGTTTACGGGATTACAGTGTGCATATTGAAAATTCTTAATATTATAGTTTCTTTTGTTTTGTTGAAAAACATGACGTCATGAAGTTTAATCTGTTCCGTTGAAATGGGTTTTCTTAAAAATTTCAAAATATTTTTAAATATTTTAAATATTTATTCAATTATTTGCGTCTTTAGAAGAGCCGCTCGTTCAAAGTGACTCTATTAGCGATTAACTTCGATCGCGGCACTTGTAAATACTGCAACATAAATTCAAATGTCATTATTTTCTATTTTAGATGTCGCTTGATCACGTTTATGAGAATGTTAAGCAAAAAATGTTAACATACAGTAATTAAAGTGCCTACTACTCTAATGATTTTAATTTGAAAGCTCTTCTACTCTCTGCTAAAATAGATCACTTCGTAGACTCAAATATCCTGTATTTGACCTGGCCATGTGTGAATGTGATTTGGTGTGCAATCGTCTAATGCTTCTGTGCATTGTGAAGTGGCGCTATAGAAGGTTATCATTAGATTAGATCAGAACCGTGGGGAACTGAAGGGCTAGGTTAGCGCCTTCAATTTTCATGGCATTGGGTGAAATGGGCAGTTGGCAGTGTCCACCACCGTCTTTCCTATACTATCTTGGAGATCGCAATTCAAATTCAGAAATATAAATGAAGGAGAAATATAAATGAAGGCAGGTCAAATAAAATTTTTCATAGCTTGTAGTCTACTCCGAGAACAATCATAGAATTATTCTAAATTCGTGTAAAAAACTCAACTGAGATGAATCTAACATAGAAAACAGATCAACTATTCGGTTTATCAGTTTCTAGCTAATTGAATGCTTGTGCATTTATTAACGGATTATGAATATAGATTTACTTGCAGCCGAACTCTTCTCGAGAACTGCATAGAGTATTATTGGTATACGCATGACAAGTTGCGTGCACATTGTCCGCCCGTGATCCTCAGGAAGCATATGCTCGTCAGCATAATCATTTCCAAATGTCTAAACCTCAGGGGAAAGACACTTCTCGACATACACCGAGCGTGGCTGCAAACGGTACAGAAACTCGTATTATCAAGCATCATCTATGCTCAGTGGCGGTTCCAAGAACTCTTGATAGGGGGGGGGGTATGCAATGAATTTCTAGGAAGTTGGTGGGGCGGGGGTGCAACGAATTTCTAGGAAGATCCCGCCAAATGTCAAAGGAAATATATGTAAACGGTTTAGAAGAAATCTGTATATTTCATTTATAAAATATCGTTTAGCACAGTCAATTTTTTTATTCTAAAACATGAAGAGTGTAGATTAATTATAGGCCTCTAGCAATCGATGACAAGAATCAAAATGGAATTTAGGAAATATTAACACACAGGAATGATCCGGCAGAGAGAACATGCCTATTGTTATGATCATTTTTCTGCATCACACCTCGGTATCAAGTCCAAATCGCTTGTTGTCGCTACTATCAAGATCCTCTCAAAGAGATGAAATTAGCAAATTGGATACTAGAGTAAACACTCTAGGACCCCTTCCATAACTTCTTAGGTCGAACCAAATAATGACAATACTTTAAAATCACATCTTTTGAGAAACTTCCTTAACTTTTTATTGTTAAACTGGTCTACGAAATCAAGAAAGTCTACATCTTGTGGCGTGTTCGTCGTACATCCGAACATTTGAATACTTGTTTGCGTGAATGGCGTGATGGCGGACTTTTGTTACTGCATTATAATATTACTTTAATTTACTTATTACATATTACTTATTACTTACTGTATTTAATATTACTTTGCGTTACTCTCATCTAAACCCTCATCTAAAACTCTTAACTCCAAGACTTCCCTGCCTTAGTGGACAATTGCGCCGCACAATTTGAACACTTCCTACAGAACATTGGTTAGTTTCGTTGCTTATGCGAAATATTGGTACTTGTCTTTGAGTTTTAGATGCAAACAAGCGTTCCACCAGTCCAAATCCACAACCGAGTACTTCAACAGCACCCACAAAATCAGCTCATGGCCAGAATCAACAGCCTAACCATCCCCCTCCGCAGCAGGGTAAGATAATTTTTCTCGCTCATCATCGTTTAGCACAGTCAATTTTTATTCTAAAACATGAAGAGTGTAGATTAATTATATGCCTATAGCAATCGATAAGACAAGAATCAAAATGGAATTTAGGAAATAGCAACATACAGGAATGATACGGCAGAGGGAACATGCCTATTGTTATGATAATCTTTCTACATCACAAAAGTAGTCCAATCTAACTTAATCTAATCTTAAACTTCTATAGCGCCACTTCATAATGCACAGAAGAATCAGCCGACGGCGCGCCCAATCAAAATCTTAAGATTAAGGTAAAATCCAGGATGTCCGTCCCGTCCGGACAAACAGGTGACAGCTATGTCGGATAAGCCAGGTAAAAAGATGAATGTTTAGTAGTCCTATGCACAGTTAAGGAGTATTGCGCTAGTAGACTAACTATTCTATCCTGCGCATGCATTGGACGAAACACTCATTGATGATGTGGAACTCTATAGTACAGTAGTATAGGTTGAAATAAGTGTTTCAATGTCATTCGCTAGGTGGCTTGACCAATCAGAGCTTGTCCACTGAGATTCTTTGCCACTGCGAGGAGATAGTCAGTTGTAATCCCGCGTCTCATCGACTTCCTGGTCTTACCAAGTTACCATACTCAAATTCGATCATAGAAACTGGCACTAAGGCCTATTATCTCTGGTTGTAGGCAAGCACCAGTGCGGTTGACTTATGCTTTTAATCTATACTGGTTTGCCATTGCTTTCTCCAGACTCGCGTTTGCCCTCGCAGCACCCCATCAAAGTAGTAAGTTGCTCGACTTGGTTTTAAAATAGGAACTGAGCCCACAATGCCACATGAGTTGCGAAAAGTATGCAGCTGTAGTTGATCGCTTTGTGACCATCTATATACCAATACATGTTACGTGATATGTGACTAAAAAGTGATTGCAGTTCTTAGATCAATGTCTTCTATGTCTAATTGTCTATATACATAATACCATGGAACTTCGTTATAACGGACTCGGTTGTAGCGCATACTCAATTGTAACGTATACCGCAATGTAGGTCCCGTGTGATTCGCTACTGTATTGGATAGTATTGCCTATAAACTAATAAAGTATCTCGGAAATAACGTACTAAATTTTGCAGATACGCTAAGTACGTTATAACAAAGTTATACTCTATTGTCATTCAAGTGTATTCATTCTACTGTTGTCACCTACGTTGTCACGTTTTCACTTAGGCTTAGTATAGTAATTATCAGGGTGCGATTTGTGACCTGGAACAGTGGGGACATGTCGAGCTTGGGGGGATGTTGGCCTCAGTTGTTGGGGATGTAAAGCAATGGGTTCCCGCGAGAGGGATGTAGCTGGGCAGTGGGGAGAACACCACGATGGCCGGAGCGAAGTGCCGACCTCCGTGCGTTCGACGTTGATCTTAGGACCAGCGCCCTGGTTATGCGCAAATATCGTAGGCTAAATGAGAAAATCCAATGCTGCGATTGCTATGTAGAGTGAATGGATTCTATGTCGTTTCAGTTGTGGTCTTAATACCAGTCACGCATCAAGAACTGCAATCCGATCCTACGGAGCAGGACCAGCCATGGGCAGGAGCTTCTCCTCCGTTCAACAAGTTTAAGTCTTTCCATGTCAAAAAAGTTGCACGTCATCCGCGTAGCGTCAGGTTAGTTCGCCAAACGCATTTATCAGAAAGGCAGGTTTCCATTTCTATAATATACAGTTCAAATTAAGCAGAGCTGATTCTTTAAGGTAAACTGAAGGAAACTGGTTTGATCTAACCAGGTTGAACCTGCTTTAGAAACTGAAATTAACAAATACAGGCATTGGTTATGAGCTTAGCACGATAAAGCACAAAGTGAAAGTATACGCATTTTAAGGTGAAAATACACCTTAGTGCTTTATCGCTTAAGCTGCTCGGAACTTCGGATAATAACTGCAAAGCAGTATAATAACAATTATTTTCAGCTTAATTAAGATTTTAAAAACTGTGAATATACATAATATACAATACAATATATATATATACAATATATACAATAATAACTTATCCGGATTACAATAGAAAATCTGTTTGGCTAAGACTAGCATGGGCGTCCGCAGAAAACGGGCAGAAATTCTTCCCTGACTGTCTTCTCGACCACCGGTGCAAAATAGGGTCATGTGACAAAGAAACAAGAACGAAAGAAACAAGGAATTTTACGGTTTTCATAACCTCACAATTTTTCCAGGGGGTGCAATTGCACCCCGTGCACCCCCTCCGGCCGCCCAAGAAGACTAGTGACATCTCTAATACATGCAATGTTAACTGCTTTTGTAGGTGTATTTCCTTCTTGTCATCATGCTGATAGTCACCGGCATATGCATCTGTATCTTCCTCTATGTGTGAGTTTCAGAGAGTAATGCCTTTATAACGCTATCAACAGGGGCGAAGCCAGGAATTTTTTGATTTGGGGTATAATGTGATTGGGGGGCAGTATAAATCTTTAAGAACTTTGAAAATCTTAAAAAATACATTAAAAGTTTTAAGGTAGCCTGATTTTTTTTTTGGGGGGGGAGGGGTATATACCGATATACCCCCGTCGCTATAACCCTGGCTAGCAATTACCAAAGAAGCATAGCCTTTTATTTATTTTCATTTTTATGAATGAATTAATTAATTAAATAGTCAATCAGCTGAAACTACATAGTATTAATATTCACTTTGCATATAGCAATCGCAGTATTGGGTTTTCTTATCGATCAATACGCGTAATTTCAGGCTGAATAATTTTACAAATGTATATTTGTATATAATGTATAACAAATGTATAACTTTGTAGCGAACCTGTTAAGCTGTGGGTGCATGCCAATTCGTGGTTTGTCTGGGTCTCGTTGTAAGTCCACACATGGCTTTATTTTCTATTTAAAATATCATTGCTGTGTTTCGTATCGCCCATATACTTTGCGTGCATTTTAGTCCGTATATGGGAAACGAACAGTTCTGTTACAATTGATTGTTATTTTCTATAGCTATTTACTAGATATCTAATGAAATTGTGCACATGACTTTATAGCATAGTGAGGCGTGTGACTTCTGAAAAAGAAGTACTTAGTAATTATTTATTGCCAGATCCTAGGTCCGCCGGGGCGGGGGAAGAGGGCAAATGCCCAGGGGCTCGGCGATCTGTAGGGGACCCCGGGACCTGAAATAAAAAATATTAAATATTTTTCAAAGAATGGTCTATCGTTGGTTCTGAGGACCCGGGATAGCTAAGCGCGGCATTGTGCGTTCAGTGGCGTAGCGAGGGTATCCGGCGCCCGGGGGGCAAGTTGTACCGATGGCACCCTCGACATCCAAAAAGCCCTGACGAGCAAAAAGGTCGTCGTTTATTTATTTTACTAACCGAAAATCCCACCTCGGCACCGGTTGCGGCTGCCTCCTCCCGCCCCTCGCCAGTGGCGACTCCACCGGGGGGCAGGGGGCCCGTGCCCCCTATTGAGTGCCTGACCCCCAGTGCCCCCCTGTTGGGACCCTATACTTAATGCTACATACATTAAACAACAAATGGTTGGCCCCCATGATTAGAAGTTCCCACCCCAACGCCCCCTCCACTTGCCAAATCCTAGAGCCGCCACTGCCCTCGCTACGCCGCTGTGTGCGTCCTCTCTTTACTTGTAAATGCGAAGACGATATCAGCTTAAGTCTTGAGAATCAAAACAAGGTCGTCAGGTATTTTGGGGCCTGTGACTACTCTGCCGGCCTGAACAGGGGTCAAGATTTTCTGTTGGCCGGGCTGACCAACCCTAAAGTAATCAATTACAAGTAAGTAAGTAAGTAAGTAAGTAAGTAAAACGAAATCTCTATAGTGTTGCCCGAAAGCTTGGCGCAGTGCACGACCTTATTCACGAGGCTCAATCTGGGTAGATCCATAGTCCGTAATCCGTAGTCCGTGGTGGTCAAGGTTGTTGATCCAGACAGGCAGTCGCAGTAATGTATTTTTACGGAGGTTGTTAACAAGATTTGCGGTGGATAGAATGCAGACCTGTAGTACAGATTTCATCATAGGATTTCTTGAAAAGAATAGTTTTAATTTGTCTTCGGACAGTTTGTGTAGTGATGGCCAATGGTGACTGATTTATTGACTGAAGAGTACTTTTCGGCCATAAGGCTGGCAGAGTGGACATTATTAGACACTTCAGGCTGTGTATGTCTAGTGACTATACGGCCATGTCCTGATTTCTTCACCGGTTAACTTAAAGGGCCAGACCTTTCGACCTGACAAGTTACAACTTTGGAAAAAGTTGACGACCTTTTTTTTTGCTTGTCAAGCAAGACCAAAGGGGGCATGGCCCATGGCTCAAATGGCCCAATGGTAAATACGCCACTGATCGCAAGTTTTGTTGTAACACCTATCGTAGGATTGTAAGATCTTTCGAGAATTAGGAAAAGGATCGTAGGACCGTCGTAAGTCAAAATTTGTCTTAAGATGGTCCGATAATCTGATCCTAGAAGATGACGACCAGTTCAGCACCGATCCTACTATAATGATAATTTACGTGTTCGTGTCTTATCTCACTGCATGCTATAATAACCCTACATGACCGCCAGACAGAGAAATGATTGGAGTCAGGTTTATTTCTAGGATTGAGGGGGTCGGTAATGGGGGGTCAGGAAAATCTGAGGGTGTCGGAATTTGGAAGTCTCTGCCGAAAAAGGCTGACAAGCAAAAAAAGGTCATCCGAGAATAAAAGTTGGGAGGGGGTGTACTTCTACGTTGGGGGTGGGGGTGTTCAGGGCTAATTAGTATGCATTCTGTATGCATACCATTGTCACATTACCAAATTTTGGGGGTGTCGACCTCAAATTGGAGGGTGTTGAGGGTGTTAGGGGTGTAAAATATCCCTTGTTGGAGTCTAAACCAGTAGTTCAATTGGGGGGAGTGGGGACCAAGGCCATTAGAGAAATGTCTGAAAATTAACGTGAAATATTCCAATTGTTGTATTCATGCCTCGTAAAATTTGCGGAAATTTAGAGCATTTTGAAATTGTATATTTTCGTTGCAGTGGCGTCTACTTACTTACGTACATAATACTGGTCTGTTGCCGGCCGGTTCGAAGATATTTTCCAGCCAATTTCATTTGCCTCGGAATATTCGTAAGTCATTGAAAAGTTAATACTTCTCCTCCTTCTCCTTCTAATTAATCATTTATCATCATTTTCTCGTCGTTGTTATCAACTTATTTCTGAGTCAAAAGTTCTACTGAAGTCTGTTCTGCTCTCCGATAATTGTCTAGGCATATCTGTTTAGTAGCCTAAGTCATTTTTACAAATCTAGATGATATTCACAGGCTTGTCCATGGGACAGATATTTCTGTACCATTCCCGTCCCATCCCATCCCATGGCAATTTATGCCTGTCCCATCCCATCCCATCCCGTCGTTTCATGGGATTTTCATTATAATATTAATATGAAATATTAATCATGTGTAATACAGTTCAAATGAAATTATGAATTATGAAATTTATGAAAGTTTACGTTAAATGTCTACTACATGTAGGCCTACAAAGAGACATGTAAAGCAAAACTAGATAATTTATTAACTCTATCAGAGCCTGTTTTAAGAAAAAATTATCACTGCACACAGTGCACAGAACTCAGAACTCATTTGTGGACATCAGCGCAAAAAACAAGCAAAAAAGGTTGTTCTGAAAATTTATCACTGCACTAAGAAAATGGCATTTTACGACTGCACATTTTCATTTTATCACTGCACATTTTGTGTATCACTGCACGCTAAAACATGCCCCGAACTCTATTAACTTTTATGTCCCACCACAAAATATAGCTGCAAACATTGTGAATATATGAAGAACAAAGAAGGGTAAAAGCTTCAATAAGGTAAACATAAATAAAAATCTAAGAGTAGCTCTGTCCCATGAGTTCCATGGGATGGAACGGTACAGAGTTGTCCAATCCCATCCCATGGGACGAATCCCATGGGATTCCCGTGGGACGTCCAGTTCCATGGACACGCCTGGATATTCATTTAAGCAATCATTTCATAAACATGGAATATTACTATCACTGCATTGAAGATGAAGTGCCAAAGCAAGATTTTGTCAATCTTGTACGTGCTTTCTTCACTAAGTATTAGAGCCAATAAAATCGGCACCACCATACTTCATTATAAATATTTTCACGATTCTTGGGTAGAAATGCATGAAATTTGGTGTACTTCTGCAATATTATAATCCTGAATGCAGCAATTTAAGCTATTCTTTCGATTCCAAAAGTGCAGCGTCGCCACTAAAAAAACAGGATAAGGATAGGATACCTGCGCTTTGGAATCTGAAAAAACTTAAATGGCTGCTTTCAGGATACAATACTGCATAAGTAGGCCCCTACACTAATTTTGATACACTTTGATCGAGAGGCTGTGGATATAATTACAAAGAAACAGGTTGATATCGATTTTATTCTCCCACCCTGTATTGAAGACCAGCAAGACTGAGCATTGAATAAAAACTCTTTGTGAAATTTTAAGGATATTATCTCATCAAGCGCCCATATCTTAGGTAAAGCAAACAGTTCACAGTATATTATAAAAGAAACATGGAAGCTAACCCAGTAATAAACGGCAAGTTCTTCAGAGGAGAAAGATTTCATAGTTCTCATTCTTCGCATGAATAATTAATTATTAATAAATAAGTCTTTAATTGCAAACGAATGATGTCTAACATATTTCATTGGAGCATACACTGTTTTATGTTTTAGAATCTCGCCTTTTCCTATGTATGTGCGGCGTTATCGAGGTTAAACATCTGTAATACATTTATTCAATGCATAATTATTTGCCTGTGTATGAATATGAATTCTTTGTTAGGCCTTATAACTGAAGACTATGAGGCATTTTCAACTGTTTTACAGCTAATTTCACCATAGCTGCTGGGCGAAACAGCGCCCCAAGATTGGTCTAATAAGCTGTAGGCCTACTCGGAACAGTGGGGGCTCCACCGGGGGGGGCATGGGGGCCCGTGCCCCCACTATTGAGAGCCTGGTCCCCCCAGTGGCCCCCCAGTTGGGACCCTATACTTAATGCTACATACATTAAACAACAAATGGTTGGCCCCCCATGATTAGAAGTTGTCCCCCCAACGGTCCCCCCACTTGCCAAATCCTAGAGCCGCCACTGACTCGGAAACGAACAATCCTGATAGGAATTTTATGTGCAAACTTTATTATTGATGCTTGATGCTGTTGCAGCCATCTCGTATAAATGAACGACTCGCTAACTTTTAATTACTGCACATTCAAGGATGCATTTGCAAACAGGGCCTACATAGATTGAAGATGAACGCTTGTCACAGTGGCGTAGTCAAGGGGGTGGGGTAAAACCTCCCTTGGCTGTTTGTAGTGTAGAGAAGGAGGAGTTTTGAGGGTTAAAACCCCCTTGTCGACCAAAATTTTAAAACAATTATTTTTTAATGCAATCACTATGTAGTGTACACGCGCCCGCGCGCCAATACCTATATACAGGGTGGCGCAAAAACCGGACTAGTCACATTTACATTTAGGTTTGCATTTAATATATTCGGGTGTTTTTACGCCGCCCTGTATATTCTCAGTTATACAAGCATGTACAATTGTACATCACGATCCATTCTGCCCGGAATACCTCGCGACACTCGTTTGAAGTCCGGCGTGGAGCGATCGACGGCTTCACCTTCGTTCCAGTAGGCGAACCCAGCTGTACGTTCCACATCCGTCGCAGTGTTTAATCTAGACTTATGGACTCCGGGGAGAAACTGACAACGTCGGAGGGAAACTGAAAAAGTCGGGGGGAGGGAAGTCAGCTAGGAGCTGCTGTTAGTTGATGTAGTATGCCAAAATTTCCGGGGGAATTTTAAATTTCCGCGGGAAGGGAAATTTCCCTCCGGAAACAGCCTAGATTAAAACATGATCCGTCGAAGACTGTCAAGTTCGGAGAACGTTCATTCTCGCGCGGAAATCCTCTCCTCTGGAATTCCTTGCCGGACAGGGTGTCGTCCGTCACTTCCTTCGGAGAGTTCTCGAACAAACTAAAGACGTATTTTTTCAACATCTCGTTTCCACGTTCCTTGTAAAGCACCATTGACTCTGGCCCTTGCTCTGTAACGGCGCTACATAAATTGTCATGAACAATAACAATAAACCATGGAATGACGATAACCTTTTTTTTGCTTGTCGGAATTTCCGAAGTTGTGATTCACGGGAACCATAACCCCCTTCGGAGAATCCTGGCTACGCCACTGGTTTGTCATGTTCTTGAAACCAACATACAGCATAACTATATTTAGTATTTTCGTTGAAAGTCTGCGAACTTATCTTAGTATAATTATTGCTATGTTGATTTCAGTTACTACACTACAGATATAGTTCTGATCGCAGTTGCGATAACAATCGGTGTCTGTGTAGCGGTAACACTGTTTGCAATTCAGACTCGAGTAAGTGTACAATAGACATAATGCCCTCTAAACGACGTAATGACGCGATAGCAGTGGTGATTATCCCAGTGCGGAAACTCGCATTTTTCGGTTCAAATTTTTTAAAAACCAATTATATCTCTTAAACTGGCACAACTGATTTTGTTGAAATTTGCATATTTTAGAAAGAATATATGATATTTATGTGGACCAATTTATTTTAAAACTTTGGATGAAACTTGTTGAAGTTATATTGACTTCTATAATGGTGCTATAGGAGTATCCAGAACAATCTCTATGGTCACTGATCTATGCCCACCAGCAAGAAATCTGCTTCTGCTATTGGCGTCTATTAATAGACAACAATGGTTTCTATGGTTTCTGCCCACCAGTGGGCGGAGCAACCGGACCTTGTTGGTAAACACTGGATACCCCTATTTCAATTGCATCTACAGTGAAGAGTAGTTTGCACTGATTTCTCTTGACACACGTTTTACCTTCGCAGCTTAGTGCTGCTACCAATTTACCCAAGCACAAGCGATGAGCGGCTTGGTTGGTAGCTTGCACCGTGACTCGACCCAGAGATGGTCACCCATCCAAGTACTAACCTCGCTCGACGCCGCTTAACTTCCGTGTTCTGACGGAAATCGGTCGCGCAACGCCAAGTATTCCCTCAAAGACACTAAATAAGTCTAGCAAATAACTGCTATTTTAATGATTAATTTATTTTCCTGTTGCTATGCTACTTGATGTTTACTATTTTACAGCAATCTGCTGCTTTCAAAAGCGACAGATACAATACGTGTCATGTACTGTAGTGTCATGCAGAAGTCAATGCAGTGTTTAATCTGGACTCCGGGGGGGGGACTGACAAGGCCGGGGAAAACTGACAAAGCCGGGGGAAGTCAGCTAGGGGCTGCTGTTAGTTGATGTAGTATGCCAACATTTCCGGGAGAATTTGAAATTTCCGGGGGGAAAGGGCAATTTTTCCCCGGAAACGGCCTAGATTAATCCCCGAGTCAATGTTGCACAGCTAATAAGTTTCATTTGTAGATTGACTTCACGATGTGCACGGGGCTTCTGTTCGTCTTGTCGATGGTGTTGATGATCTTTGGATTCGCTGTTTTAATAGTCTATATAGTCAGCGGTCCAAACTATGTAAGTTGCACAAATTGTAAATTATAATAGTTGCATTTATTAATTATCATTAATTTAACAAATTGGAGTAGATTAGTTCGTGATTCTTTGGCATTATACAGCGAGGACTTTGATTAGGCCTACTTCATAATAAAAGCTGCGCTTTTATAAATCGCTATCAATGACAACATCAATGCGCTCAATAGCTTAGCATTGGAGCGACGAGAGAGTTCGTACAATCGCCGTGTGAATTTCATTTTAGGTCAGGGCCTGTCTTAAGAAAAATTTATCACTGCACTAAACTCAGAAAATTTGTGGACATCCACGCAAAAAACAAGCAAAAAAAGGTCGTCGGGGGAAAATTTATCACTGCACAAAGGACAGAAAAATTGCATTTTACCACTGCACATTTTCATTTTACCACTGAACATTTTGTGTATCACTGCACGTTAAAACAGGCCCTGTAATTTAGGTGAAGTAAATTTAGTCTCGTATCCGAACCATCCGTAGGGTCCGGCGCCGATCTCCGTGTACTTGGCAAGCAGTGACGTAGGTGGCTTATGCCAGCAATCTCTTTTGCCATTGCTTTCCCTATACCTGCGATTTATCTTCGTAGCTTAGCGCTACTGCGCTATCATTGTAGGTACTAAGTGCGTAATAGACCTTCAGTACGTTGGTTTTGAATTTTAGATCTTGAGATGCGTGTACGGTGGAGTTGCATCTCTCGTATTCGCTCTGGTTAGTGTTAGTGCCATATAGAAATCTTTTCTAAGTATTCTAACGACTAAGTAAAATAATATTATGGCACTAAGAATGATTGTGTATTTTAATATATATCATTATACCTACTACATAATCTACATTGTTTAAGTATACAATATGGATACCAGTTATTGATTTATAGTTTTATTACATTACTGTAATACCACAAAATGAGAGGCAAGTCTTGTATAATTTTCTTTATATAATACCAGCTATTTGCCAGTCAAGCATGACGGCTAGGCTTTGCAGTTTTTTTATACACGCTGGACAGGATTCTTGGTTCTCGCAGGATCTGCTCATTTTCGCTATTCAGTCGTAAGCTCACAGCGGACGTTAAATTAACAATTTAGGATATAAAACACGCAGGCGTAGGCTCCGCCCAGCGGTCTATCAAATTCCACAGGGGGTCTATCCAACCGTTTCGATTAGCCAATCACGTCGCGTTCAGCGTTCCTGACAAACATCTCTGTAAACTATAAGCATAATTTATAAGGCACTTCAAAGCAGAAAACAGATAGATCGTTTTTGACGATAATAGGCTAATTAAGTTAATAACGTATATGGGACTGTAGGACTTCGGTACACTTTACGGAACACATTGTTAATGTATTGCAAATTTGAGATACTATTGGCAGCAACGTGTGATAGATACATAACAGTAGGCTATTTAGGCTAAATAGCACAAAATGTGAGCCAGACGTCGCTAAGGTATTGAAAACGACTGTAGTCGGTCTTGAATTCAGTTACATTGTTCTTTATTCTGCAAACAAGAAAAGTCCCAGTGGGTGTTCAATGCTTAGTGTGGAGTTCTTTGCAGGACAGCAGTGTATGAAAATGGTGTGTTGTAGCATGTTAAGGAAACAAAGAGGCAAAGGTTTTGCTAAATGTTTTGCAGTTCTTGGCGTACGATACGCAGATGATAATTGGCGGCAGAAGGTATCAACTATCGGCCGAGGAATACATCTCCGGCGCTCTCGAACTGTACATGGACGTCGGATCAATGTATCTTATAGTACTTTCATTTTTCAACGTCGGGGGTTGATTTTGTCAGGGGCAATATCAGAGACCTTTGATAGCACACACGCATGCATATATATATACTGTATATATATATATATATATATAGTTTTATATAGTTATTTGCTAATGTTACGGAGTACAGTATAGATATGATTGGTCTATGATTCATAAAGGACTTCTCATGAAGAGCTTGTGTGACTTCGTTTTGTTCTGGGCTGTTGTTGTAAGTGATCAGAACATTCATTTTCAAATCGTTTTTTGCTCGTAGACTGCTGAATTACTTGATAAATATGCTTGGTCTGTATGTGTACTTCAAATACCACAACTGCACAACTGTTAAGTTATTCAAATGAATAAATTAGTGTATGTAAGTGCGTGGGCTTAATCATGTGGACGGCTATGACCAGACTTGTCCATGGAACAGATTTTTCTGTCCCATTCCCATCCCAGGGCAATTTATGCCTGTCCCATCCCATCGCCCCATGGGAAAATGCTAAACCCAGATTTTCTACGACTTTAAAATTCACGCCTATTGTTTAAAAGTTCGCAAATACAGAAAAAATTGCAAAATTAAAATCAAACTGAATGTGTGTGCAGACTTGACGCCCCGATATGCTCCTAGTCAATGCTGAAGCTGAAATTTGAAAGCTCCTAGTCTGCATAACCGCCTCAACCGACTTTAGAGGCCCCATAATACTTGTTTTGAATTATTCTTATTTCGCTATAACGCAAGGAAAGCGTACTCCGACCATTTTGCTCTGAAACTCCAATAACAGTAAGGAGTCCGCTTTTTGGTTAAGTGTTGAGCCATCGCTTAAGCGATTTTGCCATACTCATAGGGTTTTTAAGACGCGTAACAAAGGTATGTTCCTAACAACATTTTAAAAAAAGATAATCTTCAAGAAATCTCAATCTCTATTTCTCTTCTTTTGCTTTATTTGGCAAAAATATGAAAAAGTATGCATAATATATTTGCAATAATTTCATTCGAATTGAATCAGAGCTTTTATTTTGCCATTTATTCAAAACCCAGAAGATTCTATTCAACTAATGTTCGCCAGATGGCCTAATGCATTTTTTTTGATATTACATGCTAATATTAATTATGGTCGCTGAAGTGGGCCGCGATTCCAAAATGTTTTGGAAACCATGCTTTAGACTGCTTATTAATAAACATTTAGGATTTGGGTTTTCTTAAACATATGACAGTATTTATGGGGGAATTATAATCAAAATGTTGCATTGTACTAGGATGGGAGTGACTTATTTGCTGTATTTTGGTAAATTAAAAAAATACCGGACACATGCATGTCCAGCAGGACACAGGAATATTTTTACACCCCCGACACCCCTCCCCGATTTGAGGCCTACACGCCCCTCCCCCAAACACCCCAATCTGAGCCAGGGATGGCCTTTTTTGCTTGTTAGACTTTTTTTAGCAGGACCGACCCCCAGAATATACCGACACCCCTCCCCAATTGATAATCCTAGAAATTACCCTAATGTCCAGTATTGCCTCAGTTTTTTTCACCGAACAAATAGACAAAATACTGGACAATCTGGCTAGGAACTGGACATTTGGCAACACTAATTGGCATTGAATGTTTTGTGGCACATAGTGATGGAAAATATATCAACAACGCGTTACCCCTCCCCCACCTACCCACCCCGTCATCTTGTCGTCTTTCCAATGTCAAAAATTAATGTATCGTATGACAATATTCATTATAATTATTATAGTCCACACTATATTAAGACATATTTTCGAATTATTTTTTAAAAATGAATTATAATAATTAAAAGTGTAAAATACGTTCAATTTTACTTTCAAATATTAAGTATTATGTGACGTCACATTTCTGGAACTCCCCGTCGTCACACATCGCCAAAATGTTTTACCCCTAAGTGAGTGACGTCATTTATGGACGTCCCCTAACTGCAGCTGAAAAGCTTGACTTGGGTCCCACCATTAATGCTGCTCCTCGTCGTCACAGGAAACCACCTGCAAGATTTGCGGGCAAAACCACAGCGCATTGTGCTTCATCTGTTAATGATTACTACAGACCTTTGTTTTTGTTGTTGATGATCGATACAGCTGTGGAGCAATTCAAAGAGCGATTTGTTAATAGCAGTGGTCTTACTCAGTACAGTATAAAGTCATAGAAAATGTTTCATTGTCAGAGCCGTATCTAGGTGGGACAGGGAGGCAAGCTGCCCTGAGCGCCGACCGGTGGGGGGCGCATTTTGGATGAGAAAAATATATAAAACAGCTGTGACTTTGTGACGACTAAAAAGGTCATCAGCCGGAAAATGGATAAGTAAACTCTGTCACGACTTTAAAAAATGTCATCACCTAAATTTAGGGGCGCAAGATATAAATCTTGCCCCGGGCGCCGGAAACCCTAGTATACGGCTATGTTCATTGTCAGGCATCGTTGCTAAAACACTCCTGCCACCATGAATGCAGACGATCTTCAGTTGCAAGTGAACATGTTCATGCGTAAAAGCGCCCTGCAAAATCTGCGTCAGAATATGCCAACTAACTTCAGATCAGAGGAGAGTTTACGGGAACAGAAAAATTGGTCCGCTTGCCTATGATATCCCCAGCCTCATCGGCAACAGCAGTAGAACGAAGTTTCAGCGCACTTCGAAGACTTAATTGCTGGCTGCGAAGTATACGATGCTTAATTCAGTTGCTGTTTGCCATGTCCACAGAGAATAATAATCAATAGTTAATTGCTTGACGCAATTAACCTAAACGACATTATGCAGCGCAAGAGGCAACAGGTGCAAATTGTTTAAGCAGAGGGTGGGTCCATGAAAGTGAAACTTTTTTTGGTGCAAGGGTTGTGGACAACTGGAACAGTTTGGACGAGGTGGGAGTGACAGTTGAAACAGTAAACGGATTCAAAGGCTATCTAGATAAACTAGGTTATTGAATGCAGATGGTTACATCAGTGGTTTTTACACAGGCTTACTTAGCCTCCTAAACCACTTTGAATCACATTATTATTATTATTATTATTATTATTATTATTATTATTATTATTATTATTATTATTATTATTATTATTATTATTATTATTATTATTATTATTATTATGTGTGCTTTTATTAGTAAGATTGTGCAACGCGCACAACTATTCAGCAAGTAGGCTATACTATGGCATACTTGTATTAGACTATTAGTTATGGTTTCATTGTAGTAAGCTTATACAAAGTTAAGACATTATATGTTAGACTCTCAGTCTCAAACTGTTTTATGTTAAAAGAATATACACAGCTAATAGCGATTAGAAGAAGATGCATTCTGTTCCACATAATATATAGATGCTAATAAATAACATATTAGACTTGATTTAGCTTAATGATAAGCTTTACCAGGTTTGCTTCAGAATGCTTTACTTATATTCTTATATATTAACTCTATCTGTGTACGTTCTACGCACTACATCCTTTCAAAATAGTCCCAGACCAGACACTGCATGTGCTAGTATGTTCTTAACGTATTTCATTGGCGATTTCAAATTCCCACAATAATTCGCAATACTCCCCCAAAATTGGAGGGGATTTTCCATATTTATGGGTGGGAATACTTTTAAAAAATTATTTTACCCCCCAATGGTGATGACATGATTATGCCTCTGGTCAAAAACAACTGTAGCATAATTGCAAAAGCGCAGCTAAGCATCGTAATATATTAACATCCCCCTCCTTGTTCACATAATCTTAATATAGTTATCGATGCATTCCTACACAGGCCTATAATTAAATTCAAGAATCACGGAGGGGAAAAGTCAAATTATTATGCTTCAAGTCTGAATTCATGATTCAATGTGGCCGTCCATAAAGTACGCCATACTATTTTTTGGCTACTGTTGGCACCATCCACCTGTCAAAAACTGTCACAAATCTCGGACCCCTAGAAGTACGTCATAAAGCTCAGACCCCCTTAAAGCTTCGTCCATAAATTGCGCCACGCAGGTTTTCTATTAAATATATTCGAGTTTCTAGGTCAATTTTTGCAGCAAATCAAATATTTAACTTTCGACACTCATAACAAACATAATTGAGACAAAATTTAATGTATCGTGGGCAAAAATTGTTAACGAGCAATTAAAAACGTCTGTTGCAATACGGTATTATCAGGTACTGTATATTTAAGGTCGCCCTCCCCGTCACAAACTGTCACACTTTCTTAAGCCACTCTTCCTCAAAAGTGGCTCAACTTTACGGACGGTCTCAATGGCAGACAACTAAATTGGAGACCACAGACTTCACATTTCAAAATCGTAAAGAGAAGACATTATTAGCTGGACAATTTATATAGCGCTATAGCTGAGATAAAAGACCAACTCAAAAGCGCGCTTGACAACGTTCACATTTCAATGATGGTGTTCAAACAGTGGCCCCGGTGGTCAGAGGACCCCTAACAGCGAGCATTTAGTTACTTCCCAAATATTTAGAATGTAGTAAAACAAAACGACAAAGCACAGAAGTAGAACTTTGCTCACACGTCATAGACAGTGTGCACTGTGTACACTCAAATGATCCTATGGTTTTTATTGCTTGATCCACGCCATCAAAATTCCTGTCATAAATAAACACTGTCACATGCGTAATATGTACATATGGGGAGTGGCGCAGTTGTCTTTATGAATCCGGTACCGTTAGCCTTATAGAGGTTAAAGCAAGGATAGAATTAATAATTGTCCTGAACCGGAACAAATCCATTCTACAGACAAAATACACGAGCCTTCTGAACCGGTATAGGCCTACACAGCTACGTTACAGATAAGTCACGTGATGAGACTCAAGTTTTCATGTGTTGGTATCTTCCTGATGTTAACTCTTTGGTCGGTTTAATATTTAATATTGATTAGTCAGACGCATTTTGACGAAATCGTTTGCAACTTTTACGACTCTGCGACCAGAGGAGTAAGGTATGTAAGGGTGAGAATTTCTGTAGAGGCGCTTCTGAATGCTTAACTGCTTAAGATCCGTGTTAAATATTTTTCTGATTAGTAATTCAAAACGCAGCTTAGTAAGAAATATATCTGTTAAATCAATAGCCAATCAGTAGTCAGTAGTAATCGGTAGTGTTGCCTTGGGGTAGTTTAGAGCAGGTTATCCGCTCGAGTACCCTTTTAAGTTTGGGGTTTGTTGAGCAATTTGACGTTTACCGAGTTTCTAACTCGCGATGATGCCACATATACAGTAGTTGGCCATGGGAAAAGACTGGCTCGCTTAAATGCATAGGCCTACCTACGTGCTAAAATGTTTGTTCGCTTCAATATATTCATACGTCAGGGATGCTAACAAGGACTCAACCCTAAAGGCCAGGACCAGGACTGTGAGGGTCTCATTATTATGTTAAAATCGTTTAAGTTAAGAAGAGTGTATATTTTAATCGAGGCTGGTCGAGGCTGGTCATAATAAGATAGTTGAGAAAGTGGGAGGGACTGGAGGAGTTTCCTTCATCCAATGAGAAGGCTCCAATGCGTGGAGTGACAGTCAAAGGATAATCGTCTTCTATATCTCTGCCTGAAAGGAGAAAAATTGGGTTCTCACAATTACAACTGAGAACGGGAGGACTGATTGCGTCGAATAGAGTTGGATGTTCGTCAGAACTCTTATCATTGATTATAATGAAGATTATTTAGACTGAATAATAGTTTCACGTCGTCGGCGTAGGATCACGTCTGAAGAGTGGATGTCGATCCAATGATCAGAACGAAACTCGCCTTGTCGTTACGATCGAGTGACAATCAATCGTCATTGTAGCTACTCGTGTAGTCGAGAACAGTAATAATGGAGAGGGAATCTTCGTAATTCCGTCGACGGACAACTACGACCGATCCACTATCATCCAGAAGTGACGGGAGAGTCTTCTTGGAACGTGGACTGCTGGCGATCTATATGGTCGATACCAAAGGACGATACACGAGTAAAGAATTTGCTGCGGAGGAATCCTCTCATCACCAAGAAAGTGGGAGGGAAGTGACTGAACTTATCTATAGTTAGATGACCAGCCTCTAAGTAGGGAAAAGATAAATTGTCGGTTATGTCTCATACGAGATTTTTGTACTTGTATATTATTATTATACTAGGTGTTTACCCGTCAAAAATGACGGGGAAAATTGGCTGTTTTACCACCCGATTTTGCGCAAATGCAATAGCATTTTATGACGGGGGAGATTGGCTGTTTTTACCACCCGATTTTGCGCAAGTGCAATAGCATTTTGCGCAATTAGTTGTCCTTAACTCGCCGCCTTTTCCTTCAACCGAGTTAACGCCCATTCGCAGGAATTTTCTGAAACTTGATAGTCAAGGTAAGTGTACTGATTTGGCAGTGTCGAACGACATGCAGTGCTTGATTCTCTTGTTTGCTGTGCTGCTTTATCATGCCGAGCAACAGCCTGCTACTCATTCTCACTTGATTGTCGCAAACCTCGTGAACGCTGGATGGACTGTTTTGTTTTGCACGGACGGTTAGAAAGAGGAATAAAAAAGCTAAACAATGGTGCAAACCTCATCTTCTTAGCTCTTATATAGCCTGAGATATAGCAAATTCAAAAAAATTTGGAAACTTTCTCAGAATTTAAAACTTTCGCGAAATTCACCGATATAATACTTATGTTCAAACATTGGGGTCATCGGGTTAGAATTGATAGATCTTTGCAAAATGTCAACCGATTTTCAAACTTTTTGGTTTATTTTGTTCCTCTGACATCCCTTTACAACTTTGCCACTGACCAAAGTGGGGTTACCGCTGAAAATATTTTGCTAGGGGCTTTAAACGTTTTTTTGGGGGGAGAGGGTGATATTTTAGGCCGTAAAGTGGACTCTACCCTCAATTTTTTTGTTTTGCACGGACGGTTAGAAAGAGGAATAAACAATCTAAACAATGGTGCAAACCTCATCTTTTTAGCTCCTATATAGCCTGAGATATAGCAAATTTAAAACGTTACAGCAATCATTTCTGAAGAACGCTTTTCCAAAAATTAAATCCCCAGTACGGTGACGGCGTCTGAAAATTTAATCCCCACTTGAGGGGTTAAGTTTAAAAAATAGGGTTTGAGGTTAGGAAGGAGTAAATATATATATAATAACGGGAGGCAGGGCATTGGAAGAGAGAAGGGAGGTTTGGGAGAAGGAAAGTGGGTTGTACGGGTTTTCGGAGCAGCGTTGTGTAGGTTTGGGAACGGGATTTGGGGCCGGTGGGGTAGGGCGGAGCGGTGATGGGTTGGGGCCGGGGCGATTGGAAGAGGGAAGGGGGTTGGGAGAGGGGTGGGGAGAGAGAAGGTAACGGGGGTTTGGGGCCTGTCGGGCAGGGCGGGTATGGGTTGGGGCCTGGGCGATTGGGAGAGGGATGGGGAGAGGGAAGGGATGTGGAGAGGAAAGGGGAACGAGGGTTTGGGGCCAGGGCCGGAATGGGTTGGGGTTGGGGGATTGGGAGAGGGATGGAGATAGGGAAGGGGGATGGGGAAAGGGAAGGGGAAAGGGGGTTTTGGGCCGGGTCGGGAATGGGTTAGGGCCTGGGCGATTGGCAGAGGGAGGGGTGAGGAAGGGGATGGGGGTTTACGCTGCAATTAAGACGCTTCGTTAAACGCTCCGTTGTTAATACAGTTTTGATTAAACAATATTTGGTTGTCAATGACAACAGCGTCTTGCAATACCTGCCGTGTTGCCGTCGGACGGACGGACATCGAGAATTATATATATAGATTAATGGAGAAAGACGGATGAATAATAATGCTAGAAAATACAAATATCTGTGCTACTCTCACATTTCTTGGAAGATTTTACTCTTATTCGCATTAGTATAGCCAATCATTGCATTAACGATTAGAAGTCTCGGATAGGATAAGTGAATCTGTCCCGCATCCGTGACAGGATGACCATTTTTTGCATGTCAGAGGATTGGAGAAGAATAAGAAATATAAGGGGAAGGATGTTGACGAGCTTTTTCTTTGCTTGTCACACCACATTCGGGAAGGGAAAACCTTTTTTTGCTTGTCGCCACATTCGGAAAGGTAAAAACCTTTTTTGCTTGTCAAGGTTTTTGAGGTGACAAACCTTCTCCCCTCAAACATTCCAAACTCCCCCCAATGTCAAGGTGGCTAGAATAAACACTGAACTGACATAAATTCATTTTAAGCACCACTGTTCAATTCAAATGAAAAGACTACTTAACCTAAAAGTTGTTGCGTTATGAACTATGAACAAAAATAGGCTATCGTTATCAGCTTTAAACTCATGTTATGCAAGTGAATTACATTGCAACTATGTGAAATTTTAGGGCTCTTTTTCAATTTTCAAAGGCAAACACCTCAATTGTCCCTATTTATGACTTAATTTGTTTTGATTTTCTGACAGAAGAACTATTCTCAATGCATTAATGCTCAAGCTTTAGCGCCGATAAGGTTATAATCAAGAAAAGAAACAATTGTTCAAAATAAGATTTGATCTCAAATTATCTAAAGCGATTGACCTTTGTATGGGAGGGCTAAAGGTGACAGAAAGCGAGCGATATAACTACAGAAGCAAGGTAGGCTGATGAGATCATTCTGCTAATGACAAGCAGCAAAGAAATACGAGAGGTGGTGAAAAAAATAGAAAACACAGGTAAGAAATTTGATGTCCTCACTCATTTTGTCGTTACACATAAATGAATTAAAAATAAAAACTGTCTTCGGAAGTAGGCAATACAATTGCTATACTTTGCCTCAGGAATCGATGACGACTAAACTGCATCAGCAAAATAAAATCAACCATAGCAAATAGGCTTATAAATCATGCACAACAGTTTTGCAGGGAAACATTAAAGTCACGAAATACTACATACTAGTACATAGACATCAGTATAATAATAATAATAATAACAACAACGACAGCAACAATTATGCACTTCTATGGCACCATTTCTAAAATCCAAGGGTATCAAGCGATGGCACTTCAAATCCATCCGCAAAAGATCAGTCATAGGGAAAAAGCAAGACGAACTATGGTGGAAATGCTAAATGGAAGAGACGTGTTTTAAACTTAGATCTGAAAATACTGAGTTTATTGGAAGATCTGACAACCAGTGGGAGAGAGTTCCAGATTTTGGCTCAGAAATGGAAACGCTCACTTACCAATTTCAGTGTAGTTCTAGTAGGGAGGACACGGGGACAACATTTTATCCCCATCTCCACCCCGCACCCAAACATTTCTCCCGCCCCACCCCATCCCCGCATTGTTTCTCCCCGTCCCCGCCCTATTCCCGCACCAGACGTTTTCGTCCCATCATTGTCCCTGCAGTAACCGTTAACATATGTTAACAAAGACACTTATAGTTAGGCCTATACGTTACTACGTTTTTGCCTCAAAATAATAACGTCATGTTTTCGACTGTTAAATGGCAATATAATTAAAGATCTAAGTCATTGAACAAAAAAGATTAACAACAGCATCAGCACTCCATTGTGCGACCTTCTCGTAGTGTGGCCACACCTCACTCACTCAGTTATAATATAATAATAATATAATATAACAAGGTTTAAAGTGGTTCAGTAGGGACTGCCCTGTGTGAGAATCACTGTTGTTCCCGTCCAATCTAATATCCTAAGCTAGTGAAGTTTATTTTGAACTCGTTTACAGTTGTAGCCGTTACTATCCCCTCATCCAGTTCATTCCATCTGTCCACCACTCTTGCACTAAAAATACTGTTTATGTCTCCCAACCCGTTTCTTGAACAGTTTCATGCTGTGTCCACTGGTTCGATCATACTGCTTCATTGTAAAGAATCTCTCTCTTGGCATTTCCACTTTGTTAGTATTTTGTATGTCTCGATCAAATCCCCCCCTCTCTCTTTTTTTTCCAGGGTTGTCAATCCGCAGTGATTTAGCCTTTCCTCATAGGTTAGTTTGTGATATCCCTTGATCATCTTTGTTGCTCTGTGTTGCACTCTTTCTAGGGTCTCTATGTCTTTCTTCAGGAATGGACACCATGCTTGAACACAATACTCTAAATGTGGGGGCACCAATGTTTTGTAAAGTCTTATTATTACATCCTTCTCTCTGCTCACTATCGTTCTTTTGATCATACCTAGAATTTTGTTGGCCTTCTTAGCTGCCTCTGCACATTGCCTAGATAGCTTTAAGCTGTTATGCATGATGACCCCTAGATCTTTCTCCTCGTTTGTAACTTTTAGTCCCTTCCCACATAACTTAAATTCATGATCTGTTCCCTTCTTCCCAATGTGCATCACCGAGCATTTATCTGTATTAAAAAGCATTTGCCAATCTGCCGACCACTGGGATAGTCTATTAAGGTCTTGTAGAATTGTTGCTTCTGCTTCACTATCACTCTGTCCACACAGTTTTGTGTCATCAGCGAATTTTGAAATTTTTGACATTATATCATCATCGATGTCGTTGATGTATATTAAAAACAATAGAGGTCCCAACACTGAACCTTGTGGCACCCCACTTATGACCTCAGCCCAATCTGAATACTTGCCTCTTATACCTACCTCCTGTCTTCTGCTCTGAAGCCAATTTTTTATCCATCCAAGAACTTTACCTCTAATTCCACTGGCCTGAAGCTTGACTGCCAGTCTTGAATGAGGTACTTTATCGAATGCTTTTGCAAAGTCCAGGTATGTTACATTAACTGCTTTTCCCTCGTCTAGCTTGTCATGAATCTCCTCTAAAAAGTCTAGTATGTTTGTTAAGCAAGATCTTCCTTTAATAAACCCATGCTGGCTATCCTTTAAAATCTTGTGTCTCATAAGATGGTCCGATATATTTGCTTTTACTATTTTTTCCAGAACTTTACATATTATACAGGTCAGACTCACTGGCTGTAATTTTCTGGCTCCCCACGGTTACCCTTTTTGAATATAGGAGTGACTACTGCATCCCTCCAGTCCCTAGGGACTATTCCCGATTTAAGTGACATATTGAATATTGTGGCTATTACCTCACTAACCTCATGTCTTACCTGATACAGAAATTTTGGATGTATATTGACTATTCCAGGGCTTTTGTCAGGTTTCATTTGACTCAGAATTTCCAGGACACACTCTTTATTGCAATTTATGTCTGATAATGCTTCCTCCTCTTTTCCACAAAATAAATTAATGGGCTTTGGTATGTTGGTTGTTTTTTCCTTTGCGAACACTGATCTGAAGTAATCGTTCAGAATTGTTGCTGTTTCCATGTCATCCGTCACTGTTTCTCCAGAATCAGCTACTAATGGTCCAACTTTTTTTTTCGCTTCATCTTACTTCTTGCATATCCATAAAAACTCTTACTGTTCCGTTTGATGTCTTTTGCTAGTTTGTTCTCATACTCTGTAATAGCCGATTTATTTGTCGCTGTTGATTTGTTCCTCTTTTGCACATAACTGGACTGTAACTGTTTTAATCTCACTTGTTCCAAGTCTTCATTGCTTTGCATCTTTAGTCGGTGCTTTCTCAATTTCTTCCACGCTTTGTTTTTGGCCCTTCTCTTCTTCTGTACCTATCTAGTAACCCATGGAAGTTTTTTGTTAAGTGTCCGCTGTTTTGGTATTGTTGAATCCATAACCCTTGACATACAATTTTAAAATATTTCCCAGCTTTCTTCTGCATTTTTATCCTTTATCATGCTTCCTATGTCCAAATCTTCGATCATCTTCCTAGCCAGATCGTATTTTTCCCGGAAATAGTTTTTGTTTTTTGGCTGCATGTGCTCTCGATGTCTTATGCTAACATTACATCAAATGTCACTGTCTGGTGGTCACTTGTGCCTAAGTTTTGTCCAACCATCACATTCTCCACTAACTGATCATCTGAAGTAATTATTAAGTCCAGTGTGTTACCTCCTCTCGTTGGTTCAGTGACATGTTATAAGCCCTACGTTTGTGATCTATTGTATCAAAAGCCGCAGACAAGTCTAGTAAAATAAGTGCAGTAACCTTGCAATTATCCATTGCATACAAATATAATCGTGAACAGCCAGGAGAGCAATTTCAGTTGAATGAAATTTTCGACATGCAGATTGCTTAGGCAATAAGGATTATTTAGGCAATAAAAGATTATGCCATGAAACATGTGCATTTGTTGTATTAAGCACAATGCGTTTAATGTTTAGATATACAATCTAGATTTAAGATAGAACAAAATCATTTGGGTAAAGTGTTGGAGTTTTTTAATAATGGGTGTACAAGAGCACTACAATAGTTGATGGGAAGGTACAGTACCTGACGACAGAGATAGGTTAACCAAACGGGAAATTACTGGCCTAAACACATAAGAACCTATGAGCTGGAATAACATCCAGCAGACACTGTTTATTCGGCAAAGCCGCAAAGAGAAAATAATTTAGCATATTTCAAGCAGATTGGTGGGGCGGAATGCTGTGAATATTGGGGTGGAGTTTGCGGCAGTGAGCATTTGTCTTCTGTGGCAAATGTTGGAAATTTGAGCCTGATACTAGATATTTTATCCTACAAAAATTATTGTAGAAATTTGTCTGCTAGCTAGAAGTTGTCGAAGTGAATTTGACTGAGGTAATGCACTTTTTCTGTCTCAATGCAAACGTTTTTTCAAGAAATTCCATAATATTTTTGGCAAATTTAGATTATCATTTACAAGACTCTAATGAAACTGGGCTCTGACATTATTGACTAGTTTACGAACATAGCAACATTGCTTCCTAAACCGTTGAAACATTTTACAATGAATATTCAAAATGTCCACCGAAAGAATTGACATGATTCCAGACACCATCTCCAGTGATGATTTGAACTTTTTGGATCGAGGTGTGAAAATCAATGGCAGCTGTTAGCGTGAAACAGTGCTATAGGAGCTGCTACTGCCAGATATTCGCTTTGTTTCTGGCGATTAGTACATTTTCCAACAGGATGGTGTTCCGGCACATCGTGCTCGTGCCACTGTTGAATTCCTGCACAGGGAGACTCCTGCTTTCATGCCACCCTAATTGTGGCCACCAAACTCACCAGATTTGAACCCGGTGGACTACTTACTCTGTGTGAAGTATTCTACAGGAATTGGTCTACCAACTACGTATTTCCAATCTGAAAGAACTGAAGCAGAGATTGGTGAACGAATGGGAAAAGCTCGATCACAAAGTCATTGTAGGACGTCTTAAATCATGTGTCAATTCTGGCGGTGGATCAGTGGCGGCTCCACCGGGGGGACCAGGGAGGACCAGGATGACCCGTGCCCCTATTGAGTGCCTGGCCCCCCAGTGGTCCCCCCAGTTGGGACCCTATACTTAATGCTACATACATTAAACAACAAATGGTTGGCCCCCGTGATTAGAAGTTGCCAAACCAACGGCCCCCCACTTGCCAAATCCTAGAGCCGCCACTGCGGTGGACATTTTGAATAATCGTTATAAAATTTTCCAGACAATCTTTGCGTCTATCTGAATTGTCAAAGATAATAATAATAATAATAATAATAATAATAATAATAATAATAATAATAATAATACAGTATTGACCTTACCCGTCTGACCACGAAACTTCGGTTATAGCTATTTCAACGGTAAATTAAGCGCCTAGGAATAAGCAGTAAGCGCCAAAGAATAAGCAATAATCGCTACAGAATTTCACGAGAATTTACTTACTTACTTACTTACTTACTTTGTCATGCAATACATAAGCATGTCCCTGATCATATACGTACAGTCGCAAGACGGTCAACCGGATTCTTTGCTGCATTTGCGTTCACACTTTCTAACACGACGTCCAATTGTTTTGAATTCTACGTAGAGCCAGAAGTCCATGACAGAACTTAACCTCACATGCTGGAAAGGGAGCATAGAAGAGAGCATAGTGTATCGAAGTGAGTCCATAGTTCGAATAAGATATTCACAAGAGCAGAGAGAAGACCGTAAAGATTTGGCCATAAATTCAATTGAATGTATTGGCAAAATGGAAAATTATATTATGTACCCATTAATTAATTATTACCCTGAAAAATATTACAATGTTTAAATAAAAATTGTTTTGACAGGACTGCAGTAAATAGTTTGACTCATGGAAAAAGTTAGCCCACGCTACGTCGAGAATTGTCGAATTCTCAGCCCACCTTTGAAAATGGTGTCACTAATCTCGGTGATCTCTGGAATTGCCGAAGTTCGCAGGCCGTTGGTCACAATCTCTTCAAAGTAAATACTATACCTAATGAGCTTTTAAGAGCCACGCCAATAAAGAACTGCGACTACACACTCGCTCATGTGAAAAATGACCTTGATACTGCAAAAACTTTAAAAATTGAAGGTCACCTGTCATTAGATTTATTTGCGAAGATCGTAAAATTAGAAGGAAATTTAAAGTTTCAAGACGACAGCAGCGACAAAAGCCATAAAGAGGTCATAAGTTGTCGCTACATTAATGAGAATTATCGAATAGATGTCATTCCCCCGATAGACTCACAGATCAACGAACATGTTTTGCAATTAATATCTTCAGGAGAGATTAATTCTACATTTAATTCTATCGAAGCAACGAAGATCGAAGCAACTCACGTAGTTGGTGGAATTATCATTGGATCCAGCGTTACGGCTTTCATTGAAATTAGTCAAGACGAATCAAAGAAAGATTGGAAAATACTTGGTGGAGGTACACTTAGCACAGTAGATTCTGTTAATGAGAAAAATAAAGAAAAAAAGGCTGAGAAAAACAAAAAGAGTGCAGATGATACCAACAGAAAAGAAGAGTCCGAATCGCAGTTGGGTACACATAAGGAAATAGACAACCAAAAACCAGAAGACAAAGCAATTCTAAAAAAAGCAGGAGAAAGTAAATCGAAAGGGGGTTTGCAGGGATTCCTGAGAAAACTCATTGGAAATTTTTCAGCAGAGGTCAAAGGCAAATGGTCGGAAATTGAGAGTAGTGATAACTATGCTATCAAAATCAATTGCAAAGCTCGACCGATGCCTGCAGATCTTTCACCGCCGAGTTCAGCCACACAACTTTTTGAATTAATCGAAAAGATGCCGACTGCAATGAAAACGGAATTACACTTCGATTTTAATAACAAAGGCATTTGTGGAGTTCCAATTCAGTTCGTGCTCTATCCAATCGCTCTGTTTGCAAGACTAGAAATAATGAAAATGTACAAGAGCTTAGAAGACGATCTCATGGACAAATTTCAAGTCATGCTGGCGAAGTCAATTGAAATTCAACAAAAAGACTATGTAAAGAAATTCATGTTAATGCGAGACAAAGAGCTTGCATTTTTACTCAACAAAAAATCTGTTTTATCTGAAAAAGTAAGAAAATTCGAAGATACCTTGAAGCAAATTGGAGCTGGATTTGTCAACCGAAGTAGGAAACAGCTGGGTGAGTATAAGTATGGTAAATGTGGACCAGAGGAATTTGGCACAATTATTCAGGACTTTGATGCTTCGGATGCCGGTTTATTAGAGAAGAGAATTCAAGAATTAATTGACGAAGGAACATCCGAGGTTTCCATAGCGAAAGGAACAGATGCATCCCACGTCAAATTGTTAACGAACGACCAAGATAAACAAATGTGGAAAGAAGAGAAATCAAATTCAAAGATTATTCTCGAAATTGGTCCTCAATGTTCAAAAACGGCAATCAATGGTTATAATCAGCTGATAACTCCACTGGGTGAAATTGGAATGAAAATGGCATTGGTGATGCCGAGTATCGCAAAAGAATTAAAGCTTAGTTTGATAATTGACAACCAAGAAGATATTTTCAAGGACTCCAAAGTAGAAGAAGCAATTGAAATTTTATGCGCAAATTTCAAAATTGGAAACCAAGCGAGAGCTGAGTTTTTTGCTGTTGTAGCTGCAATCGACGGGACTGAATTTCCAATACACAAAAATCTATCAGAATTCGGCCTCATTTTACAAGTCATGCTGTTACTCGCAGAATCTTACAAGCATTTTAAATTTGCTGACTCGGTTAATGAATTTAAACATGTCATTAGGACATTACCGGCTGATCACGTTGCATTTTGCGTGCCCATTGATGGTCCAGAAACTGCACTTGATTTACTTCAAACTTGGAAAGATTATAAAATAAAGGATGTCACGTGGATTGTGCATAGCTTTGAATGCGACGATGCGCAAGAAGCACCTCTTCTGTTTGTGATATCAAAGAGTGAGGTTCTTGCAATATGTTTAGACCGCCTAGACCTTTTGATTCTTGAAGAAAGAATAAAAGAGACTGAGCAAATATGCGACGTCAATTTTGACTTGTTGTCAACTGATCAGTTGAGTAAATCTTTTCATAAACTAAGAGCTTCTTATGCGTTTAGATTTTTGAGTCGCGTTTTTCCAAACTCAATTGGAACAGCAAATCAGACCTTAGTCAAAACTGAAACTCAGAGTGAAGTTACAGAATTTCTATCGTTTGCCCGAAAATGTCTTAGATCGAATGAAATGGTCATCCTGTCGTCTGTGGCTGAAAGGGTTATTTATGATTTTCCAAATTTTACTTCAATATTGACAAAATATGGATGGAATGACAGGTCCAGAATGTTTTTTAAAAATATTTTCAATGAAGCTTCTGGTAGAGAAATGGTTTCTGAAATCGAGGAGTGGCTTGAAGATGATTCATTGATACGAGAAATTGATCAAAAGGTTGTATATTATGAAATTGCTAATCACTCTCACTGTCCAATTGGATTCAAACTTCAGTTGGAAGAATGCAAGAGCGCTGGATATAACGATTCAAACGAACGAGTACTTGGCATATTGAAGGAGTTGAGAATTTGTAACACATCGACAAAAAGTCATTTCTCAATTGTTCATGTCAGAATTTTCTTAAAGGCACTAGATCATGTCATCTCCGATAGACAACCTGTCGATGAACTGATTGGGCTTCTGATCAAAGAATACTACGAGAATGTAAAAGTATTTTTTCCTGATAAATTGATTGAAAACTATGTCCAAAATAAACAAATCTATTTGCTTTTGCAAAAAGCGAGTCCGTACAAATACGGGAGTTGGTGGCGTAGGATTTTTAAAGGCTTGCAAACACTTTGTCATTTGGATGATGTCGATACTTTGACACATGTGATACAAGACTTGGCAGTTCAGTGCACTGATATAAACTTCACCAAACAACTGTGGACGAATGAGAAATGGTTGCTTCTGGTAAGAAGATGCATAAATGTGAAACATGACAATGACTTTCAGTTACTGCGTTCCGTACTTTGTTGGGTCAAAAAAATGGGAATTGAATGCTTGTTGCCAGATGATATCCAGCTGAAGTTAAAATCATTAGAAATTGTGGGACTTGAAAAACTCTCTTCTGTGGAGGACGTCGAAAGATTTTTAGGGAGAGAAATTTACGAGCGCGTGAACATGCCATGGTATTCCACTAAGCAGTTAACAAGCGCCTTTCAAGAGAATCCATCGCTCGAGAGGAAGCTTATTGAGATGGGCGCTGCCACTCACTGGGACTCAAGCAATAAACTTTTCACCGCAGAATGGAGTAATAAGGACATGCGACAAGCACTTGGCAAAATAAAATGGAGGAGAAGTTCTTCAAGATTTGAGAAGATTAAAACGACCTTGTTTGAATATAAGGAACGTGTGTTTTCATTGAATATGGTGGCGTACATTTTGAGCACCGTTGACAGAGCTTGCGCCCAAGACCTTCTGGAAGCTTTCTCAAAGTTATCGCATCCATTGCCTCTGATAATTCCTGACATCGAAGAGAAAAACAAATTCACTGTTACTCTGCCATTGCTAAAGAATATAATCATACAATGGCACTTTAATAGACTTTCGCAAAAAGAGAAATCCACTGGTGGAACTAAAGAGGTTATGGAGAATCATTTGTTTTCAAGTCCTTTTCGTTTGATCGTTGCTGTTGGGAATGAGGAAATGTCCACAGAAAAAAGTGAAATTTTCAATAAATTTATGTTACACCCCTACAAGTTTGTATCACATGCTAACGCTAACACTGGAGCATTAGCTGGAACAGTGGAGTTCATATGGTTGACGAAAGAGACTTGTCGGGTGTATCATCATTTGTCATTGGATTCTCACTATTCAAAGAATGGAAACGAAATACTTCTCTTAGCAAATCTACATGGAAACGCATACAATTTCCCAGCTATAGTTAGCTATTTGAAAAATATGGCTAGTTGCTTCATTGTGTGTAAAAGAGACAGTTTTTATAGAAAGTTAAATTTGCGTATGAATCCCTTTTTTCGTTCAGAGCTTAAAGAGTTGGAAACGCGGTTTTTTGGTTGTCCTATTGTGACTATGAATAAAAGATATATGCGTGATCCGCAGTACTACGAAGAAAATTTCAATGAGGTATTGGAGATCATGACAGAGGCTATGACATTTGAATCAAATTGGAAAAATCTAGACCAAAGCATTGTAGAGGAGCTGATGAATACTGAAAGCATATACGCAACTGAATAGGCAGCTAAACGAATCTTCATTTCTTTTTGTAATGATTCAATATGATTAGACGCAGTGTATGTCTTGTTGTAAATTAAGTAATCCTACATTCTTTATTCCGTTCATTTGATTAAAAATTGATTTAACTAGATTATTCTGCGACATTATTGGTCTTCTAATTCTCTATCATATATTATTTACCGATTGCAGTGATGACGAAGATGATCATGATGATTGGCGGTGGGGGGTTTTGACGATGATGATTGTGACGACGACGACGACGACGATGACGTCGACGGCGACAATGATGAGTTCTTTCTCTACCTGAGGGGGATAAGATGAAAGAGGTGCATTTTCGCTGCCTGATTCCTCACCGGGCAGTTATAATAAACAACCTGCCTAAGTTCGCTAAGCAGTGACCCGGGTCAGACTTGAACCAGTTACCCTCCGATTTAATGGCCAGAATCCTCAGCACCATGTACATTTCTTGTGTAAGACCGCTCTCCCAATGATCGACTCTCAAATTTCGATAGGGCAGCGAGCTTCTTTTCACTATCCCAGTGGATATTTTTAGATCGTCATCTTCCAATCCTCCTCACTGACATGCCCACGCTGTCGACAGCGCTTTTGCATTTGGCCTTCGCTTGCTTACGGCGCTATATAAGTTGTTTCAGTAAAAATAATAACTTACAACCTCAGAGCCACTTTCATTGTAACCGACCCTCAATATTTGATCCTGTGGGAGATTGATCCCTCTACTCCACCACTGGTAGAGGCCACTGTTCCAAATATGCGCTTGGCTATAAGCCTTCGTAACGTCTGTCCAGCTGAAATTAACCTTCAGAAATCTTGGTAAAAAATATTTGCGAAATATTTAAATGCAGTTCAAATATGTATTCGCAGTCGATCTGTATATGCTTCGGAAGCTGAAAAGTAAAGTAACTTAGAAAATGCGTTTACGTATTGGACTGATTGCATATTGTATACATTTAGTTATATAAATTAAACATTGATTTCAGATTATTAGGAAATGTAGTAGCAAGCCATTTCTCAAACGAATTATATATTGTTTTTACATATTATGATGTTCTTTTTGTTACATAGTAAGAAATGATTTAATTTTGTATGTTTAACCTGTATAATCTTGAGAAATAAAAATTGATTGATTGATTGATTGATTGAACTGACCCATAGAGCACACGCACCAGGCGCGACCAGGGTTTAATCTAGGCCGTTTCCGAGGGGGATGCCCCTTTCCAACGAATTGATTGATTGCCCTTTTCCTTCCGGACATTTCAAATTCTCCCCGGAAATTTTGGAATTCTACATTAACTAACAGCAGCACCCTAGCAGAATTCCTCCGGCCTTGTCAGTTCTCCCCAGAGTCCAGAGTCTAGATTAAAAACTGGACGCGGCGTCGATCATGACCCTTTATGAGCGACGGCCAAAGGGCGGGGAGCAGGCTAGCGATGCTCTGTGGACATCGCGACGCCGGGGTGTAAGTACAGTTGAAATAGGTGATCAAGGATCTCTTTTCGGAGTTGATCATCGGACTTAATAGAACGATTGGCAGTGATCGATGAGGACCAGGGAGGGGATCTGACAATCATTACGTGTCCGCCGCTCGTCTGGTAGGCCTAAGTGTAGCCTACCTTTTAAACTTATGTGGATCACACGATATTTTTGTATTAATCTTGTTATTATTGTTTATGCTATTATTAATCGTTTACTTTATGAAGATAATTTATATTAATCTTGCTATTATTTTTTTGCTATTATTAATCGCACATCCTTACATGATCAAAGATATTATGGATCAAACCTTATGAAAAGACGATTTAATTTTGATATTATTTTTCTTGCTATTATTAATCGCATATCTTGAGATGAGCAGAGACAACATGGATGAATCAAGAGACTTTATATAAATCTTGTTATTACGGGTTCTCCTATAGTTTATCGAATATTAGATCTTACTCAAAGTTTTCGTGAGTTTCTTTAGATGCGTTGATTCTGTTGAATTAATTACTGTCGTTATTGTAATTATTTTGTGTTCATAATATAAGGTATAGGCCTAACTAATATTGACCCATTCTCTTAGCTCCAATTGTATGATTTATGGCGTTGTCGCCTCTCGTCTTCAGGCCCGGCCCTAGGGTATGCGATGTCCGATGTAGCAAGCGACGAACGGGGCCCAATTTAAGAGCAGACCGTACCGAGATAAAATTGCACCATGTGCTTAACATGAATCTGGCACCCAAAATTTCGTTACCTACTTGCGCTAACTTTTCAAGGTACAATTTTTATGCCTTTTAAACAGTGTTCTTTTACCTTCTAAACAGCCATGTGTTTTAGGCCCCTAATTATTTCGTCCTTAAATTTGCGTCACCTATGGTCAATCGTCCAGTGGTCAAAAGTCCGCTGTGGTCAATCGTCCAGTGGTCATAAGTCCGCTGTGGTCAATCGTCCAGTGGTCAAAAGTCCGCTGTGGTCAAACGTCCAGTGGTCAAAAGTCCGCTGTGGTCAATCGTCCAGTGGTCAAAAGTCCGCTGTGATCAATCGTCCAGTGGTCAAAAGTCCGTGTGGTCAATCGTCCTGTGGTCAATAGTCCGCGTACCGTTAGGACGACATGACAAGCCCTACTGTATATTTCAACATGAAATTATTCAACTATCTGCAAATAGCATTGTGCGTGATATTGCAGGATGTGTCTTGACAGCTGGTTCATTCGCAATAATGGTAGATGGCACTCGGGACGTTGCCAAGGTAGAATAGATGTCAATTTTGCATTCGATGCATTGACGCAGATCTTGTACCCAGGCTTGTCCATGGGGCAGATTTTTCTGTCCCATTCCCACCTCATCCCATGACTAATTATGCCTGTCCTATCCCATCCCATCGTCCCAAGGGATTCCCATTATAATATTAATATGAAATATTAATCATGTGTAATACAGTTCAAATGAAATTATGAATTATGAAATATATGAAAGTTTATGTATCTACTAAATAGGACTACATTTACAAAGAGACATGTAAAACGACATAATTTATTAACTCTACTAACCATTATGTCTCACCACAAAATGTAGATGCAGATATTATAAGTGGCGGCTCTAGGATTTGGCAAGTGGGGGCCGTTGGGATGGCATAATTAGATCATCTATGCTTAGGGCAAATATAGACCTAATTTCAAATACTTTTCCTGCAATGAATTCATATGGAATATATCATCATATTTTGACAAATCAAAATATTGAGCAACTTTTGCTCAGAATTGAGTATCGAACAAGTACTAAAAATCGGTAAGTAGGCCTACATATGTTTGCAAAGAATTTATAAGACCTCAACTTACCCAATGTCAAGCTGCTGAAAATGAATGCGTCACCAGCAATAACGTCCGCGGAGACGTCGTCATTGTCTTCGTTTGGCAATTTGACATTTATTTACAAAACGATCGACTGGTTCAGATGATTTTGAAACATTATCATCTCTGCCTGAACTGACTCTCTCTCTCTCTCTCTCTCTCTATATATATATATATATATATCCCTATCTCTCTCTCCGCCATGTATCATTTCAATTTCCAGAACACATACACTGGTGCAGTTAATAGATACATGAACACGACTTCCGATTCTAATTTCTTGACTACAGATAAACATCTAAACTTCCTCACTAGCTAATTAAAGTTTGACACCTTTCAAGTTGCCTACCGTGGCCGTTTGTTAGATGCTTCGACTGCGACACTAATGTTTATTCTCGAGCTATCTAACCCAACTATTAACAAAATGGGCAACTGGGGGCAGGCATTCAATAGGGGAAACAGGCCCCCATGTGGAGCTGCCATTGAATCATATTATGAATATATGAAGAAAACCAAAAGTAAAAATCCTCAAAAAGGTTAAAAAAATTATAAAAAATTAAGAGAATCTCTGCCCCATGAGTCCCATGGGATGGGACGGAGCAGTACTGTCCCATCCCATCCCATGGGACGAATCCCATGGGACGTCCCGTCCAATGGACAAGCCTGCTAGAACTTCGTGAAGAGTGTGTTGACATGTATGCTGGAGTTTCAAATATGGCAGGCTGCTATAGCGGCTGCCAAGCCAGGGCCTGTTTTAACGTACAGTGACACACAAAATGTGCAGTGATGAAATGAAAACGTGCAGTAGTAAAATGCAATTTTCTGTGCTTTGTGCAGTGATACATTTTCCAGACGACCTCTTTTGCTTTTTGTTTCATGCTATTATTGCAAAGAGAGGCAGCCGTTAGCCATTTATGTACACTTTGGTGTACACAGTGTCAACCTCGTAGTCCAAAAAGTAAAGGGGTAGTACTGTACTAGTACACTGTAGTTGCAGTACGAGTTGCTAGGATGTGCGCAGCTGTAGATGAAATTATCCAACATTTTGTTGCTCTTCGTACAGATGAACAGAGACGTCATTTCACTGTTTTTCAGGGGGCGGGGCAAGACACTTTCGATTTGACAAGTTTGCGAAAAAGTTGATGACCTTTCTTTAGCTAGTCGGTCATTTTGTGCGGATCAAGCCTCCATGAGGGGTTGATGACCTTTTTTGCTTTTCAGTCTTTTTACTTATTATTTAGCCAATTTACATTTAAAAACTAAATAACACAAACATTGGCGAAAAAAACATTTCCTAAAAATTACAGTAGGGAGGCAACGGCTCCCTGTCCCCAAATGACGTCCCTGCAGATGACGTGTTTACAAGTATATTAACTGATTATATGACTGCAGCTGAAAAGCTTGACTTGGGTCCCACCATTAATGCTGCTCCTCGTCGTCACTGGAAACCACCTGCAAGATTTGCGGGCAAAACCACAGCGCATTGCGCTTCATCTGTTAATGATTAATACAGACCGTTGTTTTTGTTGTTGATGATCGATACAGCTGTGGGTCAATTCAAATAACGAGTTGTTGATTAATAACAGTGGTCTTATGTTGCGATTTTTCCGTTGAAAACCCTATTTCCCTGTTCCATCCTTATATCCCACGCGATTTTCACCTCACGAAAGCCGGTTGCATGAGTTGACTCTCAGAGCCCTCTGCGCCCTGTATACACCAGCCCACGTGACCGACAGTGATAGCAGCTCGGCGTCCGTATAAAAGCAGACGCGCGGCCATTTTAAGGCCCTCTCTTCTTCCTTCTTCGACCCGAGAGTCCGAGACCCTTCGAGCCTGAGACCCTCAGACGAAGAGAAGACCTTTGGAAGGACCCGGAGACACACAACCTGAGACCCTGACGTCGTATTCAGTAAGTGTTGACCTACTGTACGTTGTTCCTTTTAAGTCGCGTTAGATGGCCCGTTATAATCCTTACCCATGATTTTCAATAAATTCCCTAAACCCCTCGTCCTATTCCATTGAAATAGCTGATCGATAGATATTCTAGAGATTAAGCGTATGTTACAGCGTGTGAAAACGTATCGTATTAAGATGTTTATTATAATAACTAGCTGCTAACCCGTCAAAAATGACGGGGAGAATGGTTATCTTCTTCCCCGATATAAGTATAAAAGTTCGTATTATTACATATAACAATTTTTTAAATCTGAAAATGTAAAGTGAATGCGTAGATTATCATTTAAAATTTTTGCTATGTCCTCACTGGGTGGTCTTGCCACCCTCTCCCACCACAAGGGGCTGCACACCATAACGTAAACTTCGACTACGGTTTGAGCCTACGATTCCATTGGGATTTGGCCTCCCACGGGGAATGCACCCTCCAGTGTTATCTACGGCACCTTTTGGGCATACGGCTCCTTTTGGGCTTACGGACCCAAAGGGGCTTTGTCTCCCACGGAGGGCTGGGACTTTTCTCCCGGGGCTGAGCCTCAGTGGAGGAAACAGCCCCCACGAGGTGCTGGGTTAGGTCTCCCACGGGAGGCTGCGCTCCCAGTAAGGCCTACGGCCTCACATGAGGCTGGGCCCCTAGTAGGACTTGCGACCCCACACGTGGGGTTGCGCCCCTCAGTGGGGCCTAGGGCTCCCTCGGGGGCTTGGGCTTGGTCTCCGACTGGAGGCTGTGCCCCAGTAGGGCCTACGGCCCCACGTCGGTTGGGGCACGGTTTACGACGGGAGGCTGCGCCCCCTTCCAGTAGGGTCTACAGGCTACGGCCCAACACGGTCGACAGCGTCCACAGTAGGGCCTACGGTGCCACATGAGTTACTGCGTCCCCATACAACGTGCGGGCAATTAGGACGATTCGTGAACCTGCAATGAAGACGCTTTGTCAAACGCTCCGTCGATTATAAAGTTTGGTTGTCAATGGCAACTACGTCCTCCAACATCTGCCGTGTATCGTGTCTGACAAACTTTCCAAACAAATTTGCAAAGAGAATTATTATAATAAGATAGGAGAAGTTCATTTTCCGTAGTTTCTATCTCCGCTTTTCTAAATGATTTTATCTAAGTTAGCCTCCACTGAGCCAGCCATTTATTTCTCAGTAAGTGCCCTACTCCGCTAAAAACACACACACACATATCATTCTGAATTCTTAGTTATTAACAGCTTAACTAGGGAAGCAGGGTTGGCCATTCCTGCAAACATCCCTCCTGCTGCTGGAAGCAGCTTCCCCCTTCCCTGTCTTCCCTTCTCTCTCCTACCCCTAAACGGGGATCCGGCAGGGATTTATCTGCACCACACTATTATTATTATTATTATTATTATTATTATTATTATTATTATTATTATTATTATTATTATTATTATTATTATACGAAAATCTAGCCGTTTAAGACTCGGCACTGGACATTGACACCTCCGAAAATTCTTGGCAAAAGCCTGTGGTCCGGGGTATAACCCCGGAAAATTTTTGAAATCAATAGATCAGTGTCTCGCAAACTTTTTACCTCGCGGCACACTAAACAGAACAAATTTTTTTCACGGCACATTCTTCATAAAATTACAAAACCAACCAACAATTTATTAAATTGAGTGTTCTTTATTAAGGAACTGCCGGGTCTGCAGTCACATATAATGATATGTAGATGTAACAAACGCGAAAGTAACGTTCATAGACTGTAGATTCTCGCCGTTGTTTTCCTTAGTGTCGTTTTCACCTTGCATTTTCTCAGATCTTGCCAAAAATTTATCCATTTCAAATTTCATAGGGCTAAATCTCGGTAAAAGCATCAAATTCAACTGTTACTATACTTATAGTTACCCTACTATTGCAACATCTCAACACATGCAATGTAATAATTTCAAAACGGTAATTGGGTCAAATGTATCCTTGCGCGCTCAGACGCTGTTGTTTTTACATTGTAAAGGTCGCAAGGACGGTGACGTTAACGAAAGACGTTAATTTCTGGCAGTTGTATCGTTGCGCGCGCAACGTTATATAAAAAAATGGATGTCCGATATATTGTATTGTAGGCTGTGCCGCAGGCTGGTGTGAGGTTCTATATATGACGCCATTTTTACACTTGCTCATCCGGCAAAATTTTTAGGAAGGGAACAAAAAAATTAAAATAATAGTAAAATTCTGAAATTCTTTCACGGCACAGCTGGAATCTCTAGCGGCACACTAGTGTGCCGCGGCACACAGTTTGCGAGACACTGCAATAGATGCTCGTAGTGAGTTCCAGTGCGTTTGGACATTAAATCGCACACCTTGGTTCACCAGGATAGGTTTCATACCAGTAACTTCTAAGCTTAATTCTTAATTTCTGGAAAATTCCAAAAGCCACAAAGCACTATTAAATGTAAGTTGAAACTAAGGAGAGATATCGCAGTAATTGCGCTGACAAACTATTCATAATTACCTGCAAATTATCTATTAACAATATGACCACATTCAAATGCAAATAAAATAAATGTGACTTTTAGTATTTAGTTTAAAATTTAGGTTCCTCCAACAACCACACCTATATCATTTTTATAGAGGCATTTTTTTATAGAGGCATTAAAGCTGCAACAACTGCAAAAGGGATAACTAGACTTAAGGCAGCTGACTGAAACAAGCAAATTATTAACAGTTCTAATTGCACCGTTTCACAGTTTTGAATGGATTGTAATTTGTTGATGCAGGTCTTTGGAAGGCTATAGTGGAGGGAGTTGCAGTAATTTAATTTGGAATGTTAACTTTATGTGAGTCAATTGGTTTGCTATAAATTATTTATATTTCACAGGAAGTTTACACTCTGCATCATTAGAATGACTTTACGTAAAAGTGACATTAATAATAAAATTTTATGGATGCCTGATAATAATGAACTTGAACTTGTATTGAGTACCAGTAAGCTTATATGAAGTTACAAAACTGCACTGCAGTAAAGCCAGTAATTGCACAGGCTTTTTGGGGCCTATCGAATTAATATGCTACTCTAACGTGATACCAAAACTCAAGGAGGAATTCCTTCCCCCTAGGATTTTTAGGAAGCATTTTCTTCCTTCCCCCCTTGTGGGCACCCCTGCCTGCAACATTAGGCTCTGTAATTCGCAGGCTTGTCCATGGGACAGATTTTCCTTTACCATTCCCATCCCATCCCATGACAATTTATGCCTGTCACATCCCATCCTATTGTCTCATTGGATTCACATTATAATATTAATATGAGATATTTATCAAGTGTATTACAGTTCAAAAGAAAGTATGAATTATGAAGTTAATGAAAGTTTAGGTTTAATGTCTAATAAATAAGATTACATGTACAAAGAGACATGTAAAACGACAGGATTTATTAAATCTACTAACTTTTATGTCCAACCACAAAATATAGATGCAAATATTATGAAAATATGAAGAAAAAGAAGGGTAAAAAGCTTTAAAAAGGTATAAAAATAGATTAAAAATTTAAGAGTAGCTCTGTCCCATGAGTCTCATGGGATGGGACGGAACAGTGCTGTCCCTACCCATGCCATCACATGGGACGAATCCCATGGGATTCCCATGGGACGTCCCTTCCCATGGACAAGCCTGGTAATTCTCGTATATTGAATTCAGAGAGAAATATAGGGATATATACATAGGGGAAAAAGTCTAGATAACATCTTCAAATCGTATTACATTGCGCTTGAGTAGCGCTGGTATACCAGACCATCCTGTGTAGACTCGATCTCTCTACAGTAAAATCATATAGCGTATCTTTATAATGGTAATTCCACCACCCTAAATACGCACCTTAGTGATAAAAGATCGGCTCTTGTAGCGTCTCCATAGGGGCGTAGGATGTCCGGTCTTTTGATCCCAGTCACTTCATCCCAGTAACTTAATCCTAGCCATTTAATCCCAAGTCTTTTAATCTCAGTGCAGATAATCCGAAGTCTTTTAATCTCAAATACCTGTACAGATAATCCAATGACGCTCAACGATATAAAAAGAAATGTTTGTGTTACAAAAACATAGTTAAACATGGTTATAGGATAAAAACAAATAGGGTTAAGGTTAGGGTTAGTGTTAGCGTTGAGGTTAGGGTGAGGGTTAAGTTTAAGTAATAAATTTCAGGATTAAGTGACTGGGATTAAATGGATAGGATGAAAAGACTTTGGGATTACGTGACCGGGATTAAGTGACTGGGATTAAATGGATGGGATTAAATGACAGGGAACCGGGGCGTAGCATAACACTTATGCAGTATAAAGCTATAGAAGTTGTCTCATTATCAGGCATCGTTGCTAAAACACTCCTGTCACCATATCAAAAATTGAATGCAAACGATTTTCAGTTGCAAGTGAACATGTTCATGAGTAAGCGCCCTACAAAATCTGCGTCAGAATATGCCAAGTAACTTAGAGAGAGGCAGGGACGTAGCTAGGCATGGGCTTGGGGGGCTTGACCCCCCCTCTCCAAACTTGAAGCTATCCCCCCACAATGAATTCAAGCCCATATGGTGTTTGCGGGCTCAAAAGTTTTGTTGTTGCAGTTAGTGCAGTCTTGAGTGATCAGCACCCATAACACCAGTAATCTTACGACTTAATATTAATGACTTCGTGGTGTCATTAACTTAATTCGCTATGGTACTATAGATATTCGCCAGGTCTTTCATTTAGTTGATGTCCCTCGTTCTCGTACAGTTAATGGCTTTAGTGTGTAGTATGAAATGGCTGGGTGTGCTCTATTTCGAACCCTGTAGATCGAAATTGATAATGATATTATTGATTACACTGGTCAACAAGGTTTTTGTTTCCTGTGCAATTTCTGGTGTTCCAGGTAGATTTTGTCATGCTGATTACAGGAATAATTTTGAAATTTTCCTATCACGTAAGTTTTTTGAGAAAAAGGTGATTTTAAATTTTAAAATTATAAGAATTTTAAAATCATGGTTTTCGAGAGTTATCTGAGTTATGGGTATTCAGGTTAGGCAAGAATCTTATGTGACCGCCATAACAGATGTAATATGCACTGCTGGCTCACTTAACTACATGGATTTTGAAAATTAGTATAATTAGGCATGTCCAGACATGCCCAGACGTGCCCAAACCTGTCTTCAAGACTACATGCCTAGCATGTATTGTTGCTATGGTTACGCAGTCCTATATAAATACCAAGCAGCACTAGGAAGCAGCTGCAGTCTTTCTATTTGATGAGATATAATTGTTTAGTTAAAGGCTGTGAATTGAATATATTAACTAATTTAATTAAAGTTTCTGAAATGTCGCGCCGGTGTCGCAATAGCAGTGACAGGTTCTGCTACATCTGTGGAGAGTTTACGTTGAAATCACAGAAGCGGAGTATGACAGCAATCATAAAGAAAGGATATGAGTTATACTTTGGATGCAAAATTGGCGACCAGGACAAAGTATGTGCACCTCATATATGTTGTTCATCTTGTGCTACCAGTCTGCGAACTTGGCTTGCAGGTAAGCGTCCATCCATGCCATTCGCCATACCAATGATATGGAGGGAGCAGATCATGTAACGGATTGCTATTTCTGCATGACGAATGTTACAGGATTTTCTTCAAAGAATAGGAAGTCTATTGAGTATCCTAACCTTGTCTTGGCAATGAGATCAGTTCCACACGACGAGAGTCTTCCTGTTCCAACCCCCCCTTCGAGTTTTGGACACTGGAGGACGAGGACGAGCATGCAGAGACAGATGAAATGCTGCAGATAGTTGATGATTCAGCTACGGAAGACCCAGAGTTGGAGCCATCGACATCCAGCAATCCTCATTTGATTTCTCAGGCAGAGCTCAATGATCTGGTCAGAGACTTAGATTTGTCAAAAAATCAAGCAGAATTGCTTGGATCTAGGTTGCAAGGATGGAATCTGCTCTCTCCAGGTATAAAAATTTCAGTATTTCGTAAACGGCATGAAGACTTGACTCGATTCTTCAAAAAAATTGACAGTCTTACTTTTTGCATTGACATTGATGGATTGCTTTCTGTTTTCGGCTGTAAGCACAATCCATCCGAATGGCGACTTTTTGTTGACTCTTCGTTGTTAAGTTTAAAGGCTGTTTTGCTGCACAATGGCAATTCATACCCTTCAGTACCCATTGGACATGCTGCTTACATGAAGGAAACATATGAGAACATGCACTGCTATTGAAACACATAGAATACTCGAGATACAACTGGAATATATGTGGAGATCTGAAAGTTGTTGCAATTCTACTCGGTCTGCAGCTAGGCTAAACCAAGTACTGCTGCTTTCTTTGCGAGTGGGACAGCCGAGCTAGAGATTCACATTATGTGAGAAAGGTCTGGCCACCTCGCAGGGACTTGGTTCCAGGACAGAAGAACGTTAAACATGATCCTCTCGTTGATCCCAAGAACATTTATCTCCCACCTTTGCACATCAAACTTGGGTGAATGAAAAACTTTGTCAAAGCAATGAACAAAGAAAGTGAAGCCTTTACATACTTACGACAGAGGTTTCCACGCACCAGTGATGCTAAAATAAAAGAAGGCGTTTTTGTTGGCCCACAGATTCGAGAGATGCTCAAGGACAGTCACTTTCAGGGCCTTCTGCAGGGTGCCGAGCATGTTGCCTGGACAGCCTTCAGGGATGTTGTTGCTAACTTTCTGGGCAACTACAAGGCGCCAAACTATGTTGAACAAGTTGGAAATCTGCTACAAGTTTACAAGTCAATGAAATGCAACATGTCACTGAAGATACACTTCCTTCATTCTCACTTGGACTTCTTCCCGGACAATCTCGGCGCCGTCAGTGATGAACATGGTGAAAGATTTCACAAAGACATTGCCAGCATCGAGAAACGCTACCAGGGAAAGTGGAGTCCGTCTATGCTCGGAGACTACTGTTGGTCACTGATACGTGAAGCACAGGACAGTGACTACAAATGAAAATCTACAGCAAAACATTTCTAATTTTCTCATGCCTTGTCATTATTGCCTAGATCCTTCTGTAGGATTATGTTGCAGAAGACGTTACAATACTAAATGCTAAATTGTCGATTTCTTAAAAACCTTACGTGATACAGAAATTCTAATTACATATTTGTGTTCAGCAAGTCAAAATCTATTAGTTTCACCAAAATTTGTAGAGGAAACAAAAACTTGCATAAAATTTGTTGACCAGTGTTATTCTTGCAAAGGTTAAAGCAATGAAGATGGAACAAGAAGAAAATGTGGATTTTGTCGGATAATTTTTTCAAATCGATTAGATTTTTACACATCTAGGGCCTACATACCTTCTATTCAACAGGCCTTCAATAGGCTTCTCTCACATGGCGAATTAATTATAAAACTTGTTTTTGATGTCTATAAAACCTGCTGAATGCCTATAATGAACCAGATCTCTTAGAACATGCCTGCGGAACAAAACTAGCGATGATCGCCTGAGTGACTTGGTAATTTTGTTTGTTCGCAAGAATCGTACGTTGGATATTGCAGGGGTCTTCAGAATTTTTCAGCCGCGGGTCACATTGCTGACCTTTGACGGCTCCGCGAACCACATGCACAAGAAATTATATTTAGCAAAATACGCTATATAGGCCCTTACAGCGAATAATTATCTGATAATAACAGACTACTTATCGTTGAATTATGATGCAGTGTGCAATGCAGACTGCCGAATATCAGTTGCAATTGAAATGGTTTTTTAACTACTGTGAGATAAACGAAGCTGATGCATTTCTTACAACAGAGGTTCCCAAACTTTTTGGATTGCGGACCCCTATTTTGTTCCCAGCTTAGTTCGCGGACCAAGTAAATGCTAGTTACAGTAATATTTAATTAGAACAACGGGCAGACTATTCCCACACCAGTAGGTCTACTTCGTTTTCATTAATGTTCACTTATATTTAATGGATATTTAATGACTGCGAAGATCTTATTTGTGTTTTTGACGTGCTCTTTACCGGGTTTAATTTTTTTTTCATATCTTCTGTTAGCCATTATGGCCTAATCTCAATAGGCCTTAGGCCTTACTCTGATTAGTGTGTGATGCTGTGTACTTGACTATTTTTTCTGATTGTTGCTGAGGTCTGGTGGCAGCTAGGGCGGTTTCACGTTGGGGATGACTGGGAGGCATCCCCCATCAAGCCTTTTTTGCTTGTCGGGGTTTCAGAGGATTTATCGTTGCGAGTCATTACGCCGCTACATGTCCGCCAGGTATTTGCATACAAAACAGACAAACAGAGCCGATGACCATTTTTTGCTTGTTAGCCTTTTTCGCGATTTCATTTCATCCCCACCAACTTCTTAGAAATTCATTGCATCTCCACCAAATTTCTAAATATTCCTTGCATCCCCCAACCAAGAATTATTAGAAATGCCACTGTATGGCGGTCTTTGCTTAAGATATCTGGTTAATTATAGGCCTGCAGCAGGCTTTATCGACATCAAAAACAAGTTTTATAATTAATTCGCTCTGTGAGAGAAGCCTATTGAAGGCCTGTTGAATAGAAGGTATAAAGGACCTAGATATGTAAAAATCTAATTGATTTGAAGAAATTCTCCGACAAAATCCACATTTTCTTTTTGTTCCATCTTCACTGATTTAATCTTTGCAAGAATAATCAACAATATCATCATCAATTTCGATCTACAGGGTACGAAATAGAGTACACCCAGCCATTTCATACTACACACTAACGCCATTGACTGTACGAGAACGAGGGAAATCAACTAAATGAAAGACCTGGCGAATATCTAACGGAATGCCTAGTAGGGCGATCGAGGGAAGAGCCGCGTATTAAGATTGTTAGACGCAGCTCTACAGTGGGTGGTCTGGTGGCGGCCAAGGGAATTTATGGTCGGGATGATATGAAAAGAAAGTACTGACACGCCTTTAATTTCATCTTTATTTCTACAGGGCCAGGCGGCTGGTAACTGACTAAGCACAGTATACGGAGCGAAATATTTCTTCAATGAAACAAAATCTGTTACAAATGTCTCAAATGTCTCAACCAGGATTTTCAATAAAATAAACTGAAATCGTCTGCTGGGCCCTCTCGCGAGACCTCCTTCGTTTCCCCCTGTCCCTGCTAATATTAATCTCCGGTTGGCGGTGTTAGTATAGACCTAAATCTAGATATTATTATTATTATTATTATTATTATTATTATTATTATTATTATTATTATTATTATTATTATTATTATTATTATTATTATGAGGCTTTAGTATATTATGCCTTATGATTGTATTAATTAGGGCCTGTTATTGTTATTGGTGACTCGACCGGCACACATAATTTGAGAACAGAGACTGTTAATGCTAAAACTATGAAGTGCTGCTGAATATTTTGGTAGGCTCTTGCGGACCCCCGCCATATCTTCAACGGACCCCCTTCGGTCCGCGGACCACAGTTTGGGAACCGCTGCCTTACAAAATTACGTTAAACTGAGGTTCAAAGTGTGTAGTACCTAAAATAAGAAATTACAGACATGGAACCTATTGATACCAGACCTGTGATTTTGTGTCCAAAATGCTCTAAAACACACGTACGAGCATCTACGATTTCAAAAAATTTTCCGGGGGAGAAATCCCCGGACACCCATTTCAAAGGGGTCGCGTCTAACGCGGCCGGGGAGCGTCTTACGCGGGGGAATGGGTGGAGAAGGAAGGGGAGTGAATCTTGGGCTTCAGCCCCCCAACCTAAAATCCTGGCTACGTCACTGGGGGGATGGCACCTGAATAGTGAATAATAGTAATAATAATAATAATAATAATAATAATAATAATAATAATAATAATCATCATCATCATCATCATCATGAACTGATTATGGTGGCATATCGTACAAATACTACTAGGACACCTTACAACTAAACAGTATATCCTACAACGATCAATGTTCTGGATAACTACGAACAAAGCGATCAGTTTTAAGTTCTCGTTTGAATGCTTCTAGTGTCTTTGAATCTTTTCCATAGTTGTTGATGGTGGCAGGCTATTCCAAACTTTGGCAGCCGCTACCGGAAACATGCGGTCACCAATGGTAACAACGAGCTTTTTACTTTCCAAATATTTAGAATGCAGTAAAAGATGACAAAGCACAGAATCATACTTATAAATATTTAACAGAAAAAAATCCAAATTTTGCAAAATAAAGCGATTAGGTTAATAACCTTTTCAAATAAGTATTCAAATACTAGTCATCTTTATAAAAATCTAAATATACTAAATGTCACTAATATTTACAGACATCAAAGTGCGATCTTTATGTACAAATACATAAATAATCTGCTACCCCAAATATTTGATCTAGAAGAGTACTTTAAAACAGTTAATAAAAGAAACATGCGCAATGTAATAAATTGTGATAAAATATCCATCCAATTTGCAAGGACTAACACTAGGCTTTTTACAATAAAAATACATGGCCCACACACATGGAACAATCTCCCTGTTCAGATTAAAAATATACCAAACATAACATTGTTTAAAAAGAGACTTAAACAAATAATTCTACAGGAATATAAACTTTCTATCTGTAACTTAATCTATACTTTGTTACAAACATTCATATGATATGTTTGATAATTTTTATTTAAATTTCAATTATGAAACTAATTTCTTGATTTATGTCTGTTATCATTATGTACTGGTTACTTTCATGCGAGATCCATAATCCCTTCAGTAACCATTTCTTGTTTCTTTTTCTACCTTCCTCTAAGCAAATACTATGTTTTTATTAGACAAATATATAGGCTTTTATATATATGTTATTCTGTTTATCTTTTTTGGAAAATGTGGAGAAATTACGGAGAAAGAAATAAAGATGTCATGTCATGTTAGGTAGGACTATATTTGCATGTCATAAAAAGTGTGCACATGACTCTAGTTGTGCAAATGACTCTTATGGTTTTATTGTTTGAACCAAGCCTTCAAAATTTCTGTCATAAATAAACACTGTCACATGTGTAATGTGTACCAATGGCGGCTCCAGGATTTGGCAAGTGGGGGGCCGTTGGGGTGGCAACTTCTAATCATGGGGGCCAGCCATTTGTTGTTAGGTATGTAGTATTAAGTATAGGGTCTGAACAGGGGCCACTGGGGGACCAGGCACTCAGTAGGGAACAAAGGCCCCCTCTAGCCCCCCCCCCGGTGGAGCCGCCACTGATGTGTACGTATGGAGAGTGGCGCTCACCCACTTGTCTTTATGAATCCGGCTAGCCTCATACAGGTTAAAGCAGGGACAGAATTCTAGCCTCATAAAGCAAGGACAAAATGCTGGTCTTATAAAGGTTATAGCAAGAACAAAATGATTAAGTGCCCGGAGCCGGAACACAGCTACTCAACTGAGCCGGTAGTCCGACACCAGTGGCGCAGCGAAGGGTGGTTTCGGGGATAAACCCCCACCTTGGGTGCAGACGAAAATTTTTGTAATGTGTTTCCATGCATTGCTTATTTTCGGACGCGGTTTTGAGGGTCAAAGCCCCCTTTGTGGCTGCTGACCAAAATAAATTTTGTAGGCGCCATAGGCGTGACGACCTATTTTTTTGTCAGCATCTGAAAGGACAAATTTTAGAAGGAAAAACATAGGATGACATTGTTTGCTTGTCGAGATATTTCTTAAATAATAATTCTCTTCGTCCGGTAAGGTAAGGTAAGTTAAGTTTGTCAGTCACGACACACAGCAGATGTTGAAAGACTTCGTTGCCATTGACACCAACCTGTATAATCGCCGGATCGTTTGACGAAGCGTATTCGTTGCAACTTGATGAATCGTCCTGATTGCCTGCACGTTGTACGGCACCACTGGGGGTGCAGAACCTCATGTGGCGCCGTAGGCCCTACTGGGGACGCAGTCTACCGTGTTGGGTCGTAGCCTGCAGAAGCTACTAGAAGGGGGCGCAGCCTCCCGTCGTAAACCAAGCCCAAGCCCTCGAGGGAGGCAGTAGGCCCCACTGAGGGGCGCAGTCCCACGTGTGGGGCCGCAGCTCCTACTGGGGCGCAGCCCCCATGTGAGACCGTAGGCCATACTGGGGCGCAGCCTACCGTTGGAGACCTAGTCCCAACCCTCGTGGGGGCTTTATCCTCCATTGGGGCACAGCCCCTTGGGGAGAAAAAGTCACAGCCCTCCGTGGGAGACAAAGCCCCTTTGGGGCGTAAGCAAAAAAAGCCGAATCAATCAATCAGTCAGTCAGTCAGTCAATACACAACAGAACTGTTGAGAGGACAGGTTAAACTACACAAGTTTCAACTGCAAATAAATAATCAGAAATAGTCCTGTTTTCCAACTGAAATCCAACGCTCGATTCACAACTAATCGATTTGACTCTCTATCGTCTTTTCACTTCGAAAATATACATTAAGACAGTTAATTTAAAATTAAAACATTCGTCGAGCGATCGGCGTATCTTCAAAGCGTCTTCCCCCTTCTTCCTCCCGGCGAAGGTTTATTACGCATTCTGTTTTTGAACTCCATGGAACATTGATCCTCCACCATTGGACGGCACGTTGACTTGATCTCAAACGGCGACTCCTAATACGACAGCGCGTAACCAATGACCAGTTTTTCCCTTTTTTGTCCATCGAGTGTCAAAATGTGGTAGTGATGACCTTTTTTGCCATGCTTTTTCCATTGTAATAAGTAGGCCTAGTATTCAATGAAATTTCCTATTTTTTGATTATTTTTAAAAAGTGAAATTGTTGACGTCAACTTCTCTTGACCCACTCCCCTGTCAAACAACTGTCAAACTTTTTCGAACCCCTCCTCCCTAAATTGTTGACGTAATTAATGGACTGCCCCATATATAATATAATATAATTCTGAATTCTTTGTTATTAACAGCATAACTAGCGAAACAGGGTTGGCCATTCCTGCGACATTAGTCTCTGTAATACGCGTATATTGAATTCAGAGAAAGATTCGACTATGTAATGTAATGTTATGTGACATTTGTATAGCGCCTCTTCTATTTTTACTCAGAGGCGCTCCTAGCATCGGAGTCGCAGGGTAAAGTAATGAGACTTTAGCGTTCGCATTGAGCAGAGCGAGGGAGTAAGAAGTGATTCCCGAATGGATGGGTTCAAGGCATTCCAGAGGGAGGGTCGCTGAGTAAGAGCAGTGCGTGATCTGGAGACATAAACATTCTTCTGATCAGTGGAGCGGGCAGGCGATGAGCAGCAGAAGAGGGTGATTTGAAAAGCTCAGTAATGTAAGACGGTGCCTGACCTCGAAGTGCTGCAGAAACAATAATTACTTGTTTGAATTTAATGCGGTCAGAAATTGGAAGCCAGTGGAGGGTGTTAAACATAAAGTCTGAGATGCTAAAATAGCGAGAAGCTCTAGCCACAAGACGGGCCGCAGCATTTAGGACAGATCGCGGAATGGAGAGCAGGCTTTTAGAGAGGCCAAGATAAAGAGAATTGTAATAGTCTAGCCTACTAGCCACAAAAGCATGAACCAAAGTTTTGGCTGCAGATAATGAGAGCGAAGAACGAATAACCCTAAATCCACCGGTGTACGGACTATAGACCCTATAGAGAGGAAGAGTCAAGATAGCATCTTCAATTAGTATTGCATTGTGCTTGAGTAGCGCTGGTACCAGAGCATCCTGTGTAAACTCGATCCAGTGTTTATTTTAGCCACTTTGGGGGATTCTAACATTTTTTGACAAGCAAAAAGTCAAAAAAAAATTTGGGGGGAAAATTCAAGCTTCGTGGGGCGGGGAAATTCCCCCAGAGAAGGTCTTGAATAAACACTGAATCGATCTCTCTATAGTAAAATCATATAGCGAATCTTCATAAGGGTAATTCCACCGGTGTACGGATATTTAATCATGCAACAGTTAATCACGCGACAGTTAATCACCGACACTTAATCACGTGGACACTTAATGATTAACCATGCTACAGTTAATCACACGGACACTCAATCACGCGACAGTTAATCACGCGACAGTTAGCCTAATCACCTCGGTTTGTAGGTCCAGGACTTAAACCTTCTAAAATTTCTACTTTATTTGAAAAATAAATAAGGAAAGAATAAGTTAAAACCGATATTTTCCAATTTTACAGATGTATTTAAATAAATTCTCGAAATTTTCACGTAGGCCTAATATTGTTGCTTTGCGGTCAGTTGAGGCCTATCTCAGAGACTGCCGCCCTTGGAGGGATAAGCGCTCGGCAAGCGCGTTATAAGTGCAGTCAATCTATAGTCGTAGAATGTGATTTTAGTTTATTTGCGTGCTATTGCACACTTATCATATTGATAATAATGCTGGCAAATTTCAACAACTATATTTTTTTTACTATCTACTAAATGTCATTGTTATCAACTGTGCGATTTTAACTGTCTGATGAGCAACTAACTCTCATTTGAGTATATGTTCACGTGATTAAATGCGCGATCGATATTAACAGTCTGATTACCAAATAAGCCTCATTTGATAAAATGTCCATGTTATGAACTGTGCGATATTAACTGTCTTATGAGCAATTAACACTATTATTGATTAACCCCTTAACTGGGGATCCCGGATATATCCGTCCATTTTACATTGAGTTACAGTTAAATACACAGTTAAGGGGTTAAATGTTCATGTGATTAACTTTCACGCGATTAACTGTCGCGTGATTAACTGTCGCGTGATTAACTGTCGCGTGATTAAGTGTCCACGTGATTAAGTGTCGGTGATTAACTGTCGCGTGATAACTGTCGCGTGGTTAAATGCCACCAAACCTATTGCACCACCCTACATACGTACCTTAGTGATAAAAGATCAGCTCTTGCAGCGTCACTATAGGGGCGTAGCGTAACACTATTCAGTATAAAGCTATAGAAAATGTTTTACTGTAAGGCATCGTTGCTAAAACACTCCTGTCACCATATCAAGAACTGAATGCAGACGATCTTCAGTTGCAACTGAACATGTTCATGAGTAAGCGCCCTACAAAATCTGTGTCAGAATATTACCAACTAACTTAGGGAGATGGCACCTGAAGTCAGAGTTTACGGAAATAGAAAATTTGGTCCGCTTGCTTATATATGATATCCCCAGCCTCATCGGCAACAGCAGAACGAAGTTTCAGCCCACTTAGAAAACTTACTGTAAGTGCTGGCTGCGTAGTACGATGACTCAAGTAGTCAAGTTCGGCTTAATTCAGTTGCTGTTTTCCATGTCCATAGGGAATAATTGTTTTATGCAATTAACATAGACGACATTATGTGTGCGTTTATTAATAAGAGTGTTCAACTTGCACAGCTTTTCGGCAAGTAGGCCATACTATGCATACTTGTATTAGACTATAAGTTTCATTGTTCTACATTCATAGGCTACTTACTCGTAAACAGTTTGTGTCCAATTTAAAAAGTCAATCATGCACTATGTATGATGTCAACTCATATTATATGCTTTATTATTTAAGTAATAGTTACAAGTTATTAACTCTTTGTAATAATTATTCTTATTCTCTCTGTATCTTATGACATATATTATACTGTACTAATAATTAATGTATTTTGTTATAGCCTATGTCAAACAGTTGACGATGAGGAAAAATAAATTGTAGTAAGCTTACAATGCTAAGACACTACTGCATGTTAGACTCTCAGTCTCAAACTGTTTTATGCCGCGAGAATAACCATATCTAATAGTGATTAGAAGATGGCGCATTTTGTTCCACATAATAGCAGAGTTTAATCTAGGCCGTTTCCGGGGGAAAATTGCCTTTTCAGCCGGAAATTTCAAATTCGCCCGGACATTTTGGAATACTATATCAACTAAAAGCAGCCTTGTTTCGGATTCGCGCAACAACGGAGTGAAAGAACGACGAATAAATGTGCTCTGTTTATTATTATTGTCCTTTGGCGCTCTGACCGTTGAACTCGCACCGGATTGGTTGGAAAGTAAAAAGCATGCCGTGCAAAGTAGGGAAGAATGTGCAAACACATTCTGTCGTGCGCTGAACGTGTTACACTCACCCCTCCACACTCTGCTGGCGTTCACTGTATGCAAGTGGCCCAGTCGTCATTTGAAACCGGCTTATCATTCAGGCAGCGAATTCGGGCGTGCCATGATCGTCCTCAGCCACTAGCCACTGTTGGGCCACTAGTGAACGCTAGTGGCCCAACAGCTTAAGGTACCTTACATCAGAGACCAAAAATGCAGCGTTCTGTGTATATTCACGTAATTTTGGATTTTCAGCTTGCAATTGCTCGGGGTTTTTGAAAGCTAAAATGATGAGGTATAAACCAATGTTTTGCATTTTTATTCTTCTTTCAAACCATTCGTTCAAAAGTTTATAAAAATTGGGATGAGGGTCCACAATCTGGCCTGAAACAGAATCCCCCTACAAAAAGAAATATTTTTTTTTGTTCCAAGCTGAGCAGCTGAAATTTGTGAGTAGCAACCTAACTTTAATGAGCGGCAAAGTTCTAGAGGAATGAATTTGGGACTAAATAAATCAAAATTTTGAAAATTGAACAATATTTGATTGAGATATATTCTTCCTGGCCCGAGCACCCTCCTTCCAATAAATTGTCGTTTCGATCAGTTTAGAACAATGCTTGCATTTCTTTTATGCTCATATGCAAATCAGAGACATTCGACGAATTCGTGATCTTGTGCCCAAATCCGCTCTGATTCCTCTTGCAAACGCCCTTGTCAGCAGTAGACTTGATTATTGAAATTCTCTTTACAATGGTATTACCAGCTCTAACATGCAAAAGCTTCAAAGGATTCAGAATTCTATTGCCCGAGCCATTACAAAAACTCGTAAGCATGATCATATTAACCCCTTAACTGTGTATTTAACTGTAACTCAATGTAAAATGGACGGATATATCCGGGATCCCCAGTTAAGGGGTTAAACCTGTTCTTTGAAAGTTACACTGGTTGCCGGTAGAACAGAGAATTCTATTCAAAACTGGTCTCCTGGTTTTTAAAACACTGCAGTCTGGCCAACCTCAATATTTAAAATCTACGTCGAATCACCCAAACCATCGCCATTCAACAAGGTTTGCTGATTCGTTGTTGAATGTCTCTAGAACCAACACTGAAATTGGTAAGAGAGCTTTTTTATTTCTGGGCGTAAAATCTGGAACTCTCTCCCTCCGGCTGTCAGGTCTTCCAATTTATTGAGTATCTTTCGATCCAGACTTAAGACAAATCTCTTTAAATTAGCTTTTCCTCCATAGTTCGTCTTACTCTCTCCCTCTGACTGATCTCTGGAATGACCTGAATCTTTTGCGGATGGATTTTGAAGTACCATCGATTGATACCCTTGGGTATTAGAACTGGTGCTATAGAAGTGCATAACTATTATTATTTATTGTTATTATTATTATAATTTGCTATATCCCAGGTTATAGGAAAGCTTATAAGAAGAGGTATACAACTATTGTCTTGCATTTTAGTCCTCCTTCTAACGATTAGAGCAAAATCTTTAAAAAATTGGGACGAAGGTCCACAATCTGACTCGAAACAGAACCCCTCCAGACTATTTTTGTGTTTCAAGCTGCGGAGCTAAAAATTTTGAATGGTAACCTAACTTTGGTGAACGGCAAAGTTGCATGGGAATGTGATCAGAGCAAATAAATAAAAAAATTGAAAATTTGACAAAATTTGGTTGAGATATAGTTCTAGTTTGCATCGCTGTTTCCTTCATAGTACACAATGCACAGCCTTCTACACAGCGGCCCTCTGCGGTAAAGCGGTCAAATTCTGCTATAGTCTCAGTTGGCTGTCCAGGTCTAGTAGTCCATGCCCATACGGTGAGCAATGTTAACCTTTATTTTCCCAAGCAGAAATTTTTGCCTAGTAACGATTTCCAACATTAAAATTAGCCTGATTATATTGTGTTTTACGTCAAATCCTCGTGCATATAATATAATACAGCATTCTATTCAGTTTGAAATTTTCAGAACAGAATAATTCTGATTACTTGTCTTAAAATCCATATTATGGTTACAATTACAATGGAAGGGATAGAAATCAGATACAGATTCATGCTTTGTACTACAGGTCATGAGGCTGATTGATTCTTTTTGTCTTTTAAATGCATATCTGATCTTAAAAATATGTCCTAAATTCATAAATATGCGTTTTCTGCTGGGCTCCACCCCAGATCTCGCTGGGAGAGCTTACAGCGCTTCCCAGGCCTCCTAGATGACTTCTCCAGGCTTTGTCAGTTTCCCCTCGGAGTCCAGGAGTCTAGATTAAACACTGCATAATACTGTAGATGTTAATGCTATGCACATTATACATGGTTTAGCTTAATGTTAGCACTGGTCTACGTCAATTTTGTTGACTTGAAGACATGTGATATTTGTGAATTTTGGTGTGCTGAATCCAAAAATCACACCCGTTTCCTGCAGTTACGTCCAGTTTTCCCGCAAAACGCCGTTTACTGATTTACTGTTTACAGTAATAAATTAATAACGTGGCATTATGTAGGCCTATTGTAATTCTTTAGCCATATTGAATATGCACAAAGATAAGGATGTGCAAAAAGATATGCTTAATATGCAGTGGGCATAACTATTTAATAATACAACAGTTTAATAGGCAGTTTTAAACTGCAGACGTCAGCATTTTATGGCTATAGACATATATAAACAGCGTGAAACCGACGGCAGCATTCAGTCGTTCATGAGGCTTACAAGTTACAGCAAATTTAACTCTTTTAAATAGCTTTCTGTGGAATATACCATCCAGCACTCAAACACTTCGTGGGCAGTGCAGGAATGATCCTGACAAGTTTTGCTACATTAAATTTTGTGGTTGTTTTACAACACCAAAACGAAGGAGAGATGTGTCTGAATTTGTGCATAAAGCTTATAATGCATATTCCGGAGTTAAATTGGGCGACCAGGAAACCTTGGGCACTACATAAAGTGTGCAGGGCATGTGCTGAAGACCTCAGACAGTGGACTAAAGATCAGAGAAAAAGTCTTAGCTTTGGAGTTCCAATGGTGTGGCGAGAACCTTGAAACCATGTTGACGACTGCTATTTCTGCCTGGTAAATAGTGCAGGCATGTCCACAAAGACAAAATCTTCCATCCAGTACCCAAATCTCCCCTCTGCTCTGAGACCGGTTGCTCACTGTGACGAAGTTCCTGTACCTATTTGCACTACTTTGGGAGTTTATGACGACGATAAATTTTGTCAGTCAACAGACACCGATGACGAAGATTTTGTGGTCTCAGAAGTTGACGCTGGAATGCACCAAACATTCAACCAAGCTGAGTTGAATGACCGTGTACGAGATCTTGATTTGCCAAAATCGTCAGCAGAGTTACTGTGTTCAAGACTGAAGGAAAAGAACCTGTTGAGTATTGACTTTATGAGCTACGCTTATCTATCATGGCAGAGAGAAATTTTATTATCTTCTGAATATTTCCATATGGAGTAGGAGTTTATATACTGCATCAGCATCAAAGGACTTATTTAATCAATGGGATGTTATATTTGTAGAGAAGATGATTTTTACTACCTGATTACTGACTTACCTGGCAACTTCAGAGCCTAGAATTGTGACCTTTCAGTTCAAAATTCAAAGATTATTTTTCGAAGATTGGGAGCAAACATGATTGTCAAGTTGCATTTCCTTCACAGCTACCTGAACTTCAAACCTTGGAGCTATGAGTGAAGAACAAGGAGAACGCTTCCATCAAGACATCAAGACCATGGAACGTAGATATCAAGGCAGATGGAACTCAAACATTATGGCAGACTACTGCTGGTGTTTACAGCGTGACAACTGTGACCATAACTATACCGGAGCATCCCAAAAGAGAAGATTCCTGCCTAAAAATTTAAATGCAAACAACTAGCTATTGCTCTTATTGCTCTTATTGCTCTTTTAGACGATAGACTCGTTTTTTGCTTGAATAAAATATATCAGATGTTATCGGTTCTTCAAAATTTCCTATTTTTCCTGATGTCTGACTTCGACACCTTTATTTAAGCATTCCTTATTTGCGAAAAAATGTGACGTATTGCATAATTTTTGACTTCATATCTGGAATCAGCACCATTCATTTGTGTAAAATCAGCAAAAATACTTAGGTCAGCAGAATTTTTTTTTAAATGTAGACCACTGTAAGCTTTATCAATTCTGCGTCATATGTTTGCTTTATGTGTTATCTACATCCGTCTACGTGTACATCTACACACACTACACCCACGCCAAATATTCCTATACCAAACAATGCATATGCTAGTTTATCATTAATGTGTTTTATTGGCGATTTCAAATTCCCACCATTATACGCAATATCCCCTCAAATTGGAGGAGGGGGTGACTCATGTCTTGCAGGATGTCAGTTGTCAGACAAGTGGTAAAACCACGCGTCCTCGCAATATGCTTCTGAACGCAGGAAAATTCCAACAAAATGAAAAACCACTTTTCTTTGTCTGCTGCATGCTGTCATCTGCTTCGTCTACACTGTACGTGCTTTAGCCAGAGCCGATCTATAGCACAAGGCCTATTGCAGCCGGATTCGGATTAGTGATTCCGATAGGCATATTGCTTAAACAGTGTGCTTACATTGCAAATTGCAATGAATCATCAAATGTATGATGTATCACAAAATAACAGTAGTAAGAAATAATAATAGGCCTAATATTGAATCAATGATGATAACAATAATGATGGCAATAAGATGATGATAATAATGATGGTAATAAATTAGCCTAATATTATTATTATTACTAAATGGATTTTAAGTTGTTTAATATGTTTTTAATATTTCTAATATGAAGAACAGAAGAAGGGTTACTTTGGAATTACAAGTGGGTCTACATGCATTTATTTTTAAATAAATCTAGTACTAGTAGTCTAATTTAAGAGTCGTTTTTGTGGCAGACACTATAAGCATTAGTAAATAAATCTATTTGACCATCAACAAAATGCCGCCCCCGAAAAAAGCCGCTTAGGAGTGGACAGCCTCTCCTCCCCTTAGGTCCGCCACTGGGGCCTCCACCAGACTGAAAATAGTTACAATATTGTAAGGTAATTTCAAGTTTTCTCGTGAATTTTCAGTAGCCAGGATTTTCTTCTAACATATTCAACAATAGCAGATGTCCAGAAAGGTATATCTTAAAAAATTCTGAACAATATGCTTAAGGTGCCGGAATTACCCCATTTTACCCTATGCTAATGACTGAGTAAAATTAATGGCACTAAGAATGATTGTGTATTTAATATACCATTTGACCTAATACATTGCTTTGAGTATTTATTTATGAATACCAGTTATTAATTTATAGTTTTATTAAATTAACACCACATAATGAGAGGCAAGCCTTGTATATTTTATAGAGTACCAGCTATTTGTCAGTCAAGCGTTTGACGGGTAGGTTTTGCAGTTGTTTAGGCCTACTACATGCTAGACAGGATTCTTGGTTCTCGCGTTCTGTCCATTTTCGCTATTCAAATAAAATTAAATCAAAAACAGTTTATTCCTCAATAATATAAGGATACATACAGATATCTTATACATGCAGATCTTACAATCGTATAGTTGGCCTACACTTATATACAGGATACGAAAATTAATGAGGCTAATCTGAGTTGTCCAATTAAATCAAAAACAGTTTATTCCTCAATAATATAAGGATACAGACAGATATCTTATACACGCAGATCTTACAATCACATAGTTGGCCTACACTTATATACAGGATACGAAAATTAATGAGGTTAATCTGAGTTGTCCAAATTAAATCCAATTAGATCAAAACAGATTATTTCTCAATAATATAAGATACAAACAGTCGCAATTCATTCAGCGGCAGCTCACAGCGGCAAGATATTATGTGGTATAAGGCCCGCTAAGGGTCGTGATCTTTTCAGCAACAGGATTCGGGAAGACGAATGGAGTATAGATTCATTAGGTTCCTTTGGGAACTCTAGTAACTAGGATAGCTAGGTGTTTGAATAATTTGTCTTTAGTGAAAGCTGCAATTATGGCTGCGCAAAGCCTCGAGATTTATGTGTTCAATGAGCGTGGTATATAATCGGCTAGATCAGACACTTGATGATGTTCAAACTAACACTGGTCCTGTAATTTATTCTCCGTTTAGCATTAATTTGGGTCATCTCAATATTAGATCAGCTGCTTCAGTTTCTAAGTCATTGGATAAACCGGCAATTCTTAAGGAATTGATTGCTGATGATCAGATTGAAATCTTATCTTTGAATGAAACTTCTCATCTCGCGCCTTTCTTCAAATGCCATTTCATCTGTCGACTTTCTTGTCCCGGCCTTGTCTGATCACTACGCCTTACTAACTGCCATTCAGGTTCCAAAAAAAACTAGAACATCGCGAATTATTAAGTTTATACGTTGTTTTAAATCAATTGATCTTCATTCATTCAAGGTTGACTTTCTCCAGTCAGATGTTATCTGTCGTCCATCATCGGACGCAAATATTTTTGCAGATCAACTATGCTCCTTTCTTAAAAGTACGTTGGATAAACATGCTCAGCTTATTAAAATTAGTGTTCCTACTAGAAAATGTAATCCGTGGTTTTCTCGGGAGAAAAAATCGGCAAAAAAACTACGCAGTCACTTAAAGACTGTTTTTCGAAAAACCCGTCTTTCGAGCGATCTCGCAGCTTTCAAAACCCAGACAAAAATAGTCTCTAAACTGATCTCGTCATCAAAATCTAAATATTTTCGTACCACCATAAGTAAGCTTCGAGATCGGCCTAGAAATTTATGGTCAACACTTAACTCACTCCTTGAGCGTAAGTCGAGTGTTGTTCTTCCATTTCACCTGTCATCTTCGTGTATTGCTCAGGCATTTGTTGAATTCTTCAGTAATAAAATCATTTCCCTTTGTAGAAAATTTCCTCCTGTCTCATGCAGTCCTCTCGTTGATCCTCCACAATCCCCACTTAAGCTATCTGAATTTGCACCGGTGACTGTCACTGAAATCTCGAAACTAATACAGGCTGCCCCTGAGACGTCATGCTTACTTGATTGTATACCGACATCCTTACTTAAGTCCTGCTTAGATGTTCTTGCTGATCAAAAGTTATCAGCTCTTGTTCTCCTTGACTTGCCTGCTGCTTTTGACACCATTGATCATTCTATCCTGCTTAGATGTTCTCGCTGAACCCCTCAGAGTGCTTATCAATCTTTGCCTAAGCCAGGGCTGATTTCCTGATTCATTTAAAATTGCTAATGTCAAACCACTTCTTAAAAAGTCTAAATTACCTATCGAAGATTTCTCGAATTATCGTCCAATCTCAAACTTATCATTTATTTCTAAAATCATTGAGAGAGTTGTTCATTCAAGATTATCATCTCATACAAATTTCTTTTCCACTTTTTCACCATTTCAATCAGCATATCGTAAATTCTATTCAACCGAGACTGCTCTGCTAAAAATACAGGATGATATCCTTTTAGCATTTGAAAATCAAAAGTTATCAGCTCTTGTTCTCTTTGACTTGTCTGCTGCTTTTGACACCATTCATCATTCTATCCTCCTTCATCGTCTCGAATCTTGGTTTGGATTATCTGGCACTGTCCTGGATTTTTTTACTTCCTATCTTGCTAATCGATCTCAATGTGTTACTATAAACGGTTCCATTTCTTCTTCAGTTCCTCTGACCACTGCAGTTCCGCAGGGTTCTGTTTTGGGTCCTTTGCTTTTCACTCTTTATACTACTCCACTTGCACATGTCTTGAAAAATAGGTCTGTAAATTTTCACTTTTATGCTGACGATACCCAGCTGTATGTGTCCTTTTCCCCGGACTCTGTTTCACCGGAGCTCGCTAATTTACTAAACATCCTTACTACAGCTCGCGACTGGTTTATTTCTAATCGTCTCTTCATCAATCTTTCAAAAACTGAATTCATGATTCTAGGTACTCAACCCCTAATGACGAAGCTACCAAAAAACCTCCTTAGAATTATCTTTTGGAGATGCAGTCTTGGTTCCGCTTAAATCAGTTCGAAACTTAGGTATATTATTTGATACCGATTTATCGTTCAAGTCACATTTTTCTAAATTGTCACAGTCTTGTTTTGCATTCATGCGTCACTTTAGACGGATTCGTAAGACATTGGATACAAGGTCTTCAATAATCTTAGCTAATGCATTTATTTCGTCTAAAATCGACTATTGTAATTCGCTTTTTTTCGGGTTGCCGAAGTGTTCTCTCCAACGTCTCCAGACTATCCAGAATGCTGTTGCGAGAATTGTAATTCCAACGGGGAAATTTGATCACATTACCCCTGTCCTTCGTAGGTTGCATTGGCTTCCCATTGAACAACGTATTAAATTCAAAATTGCTACCCTCACTTTTAAGATACTAAGAATTCAACATCCCACTTATCTTCGAGAAATGCTATTATATCATCAGCCATACAGTATATATCCACGAGGTCTGCAAATAAATGCCTTCTTGAAATTCCCTTTCGTCGCACTAAATCTGGGTGTAGAGCTTTTAGTTATGCATCTCCATATGTTTGGAACTCCCTTCCTCTTGATATTCGGATGGCCTCTTCTCTAGATATTTTAGGCGTCATCTTAAAACATATTTATTTCCTCCTTAAGTCTTGGTATTGCCCTGACAGATTTTTGGTTTTTGACCTGGACCGAACCGACCCTCCTCAGCTACAGTTTGCTCTGCCGATGAGCACTGCGATTTGTGGTCTGAGGCGTCCCCGATGAACACCTATGTGCTTGGAACGGACGATAAAATTAAATTAATAATAATAATAATAATAATAATAACACTTCGGCTGTCATGCGACTAGAGAAGAGCCATCTTGCGAATCTGCGAATTCGTGTGGTCTTGCATTATTGTCGGTCTATTTGAAGTCGCATTGGCTGGAAAAGTCCGAGTACAGTATCTTACCTATAATTGCTATCACCAGGAAAATTCCCTGGGGGAGCCTAGCGACTTGAAAAACGTTATTTCTAGCAGAGTTTTCTTGAAAGACTTCTTAACTTATTGCTGCGCGAATTGCATGTTTCATCTAGGCTTATCTCGAGCGCTGAATGGAATTATTACAGTGTGTTTGAGTAGATGCAGCCTGTTTTGTGGCCGTAGTTGTTTTGCAGTCATTCTCTTTGTTGTCTGAGATTTTTGACAGTTGTCTGAGTTTTCTCAATAAAAGCAGGTCTCGGCGTTCGCTCATTGTCTTGAGCAAACGATCGCTGCCTTGAAAAGACATCTTGCGAGTTAATCTCCGCCAATACACTATAATTGTAAATAACGCAGCTCAGTGTTTAATCTAGACTCCTGGACCCGGGGGGAACTGACAAGGCCGGGAGAAAGTCAGCAGAGGAGTGACATGGTCACCCCAGCGACAGCCGAAGATCACTCGTGCGTCCTGGTTCAGCACTGATTGTAAGCGGTTCAGCCTAGTATCCGGAAGTCCAAGAAGCACACCGTTACAGTAATCAATTCGTGTCAGTACCAGGGCCCGCACTAGCTTGATAGTCAAAATCACAAGCAAGTACCGTCGAATATTATTGACCTCACTCTCCGCAGTTGGTAGTGGCAGGAGCGTGTCAGATTGCTAACGTGCGAATCAAAGGATAGAGTCTCATCTAGGAGCACTCCCAGGAGACTAGTCAGGTTGGCCCTGGCAAAATATTTAAGGTCCTGCCACAGGCCCTGCCTCAGTTCACAACCTGGCGCCGCCACTGCTTCATGCACTAGAGATTGCCATAATTTAACAACAACAATTCACCACTCAAACCACGAAATGATCATCATTAGAAATCATAACCACAATGGTTGCTATAGGCATGCAAGGAAAATGAATAGCCTGCATTTATGAAGCAGAACCTACAAGCGTGCCATGAAGTGGACCACATTATGAAGGATATCGTAGAAAAGTTTGTAGGCTATTATTCTATTAGGGAAACTTCTATTTTTACAAAATTTAACACAAAATATCAAAAGATTCAACAGAACTGTTTATAATATCTCGGCAACTACTGTATGTTAATACAGTTAGGCCTATTGTTAATAAGTCATTGCTTTTTAAAGAAATATGCAATATACCGGTACATATTATTCATAAGCAGATTTTTCAAAGTTGGGACACTTAGGCATAAAAATAATATACTGACCAGCAGATCAGGGAACATATTTTTAGTATTCTCAGGCTACGGGAACAACCGAAGTTTATGACAGATCAAAACCTCGCATACTGGAAGGGGATCATCGAGAAGTAATTGGATCGTAGTGGAGTCTTGTAGTTCGAATAGGATACCCACAAGAGCAGAGACAAGACCTTATAGATTTTGCCATAAAAGATTTAGACCCTTAATTGAATTGTCAAATGAAAATTTATATACGAACTCATTTATTTATGAACTCATTTATTTATGAACTCATTTATTTATGAACTCATTTATTTATGAACTCATATATGAAATTTATATATGAACTCATTTATTAGCCTGATAAATATAACAATGTTTAAATAAAAATTGTTTTCCTGACAAATGTAACAATGTTTGTTTTGACAGAACAGCAGCAAATAGCCTAAATCATGGAAAAGTTTAGCAAACATAACGTAGAGAATTTGATAATTCGTAGTCCACACTTTAAAAATGGCGTCACCAGCCTCGGTGATCTTTGGAATTGCCGAAGTTCGCAAGCCGTTGGCCACAATCTAATCAGATTCAATGTCATTCCTCCTCAAGATTTGGGAGTGAAGCAAATAAGAAGCTTCGAATATACACTCACGCAACAAATCATCTGAAACCCCCGTTAAAACGGCCCTTTTCAGGGCCAAGAAATAAAAAAATAATTTTTTAACACTTTATTACAGGGTTGTCCAACTCGCGGTCCGCGGGCCACAATCCGGCCCGCGGACAGCTTCAATCTGGCCCGCCGAGGCCTTCTAAAATCTTAATAAATCAATCAATCTTTTCATTGCTTCAGAATTTTAGTGTACATATTAATAATCTTTTACAAAAGTAACTGGCGCTAAGGTAGGTTGCGCTATAATATCCCTGAACTCTCTTGTGTGTTAATGTCCCATTTGAAGCTGATCAAAATGCCGTTCCAGATTCATTGCAACTGAAGCTCATTGATTTTCACAACAATAGTGACTTGAACGCCGAATTTATTCGTAACGACTTGCTAACTTTTTACGAGCGAGATGTTCCTGAAGAAACATTCCGAAACATAGTGACTCTAGTTTTAAAAACATTGTGCCTATTTGGTATAGTACTCACTTTTGCGAACAGATGATTTCTAGAATGAAGAACATTAAGACTAAACAGAGGTCACTTCTTCTGGATGAGCACTTATGTGGAATTATAAGAATTGCTGCGTCGACAGGAGGTGCCAATATAGAGCATTTGTATTGACAAAAGCAATGTCAGATTTAACATTAAACTCTTCTATGCAAGCCTGTAAGACTAAGTATTCGACAAGCTGCCTAATATTGTACGAGTATGACTGCAACAAATAAAATTTTAACTACAACCAGTCAATTAAACTTTAAGAATGTTAATTGAAAATTGTTATTGTTGTGATGGAATGTAATACATTGCGATTTCTTCTATAGTGGCCCCCGGACCAGGTTCAAAATTGGAATCTGGCCCTCCGCTTGAAAAGTTTGGACAACCATGCTTTATTATGATGTTATAATTCCAATGTCAATTTTAAAATTTGCGTCTCTTTATTTTTTGGCCATATTTCAGCAAACACTAAAGATAGCATGAAATTTGGCAGTTACATCAGAAACATTCCCAGGTATATGGCCTATAAATGCTATTGAAATCGATGCACACGCTGCCGAGATATTAAATGTGAAACATGGGTCCAGTTTTTACTTTTACACCCTGTAGTAGCAGCTGAAGAGTGACGACCCTCTCAAGGTCCTTAGATATGAAACTGAGGTTTAAGATAGAGCGATAGTCGGATATATCAGAATCATCATATGCCAGTTTGCTTAGGTCTAGGCTTAACTATTGCCAGTTTCTGCGATGCCGGTATAGATGGCATTCTTTAAGAGACCTATTACAGAGTAACAGTAATAGAGGAAAAAGTCAGTATAGTCTTGCACTATGAAGGACGGAATGGGGTTAAGTTAGCAGACTTTTGTAGGCATAGAAAGGATGACGCGTCTAAGAACATCCAATGCAAGGGGGCAAATGCACATGGGCCCGGCGGAGGGGGCCCGGGCCGATGATGAATATGCATAATTAACAATAATACCAATAATAGCACTAAAGAAAGGGGACCCGGCGAGTAAAAGGGGACCCGGGCCTGAGAACATCAAACGCATCAAAAGGAACAGTGTGAACAGGGGCGTCATTTGGGAAGGGGCAGACGGGCCTTACCCTCAAGAAAAATAAAATGAATAAATAATGTATTAAGTAAATAAATAAATGTGAAATGCGCAAAAAATCGCCAAAATTGTCCAAAATTTGCCCCAAAATGTCAAAATTTTCAAATTTGCCAAAATTGGTAAAAAATTGCCCAAAATTTGCCTATAATTGCCCAAAATTTGCCCGTAATTTGCCCAAATTTCGCAAAATTTGGCCAAACAATTATCTCGCCCCCAAGAAAAGTGTGAAATGACGCTACTGAGTGTGAAAAAGAGCGACAAGAAAAAAACGTCATCACAAGTTTTCGAGAGTTGCAACATGACATCGTGTCGGTTAATTTGGGTTAAACCAATAACAAGCAAAAAATGGTCGTCAGCAATTTTTAAAAAATTTTCGGGGCCCGCCGGCCATTCTGCACAGGGACCCGGAATTTCTCTCGGCGGGCCTGCATAGGATACAAGATTGGAAGGGTACAGCAGTGGTTCTCACACAGGGCAAACCCTCCTGAACCACTTTAAACCTTACTGTTATTATTATGACATCGGCTGGCACTATTCGTCTAGTGCTGAGCTCATGAGTTGCTGCACGAGTCGAAGTACAACTGGACTTTCTTTAGTCTATATCTTTTCAAGTGCAATGGCCTGCTGCATTTTTGACAGGGCCTACACTATGAAATTAAAACAATTTGTATCCAGCAATAAAATCCTTAGTACTATCATCTAGGGTTAAATGACGTATGTTTCTGTTTCATTTTTCATAGTCTACCTTTCTCCTTCCCCACTCCCACTTCGACTAATATTGGGAATTGGCCTTACCCGGCTGACCACGAAACTTCGGCTATAGCTATTTCAACTGTAGATTAAGCGCCTAGGAATAAGCAGCCTATACGGCACCTTTACTTTCGAAAGCTATACAGAAATTCTCGAGATTTTACTTACTTTCTTTCTTTCTTTGTCATGAAATAGAGAAGCATGTTCCTGATTATATACATACAGTCTCATGACGGTCATCCGCAGTGGCAGTTTCAGGATTTGTTAGTGGGGGGGGGGGGGGTGAATGAATTCATAGAAAGTTGGTGGGAGGATAACATAGATGTAAAAACATAAATATTGAAATAAAAAACATTAAAAAACATGTTTTTATAAAAGTATTTAGAAAAACATTAAAAAACACTGGTCTCGTTTACAGTTCTTTATTTACCATCTATCCACGCGTCGCATTTGACACATATTGAAATAATATTGACTGACTTGAATATGCGATCCCTTGCCACATTAGTTCTGCAGCATCACCAAAAAGATGAGCCCGAATTCGCTCAGAATGAATCAGTGGCGTCGCTAGGGTGGGTGTCACCCGATGCGGTGAAATGCTGACGATCAAAAAAAGGGTCGTCACACAACATTGTTGTCCGCGTCCCTCGGGATGCTAACGAGCAAAAAAAGGTCGCCACAGAACTTTTAGACTTTTAGATTCAGTTGGGTGTCACCCCTCTGGGTGGTGTCACCCGGTGCGGACCGCACCCCCCACACCACCCCTCTCGACGCCACTGGAATGAATTGATAGCAAACTTTGAGGATGCTCTGGTCTAGGAAATAGATATAAATTGATATACAGGAAATAAGATAAAAAAACATACAGAACTAAAAAAACATTAAAAAATGTTTTTAAGAAAAAATAAAAAACATAAAAAACGTTTTTTACATCTATGGGGGATGAAAATAAAAGGGAAAACATCACTAAAATTTGCCGATAAAGGTTGGAAAAAAGGAAATTGTATCCCTCATTTTACTACCTTTTTACCGAAAAATAGGTTGGCACGCAAAAAATAAAAAAGGTAATCTCCGGTTAGTTTTACTAGGATTCTACCCAAAAGTAGGTTTCGCAAGTAAAAAAGTAAGTCCGAAAGGTCCGAAAGTCCGGTGGGGGGATGCATCTCCACTCATCCCCCACGTGGAACCGCACTGGTTCAGAGATAATAAATGAGTCTCTCAACTCCCACTGATTTGTCTTGTGGTGTCCCTCAAGGCTCGGTTCTTGGACCTCTGTTATTTACTCTTTATACAACCCCCTTGGGTTCACTGCTTGATGAACATCAAGTGGCTTATCTTTATGCTGATGATACTCAAATTCTCACATCTTTTGATCAATCTTCTTCAAATTCATCTTTTGAGACTTTATCCACTGCCTTCACTAATATTCAGTCATGGATGGATTCAAATAAGCTTCTTTTGAATTCATCAAAAACTGAGTTCTTGCTATTAGGTACTCCAGCTCAATTGACCAAATTCGAATCTTTGAAATCTGTAGTACTAGGAGATTCCACTATTGTCTCTAGAAGTACTTCTGCTCGCAACCTTGGTGTGATATTTGACTCTTCTCTCTCTTTTACTAGTCGCATAAATTCAGTCTGCAATATTTCTCATTATCATATTCGGGACATCTATCGCATCAGGCATCTCCTCCCTTAGCCTGTTCTTATTCAGTTAGCCAATGCATTGATATCTAGTCGCCTAGATTATTGCAATTTCCTGCTTTTCGGCATCACAAATTCAAATATGCAGAAACTCCAGAGTACAAGATTCCTTAGTTAACCCCTTAACTGGGGATTCCGGATATATCCGTCCATTTTACATTGAGTTACAGTTAAATACACGGTTAAGGGGTTAAAGTCTTATCCGAAACTCTAAGATTCGAACATATAACTCCAGATAGACAGTCCCTACATTGGCTCCCTAACAAATACCGAATTAATTATAAAAATTTGTCTTTTAGTATATAAAACCATATTATATAATGAATCCTATTACCTTAAGATGCGACTAATCCCTCGACTACTACTCAATCCACTAGGCATTCGGCAGGACTTTCATTTGTTGTTCCTTATTCTCGCACCGTCATTGGCACTAGTTGTTTCTCAGTGTGTGGCCCTAAGCTTTGGAATTCATTACCAATATCACTTCGTAAAACTAACAATTTATCATCTTTTAGATCTGGTCTTAAAACATACCTGTTTGACTTGGCTTATCCCCCTTAGATTGCTCCCCCGCTGTTATGACTGATCTTCCGGATTGACCTGGCTCTAATTCTATTTGGATTTGGTGCGTCATCGGCTGATGCCCTGGGCATTATGATAGTGGCGCCACAGAAGTTTATTGATTGATTGATTGATCCGGGTTCTTTTCTCGTCTGAATTTGCGTTCACACTTTCTAACACGACGTCGAAATGTTCTAAATTCTACGTCGAACCATGGTGACAGAAGTTTATGACACATCTTACCCTTGCGTGCAGGAAGGGGAAAATACAGGATATAGTACACGAGGAGTCTTATAGTTCGAAAAGGGTACTTACAAGAGATCATATATTTCTAGATTGTACTTATAGATTCTGCCATGAAAGTTTTATTTGGAGGCATTGGCAGAATGGAAAATATATTTTGAACTCAATTATTAGCCTGATAAATGACAATTTTTACATAATACGGTAATTCTTTTGACAGAACCGTAGTAAATAGCTTGACTCATGGAGATAGATAGCCCAAGCTACGTCGAGAATTCTCCAATTTCTATCCCACACATTGAAAATGGCGTCACTAACCTCGGTGATCTTTGGAATTGTCGAGGTTCCCAAGCTGTTTGTCACAATATCTTCAAATGCAGCACTATTCCTACTGAACATTTGCGAGCGACGCCAATAAGAAACTGCGACTACACACTCACCCATGTGAAAAATGATCTTGATACCGCGAAAAGTTTAAAAATTGAAGGTCACCTGTCATTGGATTTACTCGCAGGCTTAATAAAGTTGGGAGGAAATTTAAAGTTTCAAGACGACAGCAGCGACAAAAGCGACAAGGAAGTCATCAGTTGTCGCTACATCAATGAAAATTACCGAATAGACATCATTCCTCCGATAGAGTCACAGATCAACGAACATGTTTCGCAGTTAATATCTTCGGGAGAGATCGAGGCAACTCATGTAGTTGGTGGAATTATGATAGGATCAAGCGTTACGGCACTAATTGAAATTAGCCAGAACGAATCAAAGAAAGATAGGGACATATCTGGTGGAGGGAAAATCGATATAGGAAAGAACGGAGGTTGGTTCAGTAAACTCACTGGAAGCATTTCTGCAGAAGTCAAAGCCGAATGGTCGAAAAACGAAAAGAGTGAGAACTATGATATCAAAATCAATTGCAAAGCTCGGCCGATGCCCTCGGATCTGGCACCGCCGAGTTCAGTCACACAACTTTTTGCATTAATCGAAAAGATGCCGACTGCAATTGAAACTGAATCACACTTCGATATTAATAACCGAGGCATTCGTGGAGTTCCAATTCAGTTCATACTATATCCCATTGCTCAGTTTGCAAGACTAGAAATAAGCAAAATGTACAAGAGCTTAGAAGACGACCTCATGGACAAATTTCAAGTCATGCTGTCGAAAGCAATTGAAGTTCAACAAAAAGACTATGTAAAGAAACTAATTTTATTGCAAAACAAAGAGCTTGCATTTTTAATTAACAAGAAATCTGTTTTATCTGACAAAATAAGAAAATTCGAAGATACCTTGAAGGAAATTGGAGCTGATTTTGTCAACCGCAGTAGGAAACAACTGGGCGAGTATAAGTATGGTAAATGCGGACCAGAGGAATTTAACGCAATTATTCAGGATTTTAATGCTACGGATGCCGGTTTATTAGAGAAGAGAATAATTCAAGAATTAATTGACGAAGGAACATCCGAGGTTTCTAAGGCAAATGGAACAGATGAGTCCCATGTTAAAAAATTCACGAACGATCAGGATAAGCAGATTTGGAAAGAAGATGAATCAAATCCAAAGATTATTCTCGAAATTGGTCCTCAATGTTCAAAGACGGCAATCAATGGTTATAATCAGCTAATAACTCCACTGGGTGAAATTGGAATGAAAATGGCATTGATGATGCCGAGTATTGCAAAAGAATTAAAGCTTAGTTTGATAATCGACAACCAAGAAGATATTTTCAAGGACTCCAAAGTAGAAGAAGCAATTGAAATTTTATGCGCAAATTTTGGAATTGGAAACCAAGCGAGAGCTGAGTTTTTTTCTGTTGTAGCTGCATTCAAAGGGATTGAATTTTCAAAGCGCAAAAATCCGTCAGAAGTCGGACTCACTTTACAAGTCATGCTGTCGCCCGCAGAAGCTTATAAGCATTTTAGATTTGCTGAATCGGTTAATGAATTTATACATCTCATTAGCAAATTACCGGCTGATCACGTTGCATTTTGTGTGCCCATTGATGCACCAGAAACTGCACTTGATTTACTTCAAACTTGGAAAGATTATAAAATAAAGGATGTTACGTGGATTGTGCATAGCTTTGAATGCGACGATGCGCAAGAAGCACCTCTGCTGTTTGTGATGTCAAATAGTAATGTTCTTGCAATATGTTTAGACCGCCTGGACCTTTTGATTCTCGAAGATAGAATAAAGGAGACTGAGAAAATATGCGACGTCAATTTTGACTTGTTTTCAACTGCGCAGTTGAGTAAATCTTTCCATAAAATACGAGCTTCTTATGCGTTTAGATTTTTGAGTCGCGTTTTTCCAAACTCAATTGGAACAGCAAATCAAACCTTAGTCGAAATTGAAACTCAGAGTGAAGTTACAGAATTTCTCTCTTTTGCTCGAAAATGCCTTAGATCGAATGAATTGGTCATCCTGTCGTCTGTGGCTGAAAGGGTTGTTTACGACTTTCCCAGTCTGATTTCAACATTGACAAAACATGGATGGAATGACAGGTCTAAACTGTTTTCAGAGACTGTTTCCAATGACGATTCTGTCATAGAAATGGTTTCTGAAATCGAGGAGTGGCTTGAAGATGATTCATTGATACGAGAAATTGATCAACAGGTTGTATATTATGAAATTGCTAATCACTCTCACTGTCCAACCGGATTCAAATTAGAGCTGGAAGAATGCAAAAGCTTGGGATATAACGATTCAAACAAACAAGTTCTTGGTATTTTGAAGGAGTTGAGAATTTGTAACACATCGACAAAAAGTCATTTCTCATTTGTTCATGTCAGAATTTTCTTAAAGGCGCTACATCTTGTCATCTCAGAGAAACATTCTGTTGATACACTGATCAAGCTTCTGGTCAAAGAATATTACGAGAATATACAAGTACTTTTTTATGATAAATTGATTGGAAACTATGTCCAAAATAAACAAATTTATTTGCTTTTGCAAAAGGCAAGTCCGTACAAATACGAGGGATGGCTGCGTGCATTTCTGAAAGGCATAAAAACTCTTTGTCATTTGGATGACATCGATACTTTGACACGTTTGATACAAGACTTGTCAGTTCTATGCACTGATATAAACTTCACCAAACAACTGTGGACGAATGAAAAATGGCTGTTTCTGGTAAGAAGATGCATAAATGCGAAACATGACAATGACTTTCAGTTACTGCGATCCGTATTCGGCTGGATCAAGAAAACGGGAATTGAATGCATGTTGCCAGATGATATCAAACTGAAGTTAAAATCAAAGGCAACTATGAGACTTGGAAAGCTTTCTTCTGTGAAGGACGTCGAAAGATTTTTGGGAAGAGAAATTTACGAACGTGTGAACATGCCATGGTATTCCACCAGGCAGTTAACAAGCGCCTTTCAAGAGAATCCATCGCTTGAGAGGAAGCTTACTGAGATTGGCGCTGCCACTCACTGGGACTCGAGCAATAAACGTTTCACCGCAGAATGGAGTAATAGGGTCATGCGACAGGCACTTGGCAAAATAAAATGGAGGAGAATTTCTTCGAGATTTGAGAATATTAAAACGACCTTGTTTGAAGGTAAGGAACGTGTGTTTTCACTGGATCTGGTGGCGTACATTTTGAGCACCGTACACAAAGCTTGCGCCCAAGACATCCTGGAAGCTTTCTCAAAGTTATCGCATCCATTGCCTCTGATAACTCCTCACATCGGAGAGAAAAAGAAATTCATTGTTACTCTGCCATTGCTAAAGAATATAATCATACAATGGCACTTTAATAGACTTTCGCAAAAAGAGAATTCGACTGGTGGAACTAAAGAGGTTATGGAGAATCATTTGTTTTCCAGTCCTTTTCGTTTGATCGTTGCTGTTGGGAATGACGAAATGTCCACAAAAAAGAGTAAAATTTTCAATAAATTTATGTTACACCCCTACAACTTTTCATCACATGCTAACGCTAGCTCTGGAGCATTAGCTGGAACAGTAGAGTTCATATGGTTGACGAAAGAGACTTGTCGGGAGTATCATCATTTGTCATTGGATTCTCACTATTCAAAGAATGGAAACGAAATACTTCTCTTAGCAAATCTACATGGAAACGTATACAAGTTCCCGGCTATAGTTAGCTATTTAAAAAAAATGGCTAGTTGCTTCATTGTGTTTGAAGGAGATAGTGCTCATAGACTGTTCGTTTGGAGTGTGAATCGCTTATTTCGTCCAGAGCTTAAAAAGTTGGAAACGTGCCTTTCTGGTTGTCCTATTGTGACTACGAATAAAGGTTTTATGTTTGATCAGCGGTACTACGAAGAAAATTGCGCTGAGCTATTGGAGATCATGACAAAGGCTATGGAATCTGAATCAAATTGGAAAAATCTAGACCATAGCACTGTAGAGGAGCTGATGAATACTGAAAGCATATACGCAACTGAATAAGCTGATAAACGAACCTTCCTTTCTTCTTGTAATGATTCAATATGATTAGACGCAGTGTATGTCTTGTTGTAAAGTAAGTAATCCTACATTCTTTATTCCGTTCATTTGATTTAACTAGATTATTCTGCGACATTATTGGTGTTCTAATTCTCTATCATCAGTGCTCGAATTGTGAGAAAATGAAAGGGGGGTCATGGCGAGCGTGGTGTTTTAACAATTTACACTTTTGTCATTTTTGCATTTCTCTAGGGAGGGTCTGCCATTTTAAAGGGGGGGCTGAACCCCCCAACCCCCAGAAATTCGAGCTCTGTCTATCATATATTATTTACCGATTGCAGTGATGACGAAGATGATCATGATGATGATGGCGGTGGGGGTTTTTGATGGTGATGATTGTGACGACGACGATGACGTCGACGGCGACAATGATGAGTTCTTTCTCCACCTGAGGGGGGATAAGATGAAAGAGGTGCATTTTCGCTGCCTCCTTCCTCACGGGCAGTTATAATAAACAATCGGCCTAAGTTCGCTAAGCAATGACCCGGGTCAGACTTGAACCAGTTACCCTCCGATTTAATGGCCAGAATCCTCAGCACCATGTATTTCTTGTGTAAGACCGCTCTCCTGAGGTTTCACTCCCAAATTTTGATAGGGCAGCGAGCTTCTTTTCACTATTCCAGTGGATATTTTTAGATCGTCATTTTCCAATCCTCCTCACTGACATGTCCACGCTGTCGACAGCGCTTTTGCATTTGGCCTTCGCTTGCTTACGGCGCTATATAAGTTGTTTCAGTAAAAATAATAACTTACAACCTCAGAGCCACTTTCATTGTAACCGACCCCAAATATTTGATCCTGTGGGAGATTGATCCCTCTGCTCCACCACTGGTAGAGACCGCTGTTCCAAATATGCGCTTGGCTATAAGCCTCCGTAACGTCTGTCCAGCTGAAATTAACCTTCAGAAATCTTGGTAAAAATATTTGCGAAATATTTAAATTCAGTTCAAATATGTATTCGCAGTCGATCTGTATGCTTCAGAATCTGAAAAGCACAGTAACTTAGAAAATGCGTTTATGTATTGGACTGATTGCATATTATACATTTAGTTTTATAAATTCAATATTGATTTCAGATTATTAGGAAATGTAGTAGCAAGCCATTTCTCAAACGAATTATATATTGTTTTTACATATTATAATGTTCTTTTTGTTACATAGTAAGAAATGATTTAATTTTGTATGTTTAACCTGTATAATCTTGAGAAATAAAAATTGATTGATTGATTGATTGATTGAACTGACCCATAGAGCACACGCACCAGGCGCGGCCAGGGTTTAATCTAGGCCGTTTCCGAGGGGATAGATTGCCCTTTTCCTTCCGGACATTTCAAATTCTCCCCGGAAATTTTGGCATTCTACATTAACTAACAGCAGCACCCTATCAGAATTCCCCCCGGCCTTGTCAGTTCTCCCCAGAGTCCAGAGTCTAGATTAAAAACTGGATGCGGCGACGATCATGACCCATTATGAACGACGGTCAAAGGGCGGGGGAACATGCTAGCGATGCTCTGTTGGAGATCGCGACGCCGGGGTGTAAGTACAGTTGAAATAGGTGATCAAGGACCTCTTTTCGAAGTTGATTATCGGACTTAATAGAACGATTGGCAGCGATCGATGAATACCAGGGAGGGGATTTGGCAATCATTAAGTGTCCGCCACTCGCCTTGTGAGTGTACTTTTAAAGCTTCTGTGGATCTTAGCATGACTTAAACTCAGCATGATTGAAAGTGGCTTAGAAGGCATTACTGCATGTGTGAGAGCCACCAGGGGCACTAACGGGGTTTGGACCCGCTTCGACAGCCTGACGCTCCAGCACGTAACTCACTCTACCATCTTCCGCCCCCTAACATCAGCTGTTTACATGTTTAACATCAGCTGCAATATTTTGTATTAATCTTGTTATTATTTTTTTTACTATTATTAATTGCATATCTTGAGATGATCAGATACATTATGGATCAATCCTTATGAAGATACTTTATACTAATCTTGCTAGAATTGGTTCTGCCATTATTAATCGAATATTCGACCACACAGTTTTTGTGAGTTTCTTTAGTTGTGTTGAATTGCTGGCGTCATTGTCATTAATTTGTGTTCACAATATAAGATGTTTTATTCTGACACATTTGTATGATTTATGGTGTTGTCGCTTCCCGTGTGTTTCCCTTCCTAGTGCTTGCGGCTAGGAGACCCGCGGATATAGCAGACGGAAGCATGCTCTGCTCTTGGAGTTGGGAAGAGGAAGAGGGACCCTAGTTCAGGTGGGGCGTAGCTAGGACGGTGGGAGATAGCCCTCCGGACGTTTCAGTGTCCCTGCTTCTATCATGTGACACCATGTATTGGGGTTCTAATCTCTTCGTTCATTATCACAGTTTGTCACGTTGTAAAACAATACATCTAATCTTGACCATTTCCCTCCGCTCCAATTGATGCTGCGCATAAAGTGAACCACACCTTAGATCTACGGCTGATAGATTCAGTGAATATTCCTCACCCCTTTGCGCTGCAGGAAAGCGCCACAAATGATCCCTTCTAAGACCATACTAATCCAAGCAACAGAACAATAAAACACGGAGTAAGATTATATACGCGTTGCAGGTTTTTATGGCAGCACTTAGTTAATGTTGGCCGTACGCTCAATGCAGCTTCAGTTTTAATCACCCAACATATAGTGGTTTTCACACAGGGTAGACTCTCATGAACTACTTTCAACCTTGTTATATTATGTTATATTAATCGCAATCGTTTTCAGTGCAAACAATTGAAGTCAAGCGTTGACAAATGGTAAGATATATTTTCTCGAGTATACTTGTGCCTCTGTCAGTCGACAGACCGGGGACTGTATAAAACGAACGCCTTCTTTAAAACAAATTTCAGTTTTCCTATTGTAATTTGCACATGTTCCATAACAACAGCAGAGAGGTGGGTTATAGCATGTCGACGAGAGAATTTTACTATAGGGAACATTACCAGATGGACATACATTTGCAACAAGCACTGCTTAGATCCAACTGGTCCAACTCAGATGAGTCCGGATCCTGTACCAGCCAACTCCACACATCATACAATCCTACCGTCAAATTGCATTTTTTATGAACGGGGCACAGGGCATACGTTCAGTAACTGTTAAAGTATGATGTCTATACTAGGGGCTGTCCATTAATTACGTCAACAATTTAGGGGGAGGGAGTTTGAAAAAGTGACAGTTGTTGACAGAGGGAGGGGTCAAGAGAAGTTGACATCAGCAATTTCACTTTTTACAAATAATCAAAAATAGGAAATTTCACGAAATACTACTTATTACAATGAGAAAAGCATGGCAAAAAAGTTCATCACCACCACATTTTGACACTCGATGAGAAAAAAAGGAAAAAATGATCATCACCACAAAAAATAATAACCTTGTTATTAGGACCTGTCATTGATCTTGGGGGGGTCAAAAGTCACGTAATTATGGGGGGTTGATTGAAAGTTGACAGTTGATGACAAGAGGGGAGGGGGTCAAAAATTGCCCAAAAATTGTTGACATAATGACATAATTAATAGACAGCCCCTAGCCAAACGCTTAACCATCCTACATGATATCACTGCAGTTTCACTCGTACTCGTGAGTCGTCGCCTACTAAAAATCTCTAAAACTAGGTAAATTTATTCTGGCTCGGGTGAAGAGCTAACAAGAATTTTTTTTAAATTATAACACCCCACACACACACACACACACACATATATATATATATATATAGACAAATTAAAATGATGAAAAAAACGGCTTGACCACATTTTACTTAACGCTATATTTAGACATCACCTATGCACAGGTTCATCCTTTTTCCGGTCGTTAACAAAGCTCTGCACTCAGGGCCATATTAAGGCGGAGCTGAGGGGGCTGTAGCCCCCCCGGCCCATCATGAAAATAGGCCCACCGATTTTCGAGATAACCTTTTTTGCTTGTCAGCACGATTTGGAAGGGAGATAACCTTTTTTTGCTTGTCAGAGATTGAGATTTTCCAGTATAGGCGACGGCCTTTTTTCTCAGCCCCCCGGCCCACTCGGACCTTAGTCCGCCCTGTCTGCACTCGAGCCAACGTTTTAATTCAACAACTGAATTGTTTGTAACTTCACTACGGCGAAGTTTTGCTCCTGGAACGTCTGATTCTAACAGCTTTATTTCGAAAAACGCTCTGCTTGCAGTGCTTGACGCCATGTCCACTAGCTCTCGCTGACCACATTTGCATAAACAGCTGAGCGCAGCTTGACTTATTTATTTTAATTAGATGCATGACGTCACGGGTTGGCTTACGCGATAAGTCTAATTGCGAACATTCGTTGCATACACATTCACGGACGCTAGAAAAACGACGACTGTATTGTAGTACCAGGGCCTCGATGGCTTACGACCAGAGCCGGCGCGTGACTTTTGGGGGTCCCTGCAACTTTTTACGAGGGGCCCCTGCAACAATTTTGAAAAGTATTGACAAGCAAAAAAAGATCGATGAGCCGATTGACAAACAAGCAAAAACAGTTCAAGGTTATAGTCAATCAATGTATACGTGCTAAATTAAGCCTTTCTTCGCAATAACTTAGGCCTACTTGGAATAACTTAAGAATAAGAAAAATGAAAACTCTTAAATATCAGAGGCCTGCGGGGCCACCTGCGGCCGCAGGCCCCACGCGCCGGCTCTTACGTCTTACGACGGCTATTACTGTAGTTAATCGAATGAGGGGTTCAATTCGAGGGCGTCGCGAGCCCCTGGTTCTATTGATCCAAACACAGTTGTTCCTATAACAAAGCATTAAAGTCACACATCCTTTGATACATAAAACCGTCATCATCAGTTCATAAAGCCGGTTGTGGCCGTTGCTACCACCCCCACCGTTTTCGATCTTGTGCAGCTTCAAATGCCTTTATAAGATATTAATCCGCAGTCACGAGATATTTGCTTAAGACTGTTGAAACTAAACGATTCAAAGCATTGGAATCGGGATTCGAAATTGATGAATGAGGGTTATTATAGTCACTTGCTTTGAACCATCCGCTGTAAACCCACCCCTTAATCCCCTTATTGCCTCCAATAACATTTATGATCTATGCGAACTCGCAAAGCAAATGCTATAATGGCTCTAATGTTCATTATTTGTTAGGCTACTTACTCTGCCAACCTTTGAAGCAGAATTCTAAAGAGTATACGTACACATCATAATCAAGATTCATTGCTTGATTACAACGAATGACTTTTACACTCATCAATTATATGACAGAAAGTTTCGGCTTATGGCCAAAACTCATACTTAATTACGGCCGAAGCCGAAGCCGAATATTATGAAAGCGATTAGGCCGTAGCCGAATGTTGGCCGAACATGGCAGATTCCTTAGATTCGGCGCCGAATCCGAAGCCGAACTTTGGTCTCTCTTCAGCCAGAACCCGTCTATGGTGTCTGAAAGTGAAGCCAGTTTCCCGACATTTTGCACGGAGTGAGTTTCAATAAAAGTTAACCTGTAGACATCTAGACACTGGTTGCCATGACAACCAGTGGCGGCTCCACATGGGGCGAGGGTGCCTTTATTATATCACTGGCCTCCCCAGTGGTCGCCTAGTTGGGACCCTATACAGTACTACTACATACTTAGTAACAAAGAGTTGACCCCCATGCTTAGCAGTTTGCCAGTGGCCACTAAAATGCCTCCCCCACCAGCGGCTTAGCCAAGATTTTGATTTGGGGGTATAATGTGATTTGGGTGGGTATAAATCTTTAAAAACTTTTTTAAAATCTTAAAAAACACTAAAAATTTTAAGGTAGTCTGATGTTGGGGGGTATATGTACACCGATAAACGCCCATCGCTACGCCCCTGTCCCCCACTTGCTAAATCCTGGAGCCGACACTGATGACAATACTGAGTATAAAATGGTGTCAAGTTGGCGTCGACTTTCGGCTGCCTTTGCTATCGATAGACTACTTCTTTTGAGTAATAAATTATTTCTATGAACTAAATCGATAATTGTTCAAAACATCACTAAGTAAGTAAGAAAGCGCAAGCGAAATTCCTATAGCGCATTTCGAAAGCTTGGCGCAATCTGCGCACTAGCTTATTAACCAGCTTATTCGATGGTTAAAATCGATAGTCTGCAATCCGTAGTTCGTGGTTGCCGTCGATAGTTGCCGCGCGTTGAGCTACAGGGGCATAAGCGAGCATGCGAATCTGCCGGTGTTCTGCCATAAAGTGTCCTACCCGAAAAATGTCCGGGCGGACACTTAATTGCAACCACAAAGTGTCCGGCGGACGGTTTATGGTGCCATATAATGTACTTAGAAAATGTCCGGGTTGATAAAAGTGTCCGGCTCATTCTAGCAAAACCTGTGACAAATTTCAACGTCAAAGAGACAATGTAGGCAAAGCGGTGGACTGCTAGTGGACATTAGTTGTTAGCTTTAATGTGTTAAATCGATATAGAAGTCACCTTGCACAGCGATCAATTCCAACTCCCAATTTGAACCGTTATACAAGCGGTAAACGTTTTTCGACAGACTTCACCGTGTAGAACGTTTTGTAGTTTGCCTAAGTCCATTTTTGGAATATATTAAAGGTTATATTTTCATTTATTTTTATTCCTCTGTTTAGCATGACTCACTAGGCTGACCATGATAAATAATTTTATAAAAATAATCACATCAATCAAATCTATTTCACGTTCAATTTTTCCCGGACATTATATTGCAAGTAAATTGCCCCGGACACTTTTTCGACGGGTGGGACACTTTGTGGCTGCAAGAGAATGTCCGACCGGACACTCTATGGCAAGACACCGGCTGTCGGCCGGACAGAGCCACCAGGCGACGACTGCCCCTGTGCCTGGAATGTTTTCGATTCGAGCGTCGTCGGGCCGCTACGGCATTTTTGCGTTGCTGGTATGGTTCGATAAGATATTTTTAGTTTGACGTGGGGTGGTCCAACCATTGCTACAACCATCGTTCAGAGATGTGCAGATCGCGAATAGATCCGCAGACGGATTCAGATCTGCAAGGATTTAATGATTTAATGGATCGCGTACCTCGGCGGATCCAAGTATCAAATAACCGGCGGACGCGGATTATCCGCGGACCCTGACAACTGGCAACACAGTGTCACGCACACACACACACACAAATACATACACATTGTGCATTGATATTTACAACCTTCTCAAATTACCTCCCTGAATTGTTTGGCTATGGCATGGTTTCCATGGTTTCTCCACAGAAACGCTAAGTTAAGTGGTTAACATCGGAGATCAGACTTACTCACGGGAGACAACTTCAGACAAGTCCAAAGACCAGACAATCCGCATCGTCTGTGTCTGTGCCTGCCGAATGGGTGCTTTAATTACACGTCATTAATAGATATATGACACCCAACACTATGACAACGCTGTTGGTTATTTGAAGAGGTATTGCGGAATTTGGAGCTCCTTGGTTATGAAGTAACCAATATATTGTCTAAATTTGATTTGTACTGGTCGAGGCGTGATTACTCTTTGTCCGATATACATTATTCAGATATGACATAGGTACATAATTTTACTGCTTATAATATTGAAGTACAGTCCTAGACTTGCAGAAATTATGGGGCGGGAGGGAGAGGGGTTGATAGTAAAACATCGAACTTATATGCTGTCTGCGGATTCGGATCCTCCGCGGTTCCTGACAGCGGAAACGCTCGCGGATTTGGATCCTACGCGGATCCAAACTTGGCGGGACCAGATTATCCGCAGTCTCGAAATTTTTGGATCCGCACACCTCTGCCATCGTTAGCTAACCGTCACATGTAATAAAATTAATTCAAAATCGTGTCAATTTACATTAGCACTAATTAGTTAAATGGTTAATTTTAATTAGCACTAATTAGTTACATTGCCGTGTTAAACAGTGAAGCAATGAAACATTTAATAATAAAATAGTAAGCAAATGATAATACACAGAGCCGTAGCTAAAGTATTCGGCGCCCGGGGCAAAGTATAAATTTTGCACCCCTAAAATCCGGTGCCGACCTTCTTTGCTTATCAGAGTCTTCACGACGTATAAATTACTAAATTTTTAGCCTCTAAAAGCCTGAAAGCCACTGATGACCTTTTTGGTTATCATGCTTTTCATGGGATTGAAAGAAGAGTAGTGTGCATAATGCGTCCCTCTCAGGACGGCGCCTTCTCCCAGGACGGCACCAGGGCAGATTCCCCCACCCCTAGCTAAAGATCTTATATAATACGTTTGCTATCAGTAGCTGGAACGCCACATTAAAATTAAATGATGTCAGGTCGGCATCACCTTCCCCCACTCTCTTCTTCCCCCACTGCCTTCCTCTCCCTCCTTCTCTTTGTTCGAAGTGATTTTCGTGAATTCGCTAGCTTTGTAACCACAGTCGTCGTCATCATCCTCATCATCCTCATCATCATCCTAATCATCATCGTCGCCGTCTCATCATCAATAACCACGCCATCTAACCCGTTGGTTCCTGACGCCATCCTCCCAGTCTGTCTCCAGTTCCTTCTGTTTAGAGCTCTGTGACTCAGGCCTTGCAGTCGTCAGACAAGTGATAAAAACCACGCGTCCTGGCAAAATGCTTCTGAGCGAAGGCGAATTCCAGCAAAATAACAAACCATCTTTCCAGACTTTCCTTAACTGCTGTCATAGAGATGTTATTTGCTCCATCCACGCACTTCAATCCGATATTGTTTAAACAGCGTGTTTGCATTGCATTGATTCATCAAAGGTATCACAGAATAATAGTAGTAAGAAATAATAATAGGCCTAATATTGAATCAATGGTGATGGGACGGAGGGTTAACTCTGACCTGCGCCCAAATTAGTAATATGTAACTACGTGATTAAAGAACAATTTCAATAGACTAGATTAATAATAAAACAAACTATTATCAGCATATGGTTTAGGCGTTAATAAGCATGCATTTCCAGGCAGATTGTAGTTGCAATTTTCGGGGAGGAGGTGGGAACAGGATAAACAGTTGCAGAACGTCACAAATTTTGAGATGCAGCAGTTATTTAATTTTTCTGAAAGAGCTAAAAGTTTTTGCTTTGACAATTTCATCACTTAAATTATTCCAGAAATCAATGACCCTATTAGAGAAGAATTTCCTAGGGTCTATGCGGGAAGATGATTTATAGAGCAGGCATGTGAGACTCAGGGCACCCGCGGGCCGCGTGGGTCACATCTGGTACTGTCGCGGGGGCCGCACACGGTCACACAACATTTTAATTGCGCACATTACAACTAATTGAAATCATTTAATATTTAACTAGAAAGATGCTCGCTTCGCTCGCGCTCGCTTCGCTCGCAGTGCAGGATAATACTAATCCAATACCTATACCTAATACCCAATCATTGAATTCATGCTGAACAACATTTCAATGATCGCCACCTAGCCAAGCTCTAACCACGTAATAATTAGGCCTATGTACGTTAAAATCACACAACTGTGGCCATTTGTGACGCTGTACACGTATTTTTGTGTACGTTAAAATGTACGTTGTAACTACCTCAGGCTGCGAACAATTGTTACCAATAGCAACGTCGTCGCACGCCCAGCCCTCTGACGCTGCAATGACTCGACTAAACCGTGTTAAACTACGATTCTACGAACAATTGTTACCAATAGCAACGTCGTCTTCGAACATCGTCCACCAACGCATCGCGCGACGTAAGGACTAAACGGTCTAAACCGTCTACCAATAGTCAACGCTCGCCCACCAACGCATCGCGACGTAAGGACTAAACGGTCTAAACCGTCTACCAATAGTCAACCAATCAGAACGCTTGAAGGTAACAGACAGAGAGACATACAGATAAGGATCTTAATATGATAGATGGCATTTATTGCTTCATTTTTTACTTCAATTTAGAAACATAGAATGTGTATACAAATGTTTCAAATGAGATGAAAATAGAAAGGTGGGGAAATATGTGCTGTACACGTATTGCAAATTTGATAGAAATATATTTAGGAATATTTAAAAAATCATAGCTTTTCTGCTGGTTTTATTCTGAGACACCCTGTATAACGTCAGCAGTCTATTATTAAGTGGTATTGTCCAGTCATTTATAGATTCCAGGAAGTTGGTACCGGTATAGTGCCGTTTAAGAAATTTGCGCTGATGCTTAAGTACACTGTACAGTATTAAGTTATTTTATTGAAGGTGGTCAATAATACGTATGTTGATTATAGTCTCCATTACTCTGCAGCAAACACATGTGAGCGATATCAGACGATAATTGTTAGGGTCACTGGCATACGGCAAAACGTTCAACATTCGGACGACAATGGACATAATAATAATCATATAGCCACCGGAGAGTCTTCCAGACTTCCGGATAACCACATTAGAAAATTTCTGAGTGGATTTTTCTGAATTGGTGGAATTTCTCCATTGGTGGAATTTCTGAATTGGTGGGTTTCCCTCTATGCTGTGGTTTTGGAAGATCGCTTAGTGTATAAAAAGCCTTGCGCGCTTGCGACAGGGCGCAAATTTCGATCAAAGTGTAATACGGGCAACATAGGCCTATCTACAACTTTGCAGCAATAATTGTGAAATTGGCCTTGATCGATAGAGAGAAGTGGTAAGTTTATCGAAATGATCTCGCTCTTATTAGGGCAATTAGGGAAAGGCTAAATGTACTGTATTTATATTATAAATTTTAGAAACGTTTTAAAGCTTATCACACATTTTATATATACGCCGTGACAGATCGAAAGAACAGAAATCAAAATAGAAATATCAATACACTGAAGTGATCCAGCAAAAGAATCAGTGACAATGGACACCAATGCTTTTGCTGGATCATAAAGGCATGTTGATATCTCTATTTCGATTTAGCTATTAATTTATTTGACTACAAAATTTGTTCTATAGAAATAATGGCTGTCTTAATCTATAATATTAAAATCCTTCCTCTGTATATCTGTTACCTTCAAGCGTTCTGATTGGTTGGCTGTGTGAGCGTTCTGATTGGCTACCTTCAAGCGTTCTGATTGGTTGGCTGGGTGAGCGTTCTGATTGGTCGTTCTGGAATATTCGTTGCATCGAGTGAAGCGAAGCGAGCCTGCAGATGTGGATAGATATTAGTATTTTCCTGCACGCGAGCGAAGCGAACGCGAGCGAAGCGAGCATCTTTCTAGTAATACGATTATAAGGCTAATTATTGACGTCCTTTGGTACCAATGCAAAAAATCAATCTACATAAGCCAATAAAAACATGCCACTGCATATTTGTTCATAACCTTGGAAAATGTCAGCAGATTTTCTAAATGTTTTGTGTGACTCAGAAATAAATGGGGGGACAAGAACTTATATAGGCCTATATTGTTTATTATGAATTGAAGCAAAGTTATAGCAAGTCAAAGCTCAAAGCGCCAGACATTAGGCTTGTTACGGTAGGAGACGCCTGGGTTCATTCCGCCAGAACCGTTAGCAGAACTGTTTTACCGAAAAAACCTAAATATCGAAATTACGGCAAATATGCGAGATAAAATTGGCGCATAAATGGGAAATCTAGGCATTTAAATTGGAAATCTCCGCATTTCCCCCGCATATTTAGGACTCCAAAAATCTCCACATTAAACGAACAACCCTAACTAGTCATAAGAATCCGTACGAATGTTTGGCCTGTAGACATGTCATAAACATTTTCTTATTGATATCTCGCGTTGATTGATTTGTACACTTGAAATTGTCGTTTCAAGTGTGATTATGAACTCTTTGAGAAGCCCGATAAATGTAATGTTGAAATAAAACTTCCTTTGACAGAACTGAATCAATTATCTTGACTCATGGCAAAATTTAGCCCAAGCTACGTCGAAAATTCTCCAATTTTTATTTCACACATTGAAAATGGCGTCACTAGCCTCGGTGATCTTTGGAATTGTCGAAGTTCCCAAGCCGTTGGTGGTCTCAATCTCTTCAAAAGCAATACTATTCCTCCTGAACATTTGCGAGCGACGCCAATAAGAAACTGCGAATACACACTCACCCATGTGAAAAATGACCTTGATACCGCAAAAAGTTTAAAAGTTGAAGGTCACCTGTCATTGGATTTACTCGCAGGCTTAATAAAGTTGGAAGGAAATTTAAAGTTTCAAGACGACAGCAGCGACAAAAGCCACAAGGAGGTCATCAGTTGTCGTTACATCAATGAGAATTATCGAATAGATGTCATTCCTCCGATAGACTCACAGATCAACGAACATGTTTCGCATTTAATGTCTTCAGGAGAGATCGAGGCAACTCATGTAATTGGTGGAATTATGATAGGATCAAGCGTTACGGCACTAATTGAAATTAGCCAGAACGAATCAAAGAAAGATAGGGACATATCTGGCGGAGGACAAATCGATATAGGAAAGAACGGAGGCTTCGGTAAACTCTTTGGAAACTTTTCTGCAGAAGTAAAAGCCGAATGGTCGGAAAAAGAAAAGAGTGAAAACTATGATATCAAAATCAATTGCAAGGCTCGACCGATGCCCTCAGATCTTGCACCGCCGAGTTCAGTCACACAACTTTTTGAATTAATCGAAAAGATGCTGCAATGAAAACGGAATTACACTTCGATATTAACAACAGAGGCATTTGTGGACTTCCAATCCAGTTCGTGCTCTATCCCATCGCTCAGTTTGCAAGACTAGAAATACTCAAAATGTATAAGAGCTTAGAAGACGATCTCATGGACAAATTTCAAGTCATGTTGTCAAAAGCAATTGAACTGCAACAAAAAGACTATGTAAAGAAGTTCATGTTAATGCGAGACAAAGAGCTTGAATTTTTACTCAACAGGAAATCTGTTTTATCCGACAAAGTAAGAAAATTCGAAGATACCTTGAAGCAAATTGGTGCTGGATTTGTCAACCGAAGTAGGAAACAGCTGGGTGAGTATAAGTATGGTAAATGCGGACCAGAGGAATTTAACACAATTATTCAGGACTTTGATGCTTCGGATGCCGGTTTATTAGAGAAGAGAATTCAAGAATTAATTGAAGAAGGAGTACCCGAGGTTTCCATAGCGAAAGGAACAGAGGAGTCCCACGTCAAAAAATTCACGAACGACCAAGATAAGCAGATGTGGAAACAAAACGAATCAAATCCAAAGATAATTCTCGAAATTGGTCCTCAATGTTCAGAGACGGCAATCAATAGCTATTATCAGCTGATAACTCCGTTGAGTGATATTGGCGTGAAAATGGCATTGGTGATGCCGAGTATCGCAAAGGAATTAAAGCTTAGTTTGATAATTGACAACCAAGAAGATATTTTCAAGGACTCTGAAGTAGAAGAAGCGATTGAAATTTTATGCGCAAATTTCAAAATTGGAAACCAAGCGAGAGCTGAGTTTTTTGCTGTTGTAGCTGCTATCAACAGGATTGAATTTCCAATGCGCAAAAATTTATCAAAATTCAGCCTCACTTTGAAAGTTATGCTGTTACCCGCAGAATCCTACAAGCATTTTAGATTTGCTGAATCGGTTAATGAATTTAAACATCTCATTAGCAAATTACCGGCTGATCACGTTGAATTTTGTGTGCCCATTGATGCGCCAGAAACTGCACTTGATTTACTTCAAACTTGGAAAGATTATGAAATAAAGGATGTCACGTGGATTGTGCATAGCTTTGAATGCGACGATGAGCAAGAAGCACCTCTGCTGTTTGTGATGTCAAAGAGTAAAGTTCTTGCAATATGTTTAGACCGCCTCGACTTATTGATCCTTGAAGAAAGAATAAGAGAGACTGAGAAAATATGTGATGTCAATTTTGCAATGTTCTCAGTTGATCAATTGAGCAAATCTTTCCATAGACTACGAGCTTCTTATGCGTTTAGATTTTTGAATCGCGTTTTTCCAAACTCTTTTCGAACAGGCATTCAGACCTCAGTCAATCGTGAAACTGAGAGTGAAGTTACAGAATTTCTCTTATTTGCTCGAAAATGTCTTAGTTCGAATGAATTGGTCATTCTGTCGTTTGTGGTTGAAAGAGTTAATCACGACTTTCCAAATTTCACTTCAATACTGCAAGAGTATGGATGGAATGACAGGTCCAAAATGTTTTTTCAAAATATTTTCAATAAAGATTCTGGCACAGAAATAATTGTTTCTGAAATCGAGAAGTGGTTTGAAGATGATTCATTGATACGAAAAATTGATCAAAAGGTTGTATATTATGAAATTGCTAATCACTCTCACTGTCCAATTGGGTTCAAAATTCAGTTGGAAGAATGCAAGAGCGCGAAATATAACGATTCAAACGAACGAGTTCTTGGCATATTGAAGGAATTGAGAATTTGTAACACATCGAAAAAAAGTCATTTCTCATTTGTTCATGTCAGAATTTTCTTAAAGGCACTACGTCTTGTCATCTCAGAGAAACATTCTGTCGATGAGCTGATTGGGCTTCTGATCAAAGAATACTACGATAATAAAAAAAGTATTTTTTCCTGACAAACTGATTGAAAACTATGTCCAAAATAAAAACATTTATTGGCTTTTGCAAGAGATGAGTCCGTATAAATATGAGAGATGGATTTGTGCGTTTTTGAAAGGAATGAGTACTATTTGTCATTTAGATAATATCGATGCTTTAACACATGTGATACAAGACTTGTCAGTTCTGTGCACTGATAGAAATTTTACCACACTACTATGGACGAATGAAAAATGGTTGCTTCTGGTAAGAAGATGCATAAATGTGAAACATGACAAAAAATTTCAGTTACTTCGTTCCGTACTTGTCTGGATCAAGAAAATGGGGATTGAATGCATGTTGCCAGATGATATCCAACTGAAGTTAAAATCATTAGAAATTGTGGGACTAGAAGAACTTTCTTCTGTGGAGGACGTCGAAAAATTTTTGGGGAGAGAAATTTACGAACCTGTGAACATGCCATGGTATTCCACTAAGCAGTTAACAAGCGCCTTTAAAGAGAATCCATCGCTTGAGAGGGAGCTTACTGAGATTGGCGCTGCCATTCACTGGGATCCGAACAAAAAATGTTTCACCGCAGAATGGAGTAATAAGGACATGCGACAGGCACTTGGCAAAATAAAATGGAGAAGAATTTCTTCGAGATTTGAGAATATTAAAACGACCTTGTTTGAAGGTAAGGAACGTCTGTTTTCACTGGATCTGGTGGCGTACATTTTGAGCACCGTTCACAAAGCTTGCGCCCAAGACCTTCTGGAAGCTTTCTCAAAGTTATCGCATCCATTGCCTCTGATAATTCCTGACATCGGAGAGAAAAACAAATTCATTGTTACTCTGCCATTGCTAAAGAATATAATCATACAATGGCACTTTAATAGACTTTCGTAAAAAGAGAAATCCACTGGTGGAACTAAAAAGGGTATGGAGAATAAATTGTTTTCAAGTCCTTTTCGTTTGATCGTTGCTGTTGGAAATGACGAAATATTCACAGAAAAAAGTAAGATTTTCAATAAATTTATGTTGCACCCCTACAACTTTTCATCGGATGCTAACGCTAACAATGGAACATTAGCTGGAACTGTAGAGTTCATATGGTTGACGAAAGAGACTTGTTATTCACATATTTATGATTTTTTGTCACTGGATTCTCACTATTCAAAGAATGGAAACGAAATACTTCTATTAGCAAATCTTCATGGAAACGCATCTAATTTTCCGGCTATAGTGAGCTATTTGGAAAAAATGGCCAGTTGTTTCATTGTATTTGAAGAAAATATTTTTTTCAGGAAAGTGGCGATGTTGTTTCAGGATATGGAACACTCATTAACTTCAAATACTATAAAGCTAAAAACGCGAAGTTCTGGTTGTCCTCGTTTGAGTGCAAGCCTGTTTTTGTCTAATCAGTACATTGAAGAAAATTGCAATGAGGTATTGAAGATCATGACAAAGGCTATGGAATTTAAATCAAATTGGAAAAATCTAGACCAAAGCATTGTAGAGGAGCTGCTGAATACTGAAAGTATATACACAATTGAATCAGCTGCTGAATGAGTATTCTTTTTTGATGTAATGACTCAATATGATTAATCCCAGTGTATGTCTCTTTACTCCTGTATTCTTTATTTCGTTCAGTTGATTTAACGAGAATATTTTGCTACATTATAATTTCAAGCCTCGATCATTATTTAACGAGTGCAGTGATGACGAAGATGATCATTATGATAGCGGTGGGGTTTGTGATGGTGATGATTTGGCGACGACAACGGCGATGACGGCGACAAAGACGATGACAGGTTATCTGCCATAATTCACGTCCAATTGGCTTTCGTCACCGGAGGGAGGATAAGATTAACGAGGCGCCATTTCCTGCCTCCTTCCTCACCGGCAGTTAACACCTGCCTAAGTTCATCAAGCAATGAACGGGGTAAGACTTGAACTGGTTATCCTCCGATTTAATGGCAAGAACCCTCAACACCATCTATTTCTTGTGTAAGACCGTTCAAGGATTCACCCCAAATTTCGTCAGTGTATTTTTTAGATCGTCATCTTCCCTTTACTATGACCTTCCAGAAACCTCCATCAGCAAATTAAACTGAATTCAAAATGCACTAGCACGAGTGGTAACTAAATCGCCAAAGTTCTGCCATAGCTTTAACTATACTTATTACTTAACCTTTTTTTGGCAAAAGTTTTTTTAAACAAAAAACCTTACAATCAATTTTTATGTGACATGGGTGTCCATTTGAGCATGTAATTGAAGTATATTTGTTCATAATTGATTATCAGACCAAATATGGGCATGTTCCCATATGGGAACGTTGCCGGATGAGTGCAATGTTCCCATATGGGAACATGCCATTATTTATTGTATTATATCAAACAATGATGTCAATCGCTGTACATGTAATCAAGTCTTATGACTCGTAATGTTTTAAGGCAGCCTGTAGATGCAACTTTCTGCATAAAAAGAACAGAAATTACTTTAAAACACGATCAGCAATTGTGCATCAAGTGTACAATCTAACGCACTGATTGTAAATCAGGGACGTGAGTGATACATTTCAAAGCACGCTGTTCCTTTATCACAGTGCAGACGAGGATCACATTTAGCACACTTTTTGTACATGTATTTCCTTGACACATGCCATAACGCAGCGGTTCTCAACCTGTGGGTCGCGACCCCCACGGGGGTCGAATGACGATTTGCCAGGGGTCGCCCGAGACCATCAGAAATATGAGGTTGTCTCTTTTCTTGTTATTGTACAAAATTTCCTCAGTGGTAGTTACGACGTACTAGTTGTTTTACTATAATTGTCATTCGAAGATAGACATGGAAGATAGACTCATGAAGATAGACTCTATGCCGATGACACTCAGCTATTCCTGTCCTTCTCACCTCTTTCATTCAATGCTTCTATTATTGAGCTTGAATCTGCATTCTCGTCAATCTCTGCTTGGATGTCATCTAATCTCCTCGCTCTTAACCCTTCTAAGACAGAGTTTCTTTTAATCGGACTACCCCAGCAACTCAAAAAAATTGACAATCCTAAACTAGTTTTGGCTCCTGACACCACAATAATCCCTGTTCCAACTGCTAGAAATCTCGGATTCAAATTCGACTCTTTTCTAAACTTCGAATCACAAATCTCCCAACTTTCAAAAGCCTGCTTTATTCATATTCGTGACCTTCGTCGCCTACGTCCTTGTCTTGATATTAAGACTGCATCCACAATCGCCACCTCTATAGTCCACTCCAAATTAGATTACTGTAACTCCCTCTACTATAACCTTCCCAAAGCCTCCATCAACAAATTGCAATCAATACAAAATGCTTTAGCTCGTGCTGTTACTATGTCACCTAAATTCTCCCATATTTCACCCATACTAAAATCATTACATTGGCTTAAAATAACAGAACGTATCCAATATAAGATAATAACACTTACATATAGCTCACTTCAGTCATCAAAACCTGTCTACCTTAGATCACTATTAACCCCTCAGCCTCCTCGACCCACACGTTCGTCATCTCATCTCACTCTGTCACGCCCGCTAAATCAGTCATCCCTGAAAATTTGCAACCGTGCCTTCTCATATGCTGCACCTGAACTCTGGAACTCGATCCCAGCTTCCCTTCGCACACTTGGACACTTTCAAACAATAAAATCTGAATCCTCATTTCCTATAATTCCTGCACTATCTCCTCAAGTCTTCAGGTCTAAGCTTAAATCCTTCCTGTTTCTTAAATCATTTCCGCCATAGCTGTAACAACCTAGCCTCACTGCCCTTCGGATATTGACCATTGCCTGGCTGATCCCACACCTTTCCTATAGCTATTTTAAGAGAGGCTGAGCGCCTAAGAATAAGCAGCTACTGTTGTGCTGCTTTCCAAGGCGCTATAGAAATCCACGAGATTTTACTTTACTTTACTTATGGAGACAATTAAATAATAGCGATTTCGAACATTTTGATTGTCGTAGCATTATTATTTTTAACAGTTTACATTGTGAACGAAAATAATTTTATCGTTGGGGGTCGCCATATCATGGGGAATTGAATTAAAAGGGTCGCGGCACTATAAAGGTTGAGAACCGCTGCCATAACGTCTCTGAGAACAACTCATTCTGTGATGCCCAACTCCCTCAAAACGTAAACTATCCTGTAGGCCAGGACATGGACCTCCACCAACCTGGCGCCTTGGCTCACCAAGTTCGGTCTTCAGCAAACACAGTGCAATTTCATGAAGAAAGGTCAAATGATCAAGCTTCTGTCCTGCAACACTGCAGTGCAAGCTCCATGCTGCCACAACATACACATTGACTACATTCAGAACCAGTGGTCACCACCACTTCTTTCCCCGAATGGTTGGTCTGTAGGCTGCGAGTAGTCGGTACATAAAGTCGACGCCTTCCACACCTTCATTGTATCGCTTCTCTACATGTGGCTGTGTTGACAGCAACTTATGGGCTGCCTTTGACGTGGCGTTTTACAGAGAGGACAGGCTTATGGGTATGACAGGTGCTTGCAACATTTACCACAGCATTACCAAGTAATTTTGTGACAAAAACTTTCCTATTGCAACAGTATTCAAAGCTTCATCTGGCAGACTTTGTCTTCATTGTGCTTGATGGTACGAGATGTTGTTTTGCATCACCAATTCTGTTGTGTCTCACAGTTCCTGATGCGCGAACACCTCTTTCAGACAATGTCTCCAAAGATTTTTGTGAAAGATACTGGCTTTTCTCCACTTTGCCCAATAATGTTGGCTCTTTTCTTCCTTCGCACAGGAGAGTCTTCTGTTTAACTCTCACTACTCTCTGTTTCTTTTACTTCTGTTTCAAGTACTCCGGCTGTTTCAAAGGCAACTTCATTTTTCAGATCTTCCAGAACATTTTCCAAGTCGCTGTCAACTCCTCGATCTCCATCTGCTGGTCAGTGGCGGCTCCACGTGGAGGCCCGGGGGCCCGTGCCCCCTTATTGAATGCCTGGCCCCCAGTGGTCCCCTGTTGGGACCCTATAATTACTAATACATACCTGACAACAAATATCTGGCCCCAGTGCATAGAAGTTTCCAACGCAACGCCCCCCCCCCACTTGCCAAATCCTGGAGTCGCCACTGATCCTGGCGGAAGTACCACAATGGCTATAGGGTTGCAAACTGAGCTGACAGCCTCTATAGCAGCGGTTCTCAACCTTTATAGTGCCGCGACCCTTTTAATTCAATTACCCATGATGTGGCGACCCCCAACCGTAAAATCACTTTCGTTCATAATGTAAACTGCTAAAAATATTAATGCTACGACAATAAAAATGTTCGAAATCGTTATTATTTAATTGTCTCCATGTCTATCCTCGAATGACAATTATAGTAAAACAACTAGTAGGCCTACGTCGTAACTACCACTGAGGAAATTTTGTACAATAACAAGAAAAGAGACAACCCCATATTTCTGATGGTATCGGACGACCCCTGGCAAATCGTCATTCGACCCCCGTGGGGGTCGCGACCCACAGGTTGAGAACCGCTGCTCTATAGCTTCTCCTGTAGTGGAAACCTTGAATGCTTTTCTCCTTATGCCGTAACGTGTCCATCCCTGCGCAAGTGATGTAAAACCACATTTATGCAGTCATCCGGCAACGTTCCCATATGGGAACACAAAGGTTAACATGCACATTATGTGCAAAAATGCAAACTTGTAACAAAAAGTATCAGTTTATCAAGCACTGCTATTGCAAAACTGAAAGAATAGTCAAAAAACACCTTCAAAAACTTGCCTGGCCTTTCAGGAACACTCTTTGACGAAATGTATGAAATTACTTGACAGAAATTCTAATGGCTCGAGGCTTATTCTTCAAAAATGTACACAGTTACAATTAATATTACTAACTTTGGTGTCCACTTTATTATCACTCACATGTAACTCTTTTAAATAATCTACTTTGTGGTAATTAAATATTTGAGTAAGTCATCAATTTCTTGCAGTGTTTGTCAATGTTCCCATATGGGAACGTTGCCAAAAAAGGTCACTGCACTGGCCTAAAGTATCCGAACGCATCCAGTACAAGATAATAACGATTTCATACAGTTCACTTCATTCGTCAAAACCGGTCTACCTTCGAAAGCTCTTAACGCCTCAGCCTCCTGGATCTATACGATTGTCACCTCGTCTCACACTTTCACTCCCGTTAAATCAGTCATCCCTCAAAATCTGTAACCGCGCCTTTTCATACGTCTATTCAGAACTTTTGAACTAAATTCCAGCATCCCCCCACAGCCTACGACATGGTCAAACAATAAGCTCAGAATCCTCATTTCCTTTAATTCCTTCACTATCTCATCAAGCCTTTAGGTCTCAACTTAAAACCTTCCTATTCGAAAAGTCATTTCCTCCATAGCAATAACAACCCGACCCGCCACCTCATGGATACACTGAGATTTGCCCGGCTGACAACCTACCTTGCTTATAGCTATTTCAAGAAAGAATAAGCGCATAAGAATAAGCAGCTACCACTGTACTACTTCCCAAAGCGCTATAAACACTTGCGAGATTTTACTTACTTGCTTTTGCGTCTGATCCTCAGACATGCCAACGCTGGCAACAGCGTTTTTGCCTTTGGCCTTCGCCTTGATCACGGCGCTATATATAATGTAAGTTGTTTCAGCATTAATAATAATTTACAACCTCAGAGCCACTTTCACTGCAACCAACCCCAAATTTGATTCTGATCATTCTGTGGAGGATTGGTCACTCTTTTCCACCATTGGTAGAGCCACCTGTTCAAAATAATTGTTTGGCTATAAGCCTCTGAAACGTCCAACTGAAGTTAACCTTCAAAAATGTCTTTAAAAAACATTTGTGAAATATTTAGACCATGCAGATCAGGTTTGTATAGGCCTACGGAGTCGATCTGTTCAGAAGCTGAAAACTACAGTGACTTTGAAAATTCGTTTAAGTATCACTGTTTATATCATGTTACTTTATGTACTTGAGTTCTAATCTCTTCTTTTATTATATTATCAAATATTGTCACTTTGTACAACAATGCAACTACTCTTGACCCCTTCCCTCCGCTGCAATTGATGCTACGCATAAAGTGAACCACACCTTACACTGTAGATCTACGGCTGATAGATTTGGTAAACATTCCTCTTTGCGCTATGGAAAAACGCCACAAATGATCGCTTCTAAGGTCATGCTCATCCAAGGAATAGAACAATAGAACATGAAGATTATACGCGTTGCAGTTTTGTCGGCAGCGTTTAGTTAATGTTGGTCGTACGCTCAAGGCAGAAGGTTAAGGTTTAATTACACAATCGTAAACGTTGCCTGTGCAAACGATTGAAGCAGAGGCTTTGCTAGAGGGTACATGTGTCCCTGGGCGCCGAGGTGGAGGGACGCCAAAATCGGGTTTAGGGGAGCAAAAAAGGAAAAATAAGCAGCAATATAGCTGTGACGAACTTTTTTTCATGGTTTTTATAAAGTTGAGGGGGACGCCATGAGGTATGAGGATGATTTGTCCCCGGGCGCCGGAAAGCCTAGGATCAATATAGTTAGCGAGGATCTTATTTATTCTTTTTTTGCTTGCCAATGTTTTTTGTGAGTTGAAGAGTAGTGACGACCTTTTGTTGCTTTTCAGTTTTTTAGATGTTTTGTGAAGTTGAGATTTTTCTGAAGTTTAGGGGCGCCATCAGTATGCTTTGTCCCAGGGCGTCGGACACCCTAGCTACGCCCCTGGATTGAAGTCAAGTATCGACGAATGTCAATATATATTTTCTCGAGAACTTGTCCAAATTGATGAGAATTGAGAATAGAGAATAGAGAACAATTAAATAGTAACTCCAAAAGCGAAAAGTTCAAAAATCCAAGTAGACGCTTTGTGACAACTGTCCATGTATCAATTCAATCATCCTATTACCGGTTGGAAGTCACAGCATTTACGTAAGTGCCGTGTTACAAAGACTCTTTAGAGTTTAGCAGAAATATCAATGCTGAGGTTTTTGGTCCGTTGGATATTTAATATTGATTAGTCAGACGTTTTAAACGTAATCGTTGGCTACTTTTGCGACTTTTCGGCCACAGGGGTAAGGTTTTAAGGGATGAGAATTTCTGTAAAGAGGATTTATTATGTTTAACTGCTTAAGATTTGTATTCAATACTTTGCTGATTAGTAATTCAAAACGCAGCTTAGTAAGAAAATTTAATATATCTGATAAACCAGTAGCCAGTCAGTAGTCAGTAGTAAATGGTAGTGTTGCCTTGGGGTAGTTTAGACCAGGTTAACCGCTCGAGTACCCTTTTAAGTTTGTGGTTTGTTGAGCAATTGTACGTTTACCGAGTTTATAACACGCGATGATGCCACATAAACAGTAGTTGGCCATGGGAAAAGATTGGCTCGCTTAAATACATACCTACGCGCTAAAATGTTTGCTCGCTTCAATATATTCATACGTCAGCGATGTTAACAAGGACTCAACCCTAAAGGCCAGGACCAGGACTAAACCCCCAAGGCCAGGGCCAAGACTATGATCAAGGACTCAACCCTTTAAGGCCAGGACCAAAACAGCCAGGTTGGACAGTTCTGCATTGCGAGGCAACTCGATCTTATGGAATGCCCTACCTGACTTCGTAACCAAAGCTGACACAGCAGTGGAGTCTGTGAATAGCCTAAAGACCCATCTGTTTCATCGTTCTTATGAGTGACTCATGTCAAAGGGTGTTTGACTGTGACTTGACTTTGGTCTATCATGCATACGGCGCTATATAAGCTGTCCCAATAATAATAATATTAAAAATAATAACAATTTGATAATAATATAATAATAACTAGGTTTTAAGCTGTTCAGACCCCTCCTATATGCCAAAAGCATAAACACAAAACAATTAAGCTTACAGTGTGTATCGTGACTAACTCGTCACGGTGCTAGTGTAACGAAATTGTAGATATGAGCACACATTTTTAAAGCATAAAGCGTAAGTAGTTAAGAATAGGGTAAGTTGTATGTTTAAGTAATCGCTAGGAGGCGCTTATGTTAGTTTAAGCAGTTAAATAAAGAGTACGTCGATAATAATACTATTAAAGTCCTTTCAGTAATAATAATCGTATGATAAATAAATAAAGAGATAGAGAGATGGTGTATAGAATTATAAGTAGAAGGCATTAGTTAGTGAAAAGTTATAGCTGATAGACGATTTGAGTATTAGCACACCACTGTATTTAGTGTAGGGAATGTCGAAGCAGAAGGTTGTCTCGTGTAGGAAGTTGGTAGAGTACACGAGTACAGGAGTACATTTGGATAAGTTGGTAGAGTACACGAGTACAGGAGTACATGAAGAGAATACATGTACATGAGGTTGGCATTTGAGTATAGTTTGGAGATAAGTACATTTGGAAACCAGTACATGTAGGAAATTGAGTACATGTAGGAAGAGAGTACATATGTGAGTTTGGATCAAGTCTTAGCCACAAAGCTAAGAGACCATAGACGTGCCTAGAGTTAGCACCGTGTAGACAGATTGGATTTAGGCATCCTGGGTACTAGAGTAAGAGGTTCAATCTCTACTACATAATCGTATAATAATAATCGTATGATAAATAAATAAAGAGATAGAGAGATGGTGTATAGAATTATAAGTAGAAGGCATTAGTTAGTGAAAAGTTATAGCTGATAGACGATTTGAGTATTAGCACACCACTGTATTTAGTGTAGGGAATGTCGAAGCACATGAGAGTGTAGCACACGCAGAGGTGAAGTCCACCTACTGTGTCGCCACATAATTGCGATACACAGAAGGGCGTGTCGTTACACTATACTTGGCGATTAAGGTGCCCAACTACATAATTGAGAACGCGCAGCTAAACACCGTAGGCCCAATAGGCCTATATTAACATCCACTCCTTGTTCACATAATCTTAAGAATATTTAGAATGTAGTAAAAATGACAGCATAGAAGTAGAACTACATGTCAAAAATATGGTGCAAACTCAAATGACTCTATGGCTCTATTGTTTGAACAAAGCATTCGAAATTCCTGTTAGGCCTATAATAAAAAATCCTACATGCGTAATGCGTACGTATGAAGAGTGGCGCTCACCCACTTGTCTTTATGATCTAAATCTGACTGGCCGTGGCTAACCTCATAAGAGGTTAAAGCAAAGACAGAATGCAAGGACAGAATGCATAAGTCCCCTGAGTCGGAGAACAGCCACTCTACGGACAGAACACGTAAGTCCTCTGAGACGGTAGTCAGACGCGTTTTTACGTAATCGTTTGCTGCTTTGCGACTTTTGCGGCCAGAAGGGTAAGGTATGTAAGGGATGAGAATTTCTGTAAAGGCGTTTCTGAATGTTTAACTGCTTTAGATCTGTATTAAATATTTTCTTTATTAGCAATTCCCAACAAAACGCATCTTATTAAGAAATACATATGTAAAATCAGTACTCAGCAGTGTTTTCTTGAGTTAGTTTAGATTAGGTCAATCGCCTGAGTACCCTTTTAAGTTTCTGGCCCAGGCCCGCCCTTGTGTGTGTGTGTGCGTGTGTGTGTGGGGGGGGGGATAGCGCCGCCACTGCAGCAACTCAAATCAAGTCCCGCGGACGCAAAGCCTTAGGTAGAGAGCTAAATAAATCTAGTAAATCTAGCTCTCGTAAAGAGTCCGGTGAACGATATATGCTGGGACTGCAGCGACGATGGACGGAACGAAGGAAAGGACAACTGACGGTGGCTGATCAACGTTGGACCGGACACATAGACAGGAAGTGATCAGGGACGCCCACACAAGGGGGAAAGGAAGCAAATGCTTCCTGAAAAACCTAGGGGGGAAAGAAATTCCCCCCTGAGTTTTGGTATCACGTTAGAGTAGTACATTAATTCGATAGGCCCCTCAATGACTGCACAATTACTGGCTTTACTGCTGTACAATTTTGTAACTTCATACAGTGGCGGCTCCACCAGGGGGCTAGGGGGCCCGTGCCCTACTACTGAGTGCCTGGCCCCCCAGTGGCCCCCCTAGTTGGGACCCTATACTTAATGCTACATACATTAAACAACAAATGGTGGGCCCCATGATTAGAAGTTGCCACCCCAACGGCCCCCCACTTGCCAAATCCTAGAGCCGCCACTGACTTCATATAAGATTACCGGTACTCAATTCAAGTTCAAGTTCATTATTATCAGGCGTTCATACAATTTTACTATTATTGTAACTTTTACTTAGTCATTCTAATGATGAAGAGTGTAAACTTCCTGTGAAATATAAATCGTTTATAACAAACTAATAGACTCACTTGAAGTTTACATTCCAAATTAGACTACTGCAACTCCCTCCACTACTGCAGCCTTCCAAAGACCTCCATCAACAAATTACAATCCATTCAAAACTGTGAAACGGTGCAATTAGATACTGTTAATAATAATTATAATTTGCTTGTTCAGTCAGTTGCCTTAAGTCTAGTTACCCAATTTGCAGTTGTTGCAGCTTTAATGCTTCTATGTAAAATAATGTAGGTGTGGCTGTTGGAGAAATCTAATTTTAAAAATAAATACTAAAAGTAACATTTCTTTTATTTACATTTGGATGTGGTCATATTGTCAATAGATAATTTGCAGGTAATTTTTAATAGTTTGCCAGCGCAATTATACTGTGATATCTCTCCATAGTTTCAACTTACATCTATTAGTGCTTTGTGGCTGTTGGAATTTTCCAGAAATTGAGAATTAGAAGTGACTGGTATGAGACCTATCCTGGTGCACCAAAGTATGCGATTTAATGTCCAAAATGTACTGAAACTCACCAGACTTTTTTCCATGAATTTGCGGGGATGGGGGTTGTCAATGTTCAGTGTCGAGTCGTATACGGCTACTTTTTCTAATAATAATAATAATAATAATAATAATAATAATAATAATAATGTTAATAATAATGTTAATAATAATGTTAATAATAATGTTAATATTAATATTAATATTAATGTGATGTAGATAAATCCCTGCCGAATCCCCGTTTAGGAGTAGGAGAGGACAGGGAAGGGGGAAGCTGCTTCCAGCAGCCAGGGGGGATGGGCGCCCCTGGAAGCGATGAATGCGGGCGAAGAGGCGGCAGCAGATAGCTGTTGAAATATCTGCCTGAGTACCCACGCGCGGTGACCAGCGGCTGTCGGCGATGCGCTGAGCCGTCGGCGAAGCCTCTTACCGCCGACGACGACGACGCCGCCACCTGGGTTCCTAGTTTATTCCTCATTCCCGGCACCTAAGCGGCCGTGGCACATCAGTTGAAAAATCCGCATGAGTGGCCGTCATAAGAATTTTTACTCTGAAGATTTTCTATCATGGTTATGAGATGTGCTTTTCACAGTATCTTCGCTATAATCGTGAAGCGATAGTTGTAAAGCCTAGCGAATTGTAAGCGGATTTTTCTTTGGAGCCCGATAGAGTGCTGAATACGCGTCGTTTCACACATAGACGGATTATGTGCTATCGATTGCTTTTATTTCGAGCCGTTAGTCATTGGCGATCAAGAAGAGTGTCGCCAGCCACCGTCTTCGCCCGTGTTGCCATTGATGACACTGTTGCCATTATTGTCAAAGTTGGTTACTTTTTGTCAATATTGTTTGGTTAATAAATAAATAAACCAACAATTAACGGAAGCTGCATTTGTGTCTTATAAAGTCGCTGTGACGGAGTCAGTGAATCTTGGCTGTGATGAAAATCGCCTATCTGTGGTCACATTTGTGCCCAGGAGGTCAACTCTGAACCAAGGGAAGGAGACAGACGCCCGCTTCTCGGGGCGCGGAAAGTCAGTTTGGCGAATAGACCGTTTAGAAAAAGCGTAGATGTAAACAACGTTGGAAACATAATTTAAAAAACGTTAAAAAACGTAAAAAGTTACAAAAATAAAAAACGTTAAGAAATATTGAATGAAAAACGTTGCTTGCGTTTTTCTGCATCATACCCAAAAATTAACTTATTACTCACACTATGCAAAACGACTGTGAAATGAAATAAACAGCAATAATATGCTGGCTACTAACGTAATGTAACAATATTTATTTTTAAAATGTAATTAAACACTTGCACAACAATGAAGGAAAAATTGCTCACTCTATGTGGTAATAAGTAAATTCCTGCGTAGCTTCACGCTTCTAGTATCTGTAGTAGGCATTTGGAGCAGGTGGGATTACCCAGCGTAACGAATAATTGCTTTTGTGACGCCTGAATGAAAGCAAAAGTTTCCGGCTTTGTGTTCTAGCGAACGAGGTATCTGCACCCATTATTCGGGTAACCAGGTGTCCAATATTGCCCATTTATTGTCTCCTTGCCTTTCGGGGAAATGTGCTTCAGAAACAATGTAACGAATGCAAAGCAGACAATGCAATGCTTTTGAAACGGAAAAGTGTCGTATAAAAATAACGCCAACAAGGAGGCTTTTTTAGCTGGTGTAAGAAAATCTGTGTTTTTATTTTGCCAACGCTTTTTATAATAAAAATCGTTGACAAAAATGAAAAACGTTGAAAAACGAAGAAAACGTGGAAAAAATAGAAAACGTAAAAATGTTTATTACATCTATGAAAAAAGTGGACCGCCGTCCATTATTATTATTATTATTATTATTATTATTATTATTATTATTATTATTATTATTATTATTATTATTATTATTATTATTATTATTATTATTATTATTATTATTATTATTATTATTATTATTATTATTATTAGTATTATTATTATTATTATTATTATTATTATTATTATTATTATTATTATTATTATTATTATTATTATTATTATTATTATTATTATTATTAAAACGTCTGTTCCTTTCGCGTCATTATTATTATAATTATGTCTTGAAAGTTCCTCGGAAGGCGGCAGCGTTAAATCTCTGGAGTGTCACTGATATTCGCTGTAGCAGAAAGGATGTTTCTCTTTCGTCTCCGGATTGACGCTTAAGAAGACCGCCGACTTCCTTTAGGAAGCGGAGACCTTCTTCGTTGATTGGCCCCATCGTCTCCAGAGCCAGAGGGATGAAATGGTACTGCCCAGACAGTTGAAGGTATTTGGCCGTTTTCCTTTCGGCTGCACGTTCGGCTGCAGCACCCGCAGTTGATGCTGTCTGATGACAGTAGGAAGCGACGAAAGTGTCTGCGACCGTAACGTCCCAGATAACGCATTTTCCTGTCCTCCATGGGATGAGAGTGCAGCCATCCGGTCGTTTTCCGTCGGATCTTGAAAGACCTGAAGGTTCCTTTGACGACGGGAAACCGGCCTTTATCAGCGAACGACATAAGATATCGTTCAGGGCGGCGTGGCGGGCGATTCGACCAGGTCCAATTATTATTATTTTATACTAGACAATTTATTCAACACCGTATACATGACATAGATCAAAGTCATGGGAGCTTTACACAAATTAATAAAACTGGATGGTAAAATCGCTTTAGAAAGTTATTTATCGTCGTCTTCATCCTCGTCATCTAGTTTATCGTCCGATTCTTTCACGAGCGTAGATCAACAGAGATTCACGCCGACAGTGTCCATCGTAATCAGGCCGCTGCCGGCGCCACTGCTCCCGCTTCTCTTTACCGATTGCGGCGGTGAATTGAGCGAGATCTTGCCGTGGTACCAGTCGCGGCTCTGCTCGAACATGTCCAGGATGTCGTTGCGATACGGAAAATTCAGGTCCAACCATGTTTCCCTCTGCGGACGAACGATAGAGTCAATAGACCGACTTTTTGAGTCGAGGACGGCGACTCGTCGGCGCAATGACCTGGGTCGTTCCGACGGACGAACGAGACGGTTGGAAGGAGGACAATCCGAGAGGACACGAAACCAACGTTGTTGTTGTTGTTGTTGTTGTTCGACGTTGTTCGACGGCCCTCTGGCGACTGACGCTGTCCCGAATGACGGCTGGGAACGCCCACCAAACCCTTATTTTTTAGTCGAAACTCGAAAACGACGCCTCTCGACGTTTGTGCAGCGGTCCAGCACGTTCACTCAGACGGAGGCAGTTTATAGGAGAACGCTTTCAAAAACCGGAACGAAAGGCCGAGAAGACTCGAAAACGACGCGATAGTTTGCAGGTGCAAAAGCACCTGCGGGCTGCTGGTACAGCGCCCTCTATCGAATATCTGGCACGGTACTGTGCCATTCAGGCACGGAAATGACACCGCTTTGTGGCGAGGCCGCTGGGAGAACATAGACGCTGCTGCCCGTCTAGGAGCGAGAGCAGAAGAAACCGAGCGTGCTAGGAAGCCGCAAAAGAGGATAGACATCGCCGCCTGTCTTTAAGGGAGCGGAAGACGAGTACGTTACTGAGAACGAAGAGGTGCGGTAATAGTTGGTGACCAGGAACATGTACAGAAATCGTTTAAGGTGTCGAGATCAAGCGGTGGTCAGCGATAATAGGAGCCAGTTAAAGGGCCTTTCAGAAGAGGCCGGAGCCAGGACAGAAACGGAGACGTCAGGCGAGGAGAATCGGAACCTGTGTTGAGGAGCGGTCATCCTCAGTATGCGACCTGCCAGGCAGCTGCGGAAACCTCGTTTGATGACTGTGAAGTGGAAAACAACAAAAACTCCGTCGATCAGGCAGAGTTGGCGGCGGAAGGCGATCGGGAAACCGAGCGGGCGAAGGGGGGCGCCCGACTACCGACCGCGCGACGAGACCGCGAGCCGGGGTCGCCACAAAACCACAAAAAATCAAATTTCGAAATCATAAAATGATGGCATTATGAAGTTGTTAGTCCGTTTGTAAACGACCACAAATAACAAGACAATAAAAACAACTATGGAGTCTATCGATGGCAATCGATAGTGCAATACAATAATGATCTTTATTCGACTAAACTAAACCAAGCAAGCCAAAAGCTGGATAAAGACATTTAAGACATAATGCAAAACGTTAAACATTCAGATGACAACGGAAATAAAAGGGGTACAAGAACTTATATAATTATTGTTTATTATGAATTGAAGTAAAGTTATAACAAGTCAAAGCTCAAAGCGCCAGGCATTCGGCTTGTTACGGTATAGGAGACGCCTGGATTCATTCCATCAGAACCGTTAGCAGAACTGTTTACCGAAAAACACCTAAATATCGAAATTTCCGTAAATATGCGAGGAGAAATAGGCGCATTGATGGAACATTTAGGAATATAAATTGTAAATTTCCGAATTTCCTCCGGACTTCCGCATATTTAGGACCCTAAAAAATCTCCGAATTAAACGCACAACCATAACTAGTCATGAGACTCCGAACGGCTGTTTGGCCTGCAGACTTAGGCCTATCATAATCATTTTCTCATTGATTTCTCGCGCGCCCTATGCATACACTTGAAATTGTCGTTTCAAGTGTGACTATGAACTCCTTGAGAAGCCCGATAAACATAATACTGTTGAAACAAAATTTTCTTTGACAGAACTGCAGCAATTATCTTGACTCATGGCGAAATTTAGCCCAAGCTATGTCGAGAATTCTCCAATTTTTATCCCACACATTGAAAATGGCGTCACTAGCCTCGGTGATCTTTGGAATTGTCGAAGTTCCCAAGCCGTTGGTCACAATCTCTTCAAAGTCAATGTGATTCCTCCTCAACATTTGCGAGCGACGCCAATAAGAAACTGTGAATACACACTCACTCATGTGAAAAATGACCTTGATACCGCAAAAAGTTTAAAAGTTGAAGGTCACCTGTCATTGGATTTACTTGCAGGCTTTATAAAGTTAGAAGGAAATTTAAAGTTTCAAGATGACAGCAGCGACAAAAGCCATAAAGAGGTCATCAGTTGCCGTTACATTAATGAGAATTATCGAATAGATGTCATTCCTCCGATAGACTCACAGATCAACGAACATGTTTCGCAATTAATATCTTCAGGAGAGATCGAGGCAACTCATGTAGTTGGTGGACTTATGATAGGATCAAGCGTTACGGCACTAATTGAAATTAGCCAGAACGAATCAAAGAAAGATTGGGAAGTATCGGGCGGAGGGAAAATCGATATAAGAACGGACGGAGCTTGGGTGAATAAACTCATTGGAAGCTTTTCTGCAGAAGTTAAAGCCAATTGGTCGGAAAAAGAAAATAGTAAAAAGTATGATATCAAAATCAACTGCAAAGCTCGACCGATGCCCTCGGATCTTGCACCGCCGAGTTCAGTCACACAACTTTTTAAACTAATCGAAAAGATGCCGACTGCAATTGAAACAGAATCACACTTCGATATCAACAACAGAGGTATTCATGGAGTTCCAATTCAGTTCATGCTCTTTCCCATCGCTCAATTTGCAAGACTCAATATAATCAAAATGTACAAGAGCTTAGAAGACGATCTCATGGGCAAATTTCAAGTCATGCTGGCGAAAGCAATTGAAATTCAACAAAAAGACTATGCAAAGAAACTCATTTTAATGCAAAACAAAGAGCTTGAATTTTTACTCAACAAGAAATCTGTTTTATCTGAGAAAGTAAGAAAATTCGAAGATACCTTGAAGCAAATTGGATCTGGATTTGTAAACCGAAGCAGAGAACAGCTGTGCAAGTATAAGTATGGTAAATGCGGAGCAGAGGAATTTAGCACAATTATTCAGGATTTTCATGCTTCGGATGCCGGTTTAGGGTCAATAGAGAAGAACATTCAAGAATTAATTGACGCAGGAGCTTCTGAGGTTTCTATGGCAAATGGAACAGATGAAACCCATATCAAAAAATTCACGAACGCCCAAGATAAGCAGATTTGGAAAGAAGATGAATCAAATCCGAAGATTATTCTCGAAATTGGTCCTCAATGTTCAAAAACGGCAATCAATGGTTATAATCAGCTGATAGCTCCACTGGGTGAAATTGGAATGAAAATGGCGCTGGAGATGCCGAGTATCGCAAAAGAATTAAAGCTTAGTTTGATAATCGACAACCAAGAAGATACTTTCAATGACTCTGAAGTAGACGAAGCGATTGAAATTTTATGTGCAAATTTCGGAATTGGAAACCAAGCGAGAGCTGAGTTTTTTGCTGTTGTAGCCGCAATCAACGGGATTGAATTTCCAATGCACAAAAATCTATCAAAATTCAGCCTCACTTTGAAAGTTATGCTGCAACTCGCAGAATCTTACAAGCATTTTAAATTTGCTGACTCGGTTAATGAATTTATACATCTCATTAGGACATTACCAGCTGATCACGTTGCATTTTGCGTGCCAATTGATGCACCAGAAACTGCAGTTGATTTGCTTCAAACTTGGAAATATTATAAAATAAAGGGTGTCACTTTGATTGTGCATAGCTTTGAATGCGACGATCCACAAGAAGCACCTCTGCTGTTTGTGATGTCAAATAGTAATGTTCTTGCAATATGTTTAGACCGCCTGGACCTTTTGATTCTTGAAGAAAGAATAAAGGAGACTGAGAAAATATGCGACGTCAATTTTAACTTGTTCTCAGTTGTTCAGTTGAGTAAATCTTTCTACAGACTACGAGCTTCTTATGCGTTTAGATTTTTGAGTCGCGTTTTTCCAAACTCAATTGGAACGGCAAATCAGACCTTAGTCAAAACTGAAACTCAGAGTGAAGTTACGGAATTTCTCTCTTTTGCTCGAAAATGCCTTAGATCGAATGAATTGGTCATCCTGTCGTCTGTGGCTGAAAGTGTTGTTTATGACTTTCCCAGTCTGATTTCAACATTGACAAAACATGGATGGACTGACAGGTCTAAAATATTTTCTGAAAGTATTTCCAATGACGATTCTGCCAGAGAAATGGTTTCTGAAATCGAAGAGTGGCTTGAAGATGATTCATTGATACGAGAGATTGATCAAAAGGTTGTATATTATGAAATTGCTAATCACTCTCACTGTCCAATTGGATTCAAACTTCGGTTGGAAGAATGCAAGAGCTTGGGATACAGCGATTCAAACAAACAAGTTCTTGGCATTTTGAAGGAGTTGAGAATTTGTATCACATCGACGAAAAGTCATTTCTCATTTGTTCATGTCAGAATTTTCTTAAAGGCGCTACATCTTGTCATCTCAGAGAAACATTCTGTTGATAAACTGATTAAGCTTCTGATCAAAGAATATTACGAGAATATACAAGTACTTTTTTATGATAAATTGATTGAAAACTATGTCCAAAATAAACAAATTTATTTGCTTTTGCAAGAGGCTAGTCCGTACAAATACGAGGGATGGATGAGTGCATTTCTGAAAGGCATAAAAATACTTTGTCATTTGGATGACATCGATACCTTGACACGTTTGATACGAGCCTTGTCAGTTTTATGCACTGATATAAAATTCATCAAACAACTGTGGACGAATGAAAAATGGCTGTTTCTGGTAAGAAGATGCATAAATGTGAAACACGAGAATGACTTTCAGTTGCTGCATTCCGTATTCGGCTGGATTGAGAAAACGGGAATTGAATGCTTGTTGCCAGATGATATCAAACTGAAGTTAAAATCAAAAGAAACTGTGGGACTTGAAGAACTTTCTTCTGTGAAGGACGTCGAAAGATTTTTGGAGAGAGAAATTTACGAGCGCGTGAACTTGCCATGGTATTCCACTAAGCAGTTAACAAGCGCCTTTCAAGAGAATCCATCGCTTGAGAGGGAGCTTATTGAGATGGGCGCTGCCACTCACTGGGACTCAAGCAATAAACTTTTTACCGCAGAATGGAGTAATAAGGACATGCGACAAGCACTTGGCAAAATAAAATGGAGAAGAATTTCTTCGAGATTTGAGAATATTAAAACGACCTTGTTTGATGGTAAGGAACGTCTGTTTTCACTGGATCTGGTGGCGTACATTTTGAGCACCGTTGACCGAGCTTGCGCCCAAGACCTTCTGGAAGCTTTCTCAAAGTTATCGCATCCATTGCCTCTGATAATTCCTGACATCGGAGAGAAAAACAAATTCATTGTTACTCTGCCATTACTAAAGAATATAATCATACAATGGCACTTTAATAAACTTTCGCAAAAAGAGAAATCCACTGGTGGAACTAAAGAGGTTATGGAGAATCATTTGTTTTCAAGTCCTTTTCGTTTGATCGTTGCTGTTGGGAATGACGAAATGTCCACAGAAAAAAGTCAAATTTTCAATAAATTTATGTTGCACCCCTACAACTTTTCATCGGATGCTAACGCTAACAATGGAGCATTAGCTGGAACAGTAGAGTTCATATGGTTGACGAAAGAGACTTGTCGGGAGTATCATCATTTGTCATTGGATTCTCACTATTCAAAGAATGGAAACGAAATACTTCTCTTAGCAAATCTACATGGAAACGTATACAAGCTCCCGGCTATAGTTAGCTATTTGAAAAAAATGGCTAGTTGCTTCATTGTGTATGAAAGAGTTAGTTTTCGAGGACTGCTCGCTAGAGGCAGGGTATATCGTTCAGTGCTTAAACATTTGGGACCGTGGCTTTCTGGTTGTCCTATTGTGAATATGAATATAGATTTAATGTTTGATCCGCGGTACTACGAAGCAAATTGCGCTGTGGTATTGGAGGTCATGACAAAGGCTATGAAATTTGAATCAAATTGGAAAAATCTAGACCAAAGCACTGTAGAGGAGCTGCTGAATACTGAAAACATTTACACAACCGAATAAGCTGCTAAACGAATCTTTTTTTCTTCTTGTAATGATTTAATATGATTAGACGCAGTGTATGTCCTGTAGTAAAGCAATCCTGTATTCTTTATTCCGTTCATTTGATTTAACTAGATTATTCTTCAACATTGTTGGTCTTCCGATTTTTCTATCATATATTATTTACCGATTGCACTGATGACGAAGATGATCATGATGATGAAGGCGGTGGGGTTTTTTGATGGTGATGATTGTGACGTCGACGACGACGACGATGACGTCGACGGCGACAATGATGAGTTCTTTCTCCACCTGAGGGGGATAAGATGAAAGAGGTGCATTTTCGCTGCCTCCTTCCTCACCGGGCAGTTATAATAAACAGCCTAAGTTGACCAAGTAATGACCCGGGTCAGACGCGATGCAGTTACCCTCCGATTTAATGGCCAGAATCCTCAACACCATGTATTTCCTGTGTAAGACCGCTCTCCCAATGATCCACTCCCAAATTTCGATAGGGCAGCGAGCTTCTTTTTACTATCCCAGTGGATATTTTAGATCGTCATCTTCCAATCCTCACTGACATGTCAACGCTGTGAGCAGCGCTTTTGCAGTTGGCCTTCGCCTGTTTGCGGCGCTATATGAGTTGTTTCAGTAAAAATAATAACGTACAACCCCAGAGCGACTTTCATTGCAACCGACCCCCAATATTTGATCCTGTGGGAGATTGATCTCTCTACTCCACCATTTGTAGACGCCGCTGTTCAAAATATACGTTTGGTTATAAACCTCCGCAACGTCTGTCCAACTGAAATTAAGCTTCTGTGGATCGCACAATTATTTTTGTATTAATCTTGCCATTATTGTTCTTGCTATTATTAATCGCATACTTTATTAAGAGAATTTATATTATTCTTGCTATTATTGGTATTGCTATTGTTAATCGCATATCTTGAGATGATCAGAGACATTATGAACCAATACTTATAAAGAGACTTCATATAAATCTTGATATTTTCATTATTTCTATTATTAATTTCATATTTTGGGATGGTCAGAAATATTCTGGATCAATCCTTATAAAAGAATTGAATCAATTAACATGAACTTCCTATCATTGTTATTGCTATTAATGATCGCATATCTTGAGATTGTAAAGATACTTTATATTAATCTTGCTATTATTGATCGCATATCTTGAGATTGTAAAGAGACTTTATATCAATATTGCTATTATTGATCGCATATCTTGAGATTGTAAAGATACTTTATATTAATCTTGCTATTATTGATCTCATATCTTGAGATTGTAAAGATACGTTAGGCCTATATTAATCTTGCTATTATTGATCGCATATCTTGAGATTGTAAAGAGACTTTATATCAATATTGCTATTATTGATTGCATATCGAGATTGTAAAGAGACTTCATATTAATCTTGCTATTATTGATCGCATATCTTGAGATTGTAAAGAGACTTTATATCAATCTTGATATTTTCATTATTGCTATTATTAATTTCATATTTTGGGATGGTCAGAAATATTATGGATCAATCCTTATAAAAGAATTGAATCAATTAACATGAACTTCCTATCATTGTTATTGCTATTATTGATCGCATATCTTGAGATTGTAAAGAGACTTTATATTAATCTTGCTATTATTGATCGCATATCTTGAGATTGTAAAGATACTTTATATTAATCTTGCTATTATTGATCGCATATCTTGAGATTGTAAAGAGACTTTATATCAATCTTGCTATTATTGATTGCATATCGAGATTGTAAAGAGACTTCATATTAATCTTGCTATTATTGATCGCATATCTTGAGATTGTAAAGAGACTTTATATCAATCTTGCTATCATTGTTATTGCTTAATTATTATTAATCGCATATCTTAGGATGATCAGAGATATTGTGGATCAATCCTTATGAAAAGACTTGATATAAATCTTGCTATTATTTTTCTTGCTAATATTGATCGCATCACTTGAGATGATCAGAGACATTATGGATCAATCCTTATGAAGATACTTTATATATTAATTTAGCTGTTATTGATTTTGCTATTATTGGTCGAATATTCGACCAAAAAGTTTTTCTGAGTTTCTTTAGTTGTGTTGAATTACTGGCGTTATTGTCATTATTTTGAGTTCACAATATAAGATGTTTTATTACGACACGTTTGTATGATTTATGGTGTTGTCGCTTCCAGTCTTTTCCTAGTGCTTACGGCTAGGCGACACGCGGATATAGCAGACGGAAGGATGCCTTCCTCCAGGAGTAGGGAAGAGGAAGAGGGACTTACTTCAGGTGGGGCGTAACTAGGATGGTGGGGGATAGACCCCCGGACGTTTCAGTATCACTGCTTCTGTCATGTCACTCATGTGACACTATGTATTAGGGTTCTAATCTATTCTTTCATTATAACACTTTGTCACTTTGTAAAACAATACAACTAATCTCGACCCCTTCCCTCCGCTCCAATTACGCATCAAATGAACCACACTTAGGAAGTTAGATATACGGCTGATGGACTCGGTGAATATTCCTCGCCCCTTTGAGCTATAGGAGAGCCACGATGGATCTCTTCTAAGGCCATACTAGTTTTAAAATATTTTAAATCAGTCTTCACTAAAAGAGTTCGAGCTTGGAACAAACAGAAGCAGTAGTGTTAAAAATTGTGTTTGTGTTTATTATCTAACTAGGTGTTTACCCGTCAAAAATGACGGGGGAGATTGGCTGTTTTACCACCCGATTTTGCGCAAATGCAAGAGGATTTTGCGCAATTAATTTCCCTAACTCGCCGCCTTTTCCTTCAACCGAGTTAACGCCCATTCGCATGAATTTTTTGAAACTTGATAGTCAACGTAAGTGTAATGATTTGGCAGTGTCGAACGACATGCAGTGCTTGATTCTCTTGTTTGCTGTGCTGCTGTTGCACGCCGAACAACAGCCTGCTCCTCATTCTCACTTGATTGTCGGAAAGCTCGTGAACACTAGACTTTTTTGTTTTGCACGGACGGTTAGAAAGAGGAATAAAAAGGCTAAACAATGGTGCAAACCTCATCTTCTTAGCTCTTATATAGCCTGAGATATAGCAAATTCAAAAAAGTAGGAAACAAATTAAAATATTTAATGGAACAGAAATCGATTTAGGAAGTCAGTCATGAACCAGCAATAGCATCAATGGGAATGGACATAATGCCTTCGCTGGATCATGTAATTTTGATCAGAATTCTCAGAATTCAAAACTTTCGCGCAATTCACCGATAATAATTATGTTCAAACATTGGGGTCATCGGGTTAGAATTGATATATCTTTACCAAATGTCAACCGATTTTCAAACTTTTTGGTTTATTTTGTTCCTCTGACATCCCTTTACAACTTTGCCGCTGATCAAAGTGGGGTTACCGCTGAAAATATTTTGCTAGGGGCTATAAAAATATTTTGGGGGAGAGGGTGATATTTCAGGCCGTAAAGTAGACTCTACCCCCAACTTTTTTGTTTTGCACGGACGGTTAGAAAGAGGAATAAACGATCTAAACAATGGTGCAAACCTCATCTTTTTAGCTCCTACATAGCCTGAGATATAGCAAATTTAAAACGTTACAGCAATCATTTCTGAAGAACGCTTTTCCAAAAATTAAATCCCCAGTACGGTGACGCGTCTGAAAAATTTAATCCCAAATTGAGGTTAAATTTTAAAAATAGGGTTTGAAGTTAGGAAGGAGTAAATATATATAATATAACGGGGCAGGGGGCATTGGGAGAGGGCAGGGAGATTTGGGAGGAGGAAAGTGGGTTGTACAGGGTTTTCAGAGCAGCGTTGTGTAGGTTTTGGAACGGAGTTTGTGGCCGTAGGTTTGGGAACAGGATTTGGGGCCGGTGGGGTAGGGCGGAGCGGTGATGGTTTGGGGCCGGGGCGATTGGGAAAGGGATGGTGAGAGAGAATGGGGAGAGGGAAAAGGGATGGGGAGAGGGAAGGGGAACGGAGGTTTGGGGCCGGGGCCGGAATGGGTTGGGGTCGGGCGATTGGGAGAGGGATGGGGTGAGGGAAGGGGAACGGGGGGTTTAAGCTGCAATTAAGACGCTTCGTTAAACGCTCCGTTGATTTTAATACAGTTTTGATTAAACAATATTTGGTTGTCAATGACAACAGCGTCTTGCAATACCCGCCGTGTTGCGGACGGACAGACGCGACAGACGGACATCGAGAATTATATAATAAGATGTTAGAGTACACGATGTCATGTGTAATGATTTTGACCATAAAAACTAGGACAGTTGCTGTCAGGAGGGTTTAATCTAGGCCGTTTCCGGGGGGCGGGAATTGCCCTCCTCCGGAAATTTAAAATTGCCCCCGGACATTTTGGCATACTATATCAACTTACAGTGCTCCCTCAAGTTTCCCCTGTAGCATAATTGCAAAAGCGCAGCTAAGCATTGTAATATGTTAAAATTCCCCTCCTTGTCCACATAATCTTAATAAAGTTATCGTTGCATTCCTACATAGGTAGGTACAACCCATAGGCCATCGCGGACCCGTCGGGAACCGAAGGGTTAGCGACTTCAGTTGTATACGGCAACGGCTGAATGAGGGCGGATTGCCAGCCTTTCCCTCGCCGCCTTTCTTTCCACCGAGTTAACGCCCGATGTACTCATTCACAGCCGAGTCGACTGGGGGCTCTTGGGGCAGAAACAGCCGAAAAGTTTCTGCCGCGGCCGGGAGTTGAACTACGGACCTCAGGATTGGCAGACCAGTGCGCTAACCACTGCTCCGCCGCGCACCCCAATTCCTACATAGGCCCACAATTAAATTCAAGAATCGCGGATGGGAGAAGTCAAATTATGCTTCAAGTCTGAATTCATGATTCAATAGGGCCGTTAGGATGGTCCTTATTTTGAAAAGTCGGATTTCTTCACCAGGCACCCACTAATGTTGTTCCTTTTGATGAGAAAATAAGATACCATCAAAAAATGAACCTTATGATTTAACATTTACAGGTCCCTACCAAGGGTTCAAGTGTTTTGGTTATTTCTCAAGCTTGAGGTTGCATAACAATGCATATATTATTATATTATCAGCCCAGTTTTAAAGACTGCACTACAATATGGTAAGTTTCGGGTGTTACTTACTTATTTAGAGTGTGCTTACTTATTTATATTTACTTGACTTTGCTCATGCTAGTGCTATGGAGATGAGCATTAAGGAAGACCGTGAGTTTCTTTTAGCTCAGCGGGAAGGGCGCTGTGGAAAGATTGGCAGTGTCGATAAGGTGCACGAAAAGAGGCAGCAGCTCATGAAAGATATGAGAACCACAAGAGAAGAATCGAGGAGAGACCAGAAAGAATAACTAGGGAAGAGCAAGTGATCTTGGTATCATCATCAGATAAAGAAGCCAAAGATACAGAAAGTTGTAATGATCCTGCAAATGAAGCCGTCAACTTCAACAAAACGCCAAAAAAGGGGAAGATTAAGCATATAGAATGATAAAATATCAGCATGGCTTGATGTGGCTAAAGTTAGTGACAGACGTGCTGCATTACTTCTAGCTCCAGATCACCAGCTCCTTGGCCATGATCCTGTTGAGTTCAATGTGAATCGGTCTTCCATTAGGAGAGAACGAATCAAGCGACGCCAGAAGATGGCCATAAATCTTAGAAAGGAGTTTCAGCCAACTGTTCCTCTAACTATTCATTGGGATGGGAACTCCTTGAAGATATCTGCAGTAGCGAGATAGTCGATCGCCTTCCCATTCTGGTTTCTGGAATAGGCGTAGATCAGCTTCTTGGTGTGCCAAAGCTAACCTCGGAAACGGGAGAAGCTTCTGAAACAGTAGTTTTTGAGACATCTGTGACTTGGAACATTACAAGCAATGTGAAGTGCATGTGTTTTGACACCACATCTGTCAATACCGGTCCAAGAAATGGTGCCTGCATCCTTTTGGAACAAAAACTCGACAAGGAAATGCAATGGCATACTTGTCGACATCATGTCCTAGAAACAGTCTTGAAAGCCGTGTTTTTCATTGTCTGTGTCCTTCCAAAAGTCCACAGATACCAATCTTCAGCCGATTCAAGAGCAGCTGGCAGTTAATTGACAGAGCATGCTTTCAGACTGCATCATCAGACCAGAGTGTCTCCAAAGCAGTTTCACAGGTTGCCACGGAAACAATGGCCTTTGCTGAGATGCAGACACTTGCATATCAACCTCGAGTCGACTACCGTGAACTGCTAGAGTTGACAATCATATTCTTTGGTGGCGTGCCATACAAGAGGAATCTTGTTTAGAGCCCCAGCTGGTCTGCATCGAGCGAGGCGGATGGCAAAGGCCATCTAAGTGTTAAAGTTCAAGATGTTCAGAAGTCAGTTGAAACTAACAAAGAAAAAAAGAAAAGGATATTGCTGATATCTGTCAATTCACTGTGATCATCTACGTGAAAGCATGGTTTCAGGCAATGTCGGGCACTATCAGCTCCTCGCAATGACCTGCAACTTCTCAAGGACAATTACAGCTATAAGAACATCTCAGAATCGGTATAAGATATTAAAGATAAAAGGGCACCTCTGATACCTATCAGAGGAATTGGTTGCTCTCGCCTTTTTCGAAGATGATGTTAGTTAGTTAGTTAGTTAGTTATAGGCTAATTTATATAGCGCTATTGTACTAGCGGGCTAGAGTCAAGAGTGCTTTACATTAAATTAAAAGAGTGTCCGAACAAGTGCGTTTTTAGTTTTTTAGCGAATGTTTCCAAGTTGGTCGCGTTGGTGACACTGTCTGGTAACGCGTTCCAGAGAGCCGGGTTTCCTCGAGTAACAGAACGCTCCCCCAGTTTGGCTGTTTTCGAGGGAGGAGGCACCATCAGTCGGACCCGACTGGAAGATCTGAGCCGCAGCGACCTTCTGTGGATGGAGGCTTTCGAAGAAGCACCGATAGATAGTCTGGGCAGAACGGGTCGTAGAGTGCTCTGAACGTGAACCAGCACCTCTTGTAGATTACCCGTTCCGGAATGTACCAAATGATACCAAACATCATATGGTTAGGGCTCTGCAAACACCAGGATCAGAGCATCCTCTGAAGAGAATTACGGTGGACCAGATGACAGTGAAAACAAAGCAGTTGGAAGATTTTGTCACACGCAATACCAATTACCAAGAGATTCTTCAGCAATAATATTATTACTGGAATCGGACTGCCTTCAACATTTGTCAGAACGTTAACCTGTGGTCGGCAAATGAAGACTACCAGCCAGCTAGGAACACTGTGCACAGCATGAGGGTGATCAATGACATTGCAGAACGTGCAGCGGCACTGATGGATGACTTTAACAAGTTGCGCACAACGTCTGCAGAACAGAAACAGTTCCTGTTGTTAGTTGTCAAAGAGTTGTGACAGCTTTACAGTGACAGAACAAAAAAGACACTGATTGAATAATCTGAAGCTCGACGTGAACTGTGCAGCCTATGATATTGGACAATGGACAAGCACTATACAGCAGTGCTTGTTAGCTATTACTTAGTATTTCAGATAGCAAATGAACGCTGATGCTATTAGATATTATTGAATATCGAATGATGATCACCGCTTGTTTTGTTATTGAATTTTGTTTTGTAAGTGCGTAATAGTGATCGGCAAGGACCTCTAAAATTCAAAATAATTTCATAATTTTTGAATCATTCAATTATATACAAAATTGAATCATTTCAGAGGACGCCCCCACAAAAAATCAGGAAAATTATTTTACCCATCTGTATATTGCATATTTCCTTACAAATCAATGACTTATTAACAATAACTGCACTGACACAGTTGCTGGGATATTATAAACTACTGCTATGTTGAATCTTTTGATAGTTTGCGTTACATTTTGTAAAAAATAGATGTTTACTATTAGAATACTGTGACGTTTTTCTCTTTGTATCCATTGTGATATGGATTGCCCTGATTAGCCGGGGAAGAAAACAGTTTCTTCGGGCTCTGACCAAAATAATCGGGGAATTATCAAGTCCTGCGGTTGGGATGAACAAAGTGTCTTTACGCAACTACTGAGTCCCCGCCCTGGTATATAGGCAGCTTGCTTGTGAATTGACAACGAACATTGTTAAAGTTATTACAAAGTTTATTCAATATATAGAATGTTCAACATAAAAATTATCTGCGCGAACTTCCGCAGAACGAATAGTTTTCACGTAACTTAATTATTCATAAAACTATGCATTCGCAACGACGAAATGAGGCTTAATCAACAAAGAGAGATAGCCAATCAGTCGAAAAATAAATGTTTCTGGGCTATTAGAAGGTTGGAACCTGAATAAGATTATCACAATTCCTTACGCGACTTCCGTGAAGAGAAATAACAGTCATATCTTTGCGAATGATTACGCGTGCAAAATGTTCTTCTCTTAAGTACTTTTAATAAGTCAAACGATTCTAATCTATAATACTAAGATTCTTATCTGTATGTCTCTCTGTCTGTTACCTTCAAGCGTTCTGATTGGTTGACTATTGGTAGACGGTTTAGACCGTTTAGTCCTTACGTCGCGATGCGTTGGTGGACGATGTTCGAAGACGACGTTGCTATTGGTAACAATTGTTCGTAGAATCGTAGTTTAACACGGTTTAGTCGAGTCATTGCAGCGTCAGAGGGCTGGGCGTGCGACGACGTTGCTATTGGTAACAATTGTTCGCAGCCTGAGGATAGTTGCGCAACTTTAACGTACATTTTAACGTACACAAAAAATACGTGTACAGCGTCACAAATGGTCACAGCTGCGTGATTTTAACGTACATAGGCCTAATTATTACGTGGCGCAGAGCTTGGCTAGGTGGCGATCATTGAAATGTTGTTCAGCATGAATTCAATGATTGGGTATTAGGTATAGGTATTGGATTAGTATTATCCTGCACTGCGAGCGAAGCGAGCGCGAGCGAAGCGAGCATCTTTCTAGTCTATAATTAAAAGTCCTGCACTGCGAGCGAAGCGAGCGCGAGCGAAGCGAGCATCTTTCTAGTCTATAATTAAAAGTGATTAAAACAGAATTCAAATTGTAGTGAAGTTTCAAGTCCTCTTCAGAGAAGCGAAACAACGCCTGCAAGATAATAACAGTAATCTTAATTAGCACTTTATAAAGACAAGAGTAACGAGAATGAGCAGAATTTAGTTCTGACCGAACGCAAAATAAAATATTTTGTGGCAACTACCCGTTGCAAAGATTGACATTGAAGTCAGTTGTAGCGTTGCTACGATAGACCGGAGTCGTGTTATTTAATTTAATTTAATTTAATTAGCTATTTATATTGCGCCTAATCAATTAATGTTAGCAAGCGCATTACAATTACTGTCAATTATTATAAGCACAATTAAACAGATGTGTTATATAAGTGGCATTGCCACGATAGACCGGAGTCGCGTAGTTACTGCGATGTAATGCCTGCGACCGAAGACAATTGTAGCGTTGCTACGATAGATCGGAGTCGTGTTCTCTATCTCCTTCGATATCTCTCTTTTTCCACTGGTGGAACTAAAGAGGTTGTTGAGAATAATTTGTTTTCAAGTCGTTTTCGTTTGATCGCTGCTGTGGAGAATGACAAAAAGTCAGAAGAAAAAAGGAAATTTTTCAATCAATTTATGCCACACCTCTACAACGTTTCATCAGATGCTGACGCTAATAATGGAACATTAGCTGGAACAGTAGAGTTCCTATGGTTGACGCGAGCGTCTTGTATAGCTTGCCAGCGTATCGTATTTTGTCATTGGATTCTCACTATTCAAAAAATGGAAACGAAATACTTCTCTTAGCATATCTACATGGAAGCGCACTTGATTTCCCGGCTATAGTAAAGAACTTGAAACAATTGGCAAGTTGCTTCATTGTTTTTGAAAGACCTTGGCAGGATCGTGCAAAGATGAAAAAGTTGGAAACCTGGCTTTCTAGATGTCTTATTGTGACTGTGAATGAAAGTCGTGATGTGTACTATTCGGGAAATTGCGATACAATCATGACAAAGGCTATGAAATTTGAATCAAATTGGAAAAATCTAGACGAAAGCAGTGCAGAGGAGCTGCTGAATACTGAAGCATATACACAACTGATACAGCGGCGCGATCGCCTTTCTCTCACCGACCGTTCCTTCGCCAGCGCTGCTCCGTCTGTTTGGAACAATCTACCTAAATCTGTCATAACTGTTTCGCTGGTTGTTTTTAAACGCCGACTGAAAACTGAACTCTGCAGTTTGGCCTACACTGTTTAGGACACGTGACTCACCCCTCACTTATGCTTCTTAATGTGCGTTAACAGAGTTGTATCGTCTGCGTAGACCAGGTCTGTAAAGCGGTGTGACCCGACGCTAATGCCATGGTTCACAGACATGTGATCTAAGATCCAGTCGATGGCAATGCAGAAGAGGATTGGCGCGAGTATACAGCCCTGTCTCACGCCAGATGTAGTTGAGAATCTAGCAGAGAGATTTTGACCGACCTGGATGCTAGCTCCCGTATTCTGGTGCAAATCTTCTATCAGACGAAGCAAAACATCTGGAATTCCTTTGGCGCGCAATGCTTTCCATAAAGCGGTCCGATCCACCGAATCGAATGCAGCCTTAATGTCCAGGTAGGCTACATTCAGAGGGCGGTCAAACTCCCGGTGTAACTCGGAAAGGAGTCTTAAAGCTAGGATGGCATCTATGGTTAACGCCTGGATGGCATCTAGGGTGGATCTGCCGGGGGTGAATCCAGATTGTTGTGGTCTACGTGTCTTAAGGAGTAATGGCTGTATCCAGCTGAGTAGGATGCGGGAAAATACCTTCCCCGGTACTGACAGGAGAGTAATCGATCGATAACTTCCACATTCCAGTTTTGAGCCCTTCCCTTTATATAAGGTAACCAATAACCATTGCAACCAACCCCAAATTTGATTCTGTGGGAGATTGATCCCTCTACTCCACCACTGGTAGATGCCGCTGTTCAAAATATGCGTTTCGTTATAAGGGACTGACAATTAATAACGTCAACAAAATGAGGAAGGCGGGAAAGGGGGAGAATAAGGGGAAGGAGATGGGATTATGGAAGAGAGAAAAAGAGAAAGAGAGAGAGAGAGTGGAATATAAGAATTAAGGTCGTCGTGGTATTCAGCTTAACTACCAGTAACGGATTTTTTAACTGTTCAACAAATTTGTAATGACTTTCACCTTTGCCTTGTTTGGGCGTAGAAGGTTATAAAAAATAATGATAGCACTTATGATCTGTCTTCGGGCGTAGTTGTATTATATGCACTGCTCTTAACTAATGACCTTTCAGCCTACTTATAAACTCTTAAACTATCCTTCTTCAGAACTGTCTCATCAGTTCAAAGTATTTGTGCATGTGTCCTAATTGTCTACCTTCTACTGTAGTATAATTCGAAATACCAGTGACCACTTTTAAAATTAAAACTCCATCCAGTCTTATTCTTAATTAGAAAAACGAATTAATTAATTAATTTTAATTTTCCCAGAAACTATTCTAAGCAAATATTTATTTTCACTCCAAATTTAAGCAGCTACACCCTCTTAAAATGTCTTGGACTAACTATATGATCAAAAATCCATGATCTCTCACACATCAAATTGCCTCTGATGCTCTTGGCTTCAATGCAGATATGCCAAGCGTTTCGTTAGGCCTATGCATGAGACATGTTGTGGCTGTAAGCATGTTTTATGATCAACTTATGCAATTCTACATTTATTAAGCTTTGTCGACGCTCTGAGATTGTCGCATCATTCTATCTTTCCAATCTGCTCTAGTCTCTTGGAAAAATATTTGTCCACTCCTGATCTCACCTTGAAAAATAATTTGATAAGTAGTTTGGGCTTGTTTAGGCTCTACATAAATGCGTCACGCTCGAGCATCAAAGACGACGAGCTAGCTAATTGTGAATAAAGGTCAACAACATTTGACACAATTTAGACTCACACGGATAACAAGACGATTTGAAATGCCAGTTGAATGATAGCAATTGTGATAGAAAGGCGCTATTATTATGCTCTCAAGAAGGCAAGATAAGAAATCGAAAATGTATAACGCAAGGAGTGAATGTAGGACTGCTTCAATAGTAAAAATCTGACGTTTGCACGATAGAGTTCGTTAGGTCACAAGCATAATTATAGATGAGAAATTGTGAAGAGATTAGATAAGACTTCTTTGGTCACGTATGCGAACGGCAAAAACACCCAGTGGCAGGTAGGACAGATGCCCTGGGCGCCAATTGAAGGAGGCGCGAAAAACTCTGTGATCTTGCTCTACTCCGGGCAGAAAGAGAAGACTCTGATAAAACTGAATTTGAGCACATCATGGACAAGTTAGTATAAGTTAAAACAAGAAAATGCATTGTAGATTTAAACTTGTGCAAATAAAATGTCATAATTTGTTAACTGAGCTAGCCTGCTATTTTAATTTTCTGGCCCCCATACCATGGTCGCCACGTACCACAGGCACTTTCCCTGAAGATACCATTGAAGGATCTGCGATGACAGGACTAGTGGAAAGAACAAGAAATCATGGCAGACCAAAATTATTTTGTTTAGATAATTTCACTATGTACAGCCACCATTCTGGATCCAACCTTGCACCTTCATTTCAGAATAGAAAGCAATAGAGGTCACTTACTTGTTTGCACAGCCAACTCACTCATTGTGACGATGGTATGTGACTTGAAATGTAACAGTTAAGGCTAATAGATACTGTTTGAGAAATGATCACTGTGATCATAGAGCCGGGTTGTATCTGTTCTAGACCGGACGCTATGATGCATCCGTTTGTTTCCAACTGTATATTTCTATAAGACTGATTACAGTGTTGATTATCCTAAAGCAACACCGTGAAAATATTCTCTTAAAAGAAATATATTTCTTCCAAAGTTTCAAATCCCCCCCAAATTTCTATATGTTGCATTGGGGATGGAAATTTCCCCTCTCTAAAGTGTCACGAGAGGGGGTTTTTTGGAGAGGGGAAAATATAAGGATGACCAGTGTTTATTCTAGCCACCTTGACATTGGGGAGGAGTTTGAAATGTTTGGGGGACAAGATTTGTCTCTCCACGCTTTTGGGGGTGAAATTTTCATCCCCAAGCCAACATATACACATTTTTTGTGGGGGGATTTTAAAACTGGAGGGGGGGATTTCCCCTCCAAAACGGGCCTAGAATAAACACTGAAGGACTTTCGCGATTTCCCAAGTGGTCGATCGGCTAGCTCCTCTCCAGCTCGGCATCGGCACACCAGGCGGATGTGAAGCAGCCGTCCACTCAGCCAGACGCTTCCTAGACGGACTCGGTGCTAGTGAAACTGGACTTCACAAATGCATTCAACAGCCTCAGTCGCTCGACAATGCTAAGGGCTGTCCTATCCGCCACGCCATCAATATATCCGTACTGCCATGCTGCCTACGCCAAAGCGTCAACGCTTAAGTTCGGCCAGTACAAATTAATTATTGTCGCAGACAGGCGCCCAGCAATGAGACCCGTTGGGACCTTTCCTGTTCTGTATGGCCATCCAGCCGTTACAAGAAAATCTCTCTTCAGAACTACGTATAGGATTCTTAGACGATCTCACTATCGGAGGTACAATCCAAGATGCAGCACGCGACGTCGAATTCTTATCTGATGAGGCTAGCAAAATCGGCCTTTCGCTGAACGTCAGAAATGCGAATTCATTTCAAGCAACACCGATTCATCTCTACCAGGGATCCTAAGCCAGTTCCTACCGGTCCCTCGAAACGAGGCCTGTCTCCTCGGGGCGCCACTGTCCACCGGAATCGCTCTCTCTCGATGCCTCGAATACCGCCGAGACGAACTGGATCTAGGGATCTCACGGATCAAGGACCTACCTAGACACGACGCCCTCACGCTACTTCGCTGCTCCATCAACTCATCACGAATTCTGTACACTCTACGCTGCGCCCCGTGCATGGACCATCCAACACTCGACCAATTCGACAACTAGGCTTGAGACTTGACGATGAAGCAATTCGGATAGCGACTGGCTTACGCCTAGGAGTGGACCTATGCGCACCGCACCTCTGCTGCTGTGGAATGCCCGTGACCTCCGATGGATCTCATGGCCTATCATGCCGACTGGGTCCGGGCCGAATAGCCAGACACGCAGCCTTAAACGACGTCATCTGGCGCGCGCTTTCTAAAGCTGGCATCCCTTCCAGGAAAGAACCGGTCGGATTGACTCGTTCCGATGGCAAACGTCCTGACGGCCAAACGCTCATCCAGTGGGAGAACGGAAAATGTCTAACTTGGGATGTAACAGTCATCGACACCCTGGCAAGCTCATACAGAGCCGTGGCAGCTCAATCTCCAGGCAGCTCATCGGAAATAGCTGCCACAAGAAAGATCGACAAGTACGTCAATGCACTCCCAAACTATGCATTCGTACCGTTAGCGTTCGAAACGCTAGGCCCTATAAACACAGACGGTCTAACTTTCATCAGGCGAATCGGTCATCTCATGTCGCAGCTGTCAGGTGATCACAGAGAAACGTCATTCTTATTGCAGTTGATTTAAGTGACTATCCAACGATTCAACGCTGTAGCTTTTCACGGGACGTTCTCGGAATTTCAACCGAACTCGGCATCATGCGGAGACGGCGGTTCTGCGTACGATGACTTTGTCGGTCACGGGGGTTTTGCCAGTAGTTGTTCAGCGAGAGCGAACGTCTTCCGTTCTCAAGCTGATCGACGCATGTCCGATCGGCTGGGTTGCGACCGTCTGCCGGGCGACGCAGCGCCTTCGGAACAGTCGACCGTGGAAGCAATTTCAGACGAAGAGGAGCTCGATCCGGCTTTAGCAGCGAACTGTTCAACAAACGCTCGGCATGCAGATGGATCGGCGCCTGATGCTCGGAACTCTGAATCTTCCTCTGCTGAAAGCTAGAATGGAAGGATCTTAGACTAAACCCTAACACTCTTCTTTTTAAAAGCAATCACTTTATCTGAAGGATGACCATTTTTTGCATGTCAGAGGATTGGAGAAGAATAAGAAATATAAGGAGAAGGATGTTGACGAGCTTTTTCTTTGCTTGTCACACCACATTCGGGAAGGGAAAACCTTTTTTTGCTTGTCACCACATTCGGAAAGGGAAAAACCGTTTTTATGCTTGTCAAGGTTTTTGAGGTGACAAACCTTCTCCCCTCAAACATTCCAAACTCTCCCCCAATGTCAAGGTGGCTAGAATAAACACTGAACTGACATAAATTCATTTTAAGCACCACTGTTCAATTCAAATGAAAAGACTACTTAACCTAAAAGTTGTTGCGTTATGAACTATGAACAAAAATAGGCTATCGTTATCAGCTTTAAACTCATGTTATGCAAGTGAATTACATTGCAACTATGTGAAATTTTAGAGCTCTTTTTCAATTTTCAAAGGCAAACACCTCAATTGTCCCTATTTATGACTTAATTTGTTTTGATTTTCTGACAGAAGAACTATTCTCAATGCATTAATTCTCAAGCTTTAGCGCCGATAAGGTTATAATCAAGAAAAGAAACAATTGTTTAAAATAAGATTTTATCTCAAATTATCTAAAGCGATTGACCTTTGTATGGGAGGGCTAAAGGTGACAGAAAGCGAGCGATATAACTACAGAAGCAAGATAGGCTGATGAGATCATTCTGCTAATGACAAGCAGCAAAGAAATATGAGAGATGGTGAAAAAAAAGAAAACACAGGTAAGAAATTTGATGTCCTCACTCATTTTGTCGTTACACATAAATGAATTAAAAATAAAAACTGGCTTCGGAAGTAGGCAATACAATTGCTATACTTTGCCTCAGGAATCGATGACGACTAAAACTGTCTCAACAAAATAAAATCAACCATAGCAAATAGGCTTATAAATCATGCACAAAAGTTTTGCAGGAAGACATTAAAGTCACGAAATACTACGTACTAGTACATAGACATCAGTATAATAATAATAATAATAATAATATTAACAATAATAATAACAACAACGACAGCAACAATTATGCACTTCTATGGCACCATTTCTAAAATCCAAAAGTATCAAGCGATGGCACTTCAAATCCATCCGCAAAAGATCAGTCATAGGGAAAAAGCAAGACGAACTATGGTGGAAATGCTAAATGGAAGAGACGTGTTTTAAACTTAGACCTGAAAATACTCAGTTTATTGGAAGATCTGACAACCAGAGGGAGAGAGTTCCAGATTTTGGCTCAGAAATGGAAACGCTCACTTACCAATTTCAGTGTAGTTCTAGTAGGGAGTGACACGGGGACAACATTTTATCCCCATCTCCACCCCGCACCCAAACATTTCTCCCCACCCCACCCCATCCCCGCATTGTTTCTCCCCGTCCCCGCCCTATTCCCGTACCAGACGTTTTCGTCCCATTATTGTCTCTGCAGTAACCGTTAACATATGTTAACAAAGACACTTATAGTTAGGCCTATACGTTACTACGTTTTTGCCTCAAAATAATAACGTCATGTTTTCGACTGTTAAATGGCAATATAATTAAAGATCTAAGTCATTGAACAAAAAAGATTAACAACAGCATCAGCACTCCATTGTGCGACCTTCTCGTAGTGTGGCCACACCTCACTCACTCAGTTATAATATAATAATAATAACATAATATAACAAGGTTTAAAGTGGTTCAGTAGGGACTGCCCTGTGTGAGAATCACTGTTGTTCCCGTCCAATCTAATATCCTAAGCTACTGAGGTTTATTTTGAACTCGTTTACAGTTGTAGCCGTTACTATCCCCTCATCCAGTTCATTCCATCTGTCCACCACTCTTGCACTAAAAATGCTGTTTATGTCTCCCAACCCGTTTCTTGAACAGTTTCATGCTGTGTCCACTGGTTCGATCATACTGCTTCATTGTAAAGAATCTCTCTTTTGGCATTTCCACTTTGTTTGTTATTATTTTGTATGTCTCGATCAAATCCCCCCTCTCTCTCTTCTTTTTTCCAGGGTTGTCAATCCGCAGTGATTTAGCCTTTCCTCATAGGTTAGTTTGCGATATCCCTTGATCAGTTTTGTTGCTCTGTGTTGCACTCTTTCTAAGGTCTCTATGTCTTTCTTCAGGAATGGACACCATGCTTGAACACAAATACTCTAAATGTGGGGGTACCAATGTTTTGTAAAGTCTTATTATTACATCCTTCTCTCTGCTCACTATCGTTCTTTTGATCATACCTAGAATTTTGTTGGCCTTCTTAGCTGCCTCTGCACATTGCCTAGATGGCTTTAAGCTGTTATGCATGATGACCCATAGATCTTTCTCCTCGTTTGTAACTTTTAGCCCCTTCCCACATAACTTAAATTCATGATCTGTCCCCTTCTTCCCAATGTGCATCACCGAGCATTTATCTGTATTAAAAAGCATTTGCCAATCTGCCGACCACTGGGATAGTCTATTAAGGTCTTGTAAAATTTTTGCTTCTGCTTCACTATCACTCTGTCCACACAGTTTTGTGTCATCAGCGAATTTTGAAATTTTTGACATTATATCATCATCGATGTCGTTGATGTATATTAAAAACAATAGAGGTCCCAACACTGAACCTTGTGGCACCCCACTTATGACCTCAGCCCAATCTGAATACTTGCCTCTTATACCTACCTCCTGTCTTCTGCTCTGAAGCCAATTTTTTATCCATCCAAGAACTTTACCTCTAATTCCACTGGCCTGAAGCTTGACTGCCAGTCTTGAATGAGGTACTTTATCGAATGCTTTTGCAAAGTCCAGGTATATTACATCAACTGCTTTTCCTTCGTCTAGCTTGTCATGAATCTCCTCTAAAAAGTCTAGTATGTTTGTTAAGCAAGATCTTCCTTTAATAAACCCATGCTGGCTATCCTTTAAAATCTTGTGTCTCATAAGATGGTCCGATATATTTGCTTTTACTATTTTTTCCAGAACTTTACATATTATACAGGTCATACTCACTGGCTGTAATTTCCTGGCTCCCCACGGTTACCCTTTTTGAATATAGGAGTGACTACTGCATCCCTCCAGTCCCTAGGGACTATTCCCGATTTAAGTGACATATTGAATATTGTGGCTATTACCTCACTAACCTCATGTCTTACCTCATACAGAAATTTTGGATGTATATTGTCTATTCCAGGGCTTTTGTCAGGTTTCATTTGACTCAGAATTTCCAGGACACACTCTTTATTGCAATTTATGTCTGATAATGCTTCCTCCTCTTTTCCACAAAATAAATTAATGGGCTTTGGTATGTTGGTTGTTTTTTCCTTTGCGAACACTGATCTGAAGTAATCGTTCAGAATTGTTGCTGTTTCCATGTCATCCGTCACTGTTTCTCCAGAATCAGCTACTAATGGTCCAACTTTTTCTTTTCGCTTCATCTTACTTCTTGCATATCCATAAAAACTCTTACTGTTCCGTTTGATGTCTTTTGCTAGTTTGTTCTCATACTCTGTAATAGCCGCTTTATTTGTCGCTGTTGATTTGTTCCTCTTTTGCACATAACTGGACTGTAACTGTTTTAATCTCACTTGTTCCAAGTCTTCATTGCTTTGCATCTTTAGTCGGTGCTTTCTCAATTTCTTCCAAGCTTTGTTTTTGGCCCTTCTCTTCTTCTGTACCTATCTAGTAACCCATGGAAGTTTTTTGTTAAGTGTCCGCTGTTTTGGTATTGTTGAATCCATAACCATTGACATGCAATTTTAAAATATTTCCCAGCTTTCTTCTGCATTTTTATCCTTTATCATGCTTCCTATGTCCAAATCTTCGATCATCTTCCTAGCCAGATCGTATTTTCCCCGGAAATAGTTTTTGTTTTTTGGCTGCATGTGCTCTCGATGTCTTATGCTAACATTACATCAAATGTCACTGTCTGGTGGTCACTTGTGCCTAAGTTTTGTCCAACCATCACATTCTCCACTAACTGATCATCTGAAGTAATTATTAAGTCCAGTGTGTTACCTCCTCTCGTTGGTTCAGTGACATGTTATAAGCCCTACGTTTGTGATCTATTGTATCAAAAGCCGCAGACAAGTCTAGTAAAATAAGTGCAGTAACCTTGCAATTATCCATTGCATACAAATATAATCGTGAACAGCCAGGAGAGCAATTTCAGTTGAATGACATTTTCGACATGCAGATTGCTTAGGCAATAAGGATTATTTAGGCAATAAAAGATTATGCCATGAAACATGTGCATTTGTTGTATTAAGCACAATGCGTTTAATGTTTAGATATACAATCTAGATTTAAGATAGAACAAAATCATTTGGGTAAAGTGTTGGAGTTTTTAATAATGGGTGTACAAGAGCACTACAATAGTTGATGGGAAGGTACAGTACCTGACGACAGAGATAGGTTAACCAAACGGGAAATTACTGGCCTAAACACATAAGAACATATGAGCTGGAATAACATCCAGCAGACACTGTTTATTCAGCAAAGCCGCAAAGAAAATAATTTAGCATATTTCAAGCAGATTGGTGGGGCGGAATGCTATGAATATTGGGGTGGAGTTTGCGGCAGTGAGCATTTGTCTTCTGTGGCAAATGTTGGAAATTTGAGCCTGATACTAGATATTTTATCCTACAAAAATTATTGTAGAAATTTGTCTGCTAGCTAGAAGTTGTCGAAGTGAATTTGACTGAGGTAATGCACTTTTTCTGTCTCAATGCAAACGTTTATTCAAGAAATTCCATAAGGGTTTTTGGCGAATTTAGATTGTCATTTACATGACTCTTATGAAACTGGGCTCTGACATTATTGACTAGTTTACGAACATAGCGACATTGCTTCCTAAACCGTTGAAACATTTTACAATGAATATTCAAAATGTCCACCGAAAGAATTGACAATGATTCCAGACACCATCTCCAGTGATGATTTGAACTTTTTGGATCGAGGTGTGAAAATCAATGGCAGCTGTTAGCGTGAAACAGTGCTATAGGAGCTTGTTATCTGTGCTATAGTGCTATAGTGCTATAGTAGCAGCTATAGGAGCTGCTACTGCCAGATATTCGCTTTGTTTCTGGCGATTAGTACATTTTCCAACAGGATGGTGCTCCGGCACATCGTGCTCGTGCCACCGTTGAATTCCTGCACAGGGAGACTCCTGCTTTCATGCCACCCTAATTGTGGCCACCAAACTCACCAGATTTGAACCCGGTGGACTACTTACTCTGTGTGAAGTATTCTACAGGAAATGGTCTAACAGCTACGTATTTCCAATCTGAAAGAACTGAAGCAAAGATTGGTGAACGAATGGGAAAAGCTCGATCACAAAGTCATTGTAGGACGTCTTAAATCATGTGTCAATTCTGGCGGTGGACCAGTGGCGGCTCCACCGGGGGGACCAGGGAGGACCAGGAGGGCCCGTGCCCCTATTGAGTGCCTAGCCCCCCAGTGGTCCCCCAGTTGGGACCCTATACTTAATGCTACATACATTAAACAACACGGCCCCCGTGATTAGAAGTTGCCACCTCAACGGCCCCCCCACTTGCCAAATCCTAGAGCCGCCACTGCGGTGGACATTTTGAATAATCGTTATAAAATTTTCCAGACAATCTTTGCGTCTATCTGAATTGTCAAAGATAATAATAATAATAATAATAATAATAATAATAATAATAATAATAATAATACAGTATTGACCTTACCCGTCTGACAACGAAACTTCGGTTATAGCTATTTCAACGGTAAATTAAGCGCCTAGGAATAAGCAGTAAGCGCCAAAGAATAAGCAATAATCGCTACAGAATTTCACGAGAATTTACTTACTTACTTACTTTGTCATGCAATACACAAGCATGTCCCTGATCAATGATCATATACGTACAGTCTCAAGACGGTCACCCGGATTCTTTGCTGCATTTGCGTTCACACTTTCTAAAACGACGTCCAAATGTTTTGCATTCTACGTAGAGCCAGAAGTCCATGACAGAACTTAACCTCACATGCTGGAAAGGGAGCATAGAAGAGAGCATAGTGTATCGAAGTGGAGTCCCATAGTTCGAATAGGATATTCACAAGAGCAGAGAGAAGACCGTAAAGATTTGGCCATAAATTCAATTGAATGTATTGGCAAAATGGAAAATTATATTATGTACCCATTAATTAATTATTACCCTGAAAAGTATTACAATGTTTAAATAAAAATTGTTTTGACAGGACTGCAGTAAATAGTTTGACTCATGGAAAAAGTTAGCCCACGCTACGTCGAGAATTGTCGAATTCTCAGCCCACCTTTTGAAAATGGTGTCACTAATCTCGGTGATCTCTGGAATTGCCGAAGTTCGCAGGCCGTTGGTCACAATCTCTTCAAAGTAAATACTATACCTGATGAGCTTTTAAGAGCCACGCCAATAAAGAACTGCGACTACACACTCGCTCATGTGAAAAATGACCTTGATACTGCAAAAACTTTAAAAATTGAAGGTCACCTGTCATTAGATTTATTTGCGAAGATCGTAAAATTAGAAGGAAATTTAAAGTTTCAAGACGACAGCAGCGACAAAAGCCATAAAGAGGTCATAAGTTGTCGCTACATTAATGAGAATTATCGAATAGATGTCATTCCCCCGATAGACTCACAGATCAACGAACATGTTTTGCAATTAATATCTTCAGGAGAGATTAATTCTACATTTAATTCTATCGAAGCAACGAAGATCGAAGCAACTCACGTAGTTGGTGGAATTATCATTGGATCCTGTGTCACGGCTTTCATCGAAATTAGTCAGGACGAATCAAAGAAAGATTGGAAAATACATGGTGGAGGTACACTTAGCACAGCAGATTCTGGTATTGAGAAAAATAAAGAAAATAAAGAAAAAAAGGCAGAGGAAAACAAGAAGGGTGCAGATGATACCAATAGAAAAGAAGAGTCCGAATCGCAGTTGGGTACACATAAGGAAATAGGCAACCAAAAACCAGAAGACAAAGCAATTCTAAAAAAAGCAGAAAAAAGTAAATCGAAAGGGGGTTTGCAGGGATTCCTGAGAAAACTCATTGGAAATTTTTCAGCAGAGGTCAAAGCCGAATGGTCGGAAATAGAAATGAGTGAAAACTATTATATCAAAATCAATTGCAAAGCTCGACCGATGCCTGCAGATCTTTCACCACCGAGTTCAGCCACACAACTTTTTGAATTAATCGAAAAGATGCCGACTGCAATGACAAAGGAAACACACTTCGCTATTAATAACATAGGCATTTGTGGAGTTCCAATTCAATTCATACTATATCCAATCGCTCAATTTGCAAGACTAGAAATAATGAAAATGTACAAGAGCTTAGAAGACGATCTCATGGACAAATTTCAAGTCATGATGGTGAAGTCAATTGAAATTCAACAAAAAGACTATGTAAAGAAATTCATGTTAATGCGAGACAAAGAGCTTGCATTTTTACTCAACAAAAAATCTGTTTTATCTGAAAAAGTAAGAAAATTCGAAGATACCTTGAAGCAAATTGGAGCTGGATTTGTCAACCGAAGTAGGAAACAGCTGGGTGAGTTCTGATGTTTCTGTGGCAAAAAAAACAGATGCATCTCGCGTCAAATTGTTAACGAACGACCAAGATAAACAAATGTGGAAAGAAGAGAAATCAAATTCAAAGATTATTCTCGAAATTGGTCCTCAATGTTCAGAGACGGCAATCAATGGTTATAATCAGCTGATAGCTCCACTGGGTGAAATTGGAATGAAAATGGCATTGACGATGCCGAGTATTGCAAAAGAATTAAAGCTTAGTTTGATAATAGACAACCAAGAAGAAATTTTCAAGGACTCCAAAGTAGAAGAAGCAATTGAAATTTTATGCGCAAATTTCAAAATTGGAAACCAAGCGAGAGCTGAGTTTTTTGCTGTTGTAGCTGCTATCAACAGGATTGAATTTCCAATGCGCAAAAATTTATCAAAATTGGGCCTCACTTTACAAGTTATGCTGTCACTCGCAGCAGATTACAAACATTTTAAATTTGCTGACTCGGCTAATGAATTTATAAATCTCACTAGGACACTACCAGTTGATCACGTTGCATTCTGTGTGCCCATTGATGCGCCAGAAACTGCACTTGATTTACTTCAAACTTGGAAAGATTATAAAATAAAGGATGTCACGTGGATTGTGCATAGCTTCAAATGCGACGATCCGCAAGAAGCACCTCTTCTGTTTGTGCTGTCAAAAATTGAGGTTCTTGCAATATGCTTAGACCGCCTAGATCTTTTGATTCTTGAAGAAAGAATAAAGGAGACTGAGAAAATATGCGACGTCAATTTTGACTTGTTCTCAACTGCGCAGTTGAGTAAATCTTTCCACAAACTGCGAGCTTCTTATGCGTTTAGATTTTTGAGTCGCGTTTTTCCGAATTCTTTTCGACCAGGCAATCAGACCTCAGTAGAAAGTGAACCTGAGAGTGAAGTTACAGAATTTCTCTCATTGGCTCGTAAATGTCTAAGTTCGAATGAATTGGTCATCCTGTCGTCTGTGGCTGAAAGTGTTGTTTACGACTTTCCAAATCTGATTTCAACATTGACAAAATATGGATGGAATGACAGGTCTAAAAGGTTTTCTGAAAGTATTTCCAATGATAATTCTGGCCGAGAAATGATGGTTTCTGAAATAGAAAATTGGCTTAAAGATGATTCATTGATAAGAAAAATTGATCAAAAAGCTGTATCCTATGATATTGCTAATCATTCTCACTGTCCAATTGGATTCAAACTTCAGTTGGAAGAATGCAAAAGAGCTGAATTGAGTGTTTCAAACGAACGAGTTCTCAGCATATTGAAGGAGTTGAGAATTTGTAGCACATCGACAAAAAGTCATTTCTCCTTTGTTCATGTCAGAATTTTATTAAAGTCGCTACATCTTTTCTTCTCCGAGAAACAATCTGTCGATGAACTGATTTGGCTTCTGATCAAAGAATACTACCAGAATATGAAAACAAATTTTTCCGATAAATCGATTGAAGACTATGTCCAAAATAAACAAATCTATTTGCTTTTGCAAGAGGCGAGTCCGTATAAATACGAGGAATGTATGCGTGCGTTTTTGAAAGGCATAAAAACTCTTTGTCATTTGGATGACGTCGATACTTTGACACGTTTGATACAAGACTTGTCAGTTCTATGCACTGATATAAACTCCATCAAACTCACTGGTAGGCCTATAAGCTTCTTCACGCAACTATTTGCGAATGAAAAATGGGTGCTTCTGGTAAGAAGATGCAGAAATGGGAGACATGGCAATGACTTTCAGATACTGCATTCCTTACTTGGCTGGATCAAGAAAGGGGTTTCATTGAATATGGTGGCGTACATTTTGAGCATCGTTGACAGAGCTTGCGCCCAAGACCTTCTGGAAGCTTTCTCAAAGTTGCCATTTCCATTGCCTCTGATAATTCCTGACATGCGAGAGAAAAACAAATTCATTGTCACTCTTCCATTGCTAAAGAATATAGTCATAGGATGGCACTTTAACAGGCTTGCTCAAAAAGAGAAATCGACTGGTGGAACTAAAGAGGTTATGGAGAATCGTTTGTTTTCGAGTCCTTTTCGTTTCATCGTTGCTGTTGGGAATGACGAAAATTGCACAGAAAAAAGTAAATTTTTCAATAACTTTATGTTTGACCCATACAACTTTTCATCACATGCTTACGCTAACACTGGAGCATTAGCTGGAACAGTAGAGTTCATATGGTTGACGAAAGAGACTTGTCGGGAGTATCATCATTTGCTACTGGATTCTCACTACTCAAAGAATGGGAACGAAATACTTCTCTTAGCAAATCTACATGGACACGCGAGTGATTTCCCGGCTATATTGAGGTATTTGAAAAAACTGGCAAGTTGCTTCATTGTGTTTGACACATTTAATGTGGCGCTGAGACAAGGAAGCGCACTTTTTGTAAGATATGAAAGGTTGAAAACGTGGCTATCTGATTGTCCTATTGTGACTATGAATGAAAGACTTGATTCGTTTAGCCCGTTCTCGCAAAGAAATTACGATAAGATGTCGAACATCATGACAAGAGCTATGACATTTGAATCAAACTGGAAAAATCAAGACCAAAGCACTGTAGAGAAGCTGCTGAATACTAAAAGCATATACAATACTAAGCCAGCTACTGACTCTACGGAATGTAACCTTTTGTAATGATTCAATATTATTAGACCCAGTGTATGTCTCCTTACTCATGTATTCTTTATTTCGTTCATTTGATTTAATGAGAATAGTTTGCAATATTTTTATTCCAATTTTGATCATATATTATATTACTAGGTGTTTACCCGTCAAAAATGACGGGGGAGATTGGCTGTTTTACCACCCGATTTTGCGCAAATCAATAGCATTTTGCGCAATTAATTGTCCTTAACTCGCCGCCTTTTCCTTCAACCGAGTTAACGCCCATTCGCATGAATTTTTTGAAACTTGATAGTCAAGGTAAGTGTACTGATTTGGCAGTGTCGAACGACATGCAGTGCTTGCTTGATTCTCTTGTTTGCTGTGCTGCTTTTGTACGCCGAGCAATAGCCTGCTCCTCATTCTAGTATTCTAGTAACTATTCTCGTTAAATCAAATGAACGAAATAAAGAATACAGGAGTAAGGAGACATAAAACTAGCTGAGAAAACTTATCATTCTGCAAAGTTCACTGATTATAATAATTCTAACATTAATATTTGGAAACATATTAATAATATTCTTAATAAGAGTAAACCCAACCATATTGATATAACTACCAAGTCCAAATCTGACCCTGAAAATCCTAAAAATAACACTGCTAATATTTTCAATGATTACTTCTCTAATGTTGGTCCGAATATTGCAACCAAATTTGATAATACTATTAATCATGAGATGTTAAATAAAACTTTAACTAATAATCCTATGAATCCCCAATTTCAACTCTATCCAACTACTCCGTATGAAATCATGGATATTATTCTTAACTTGAAAATGAAAAATTCAACTGGTTATGATGATATCAACCAAAAAGTAGTTATCAAATGTGCTAAATGTATCAATGATATATTATCTGATATTATCAATGCCTCCTTTATTACAGGAATAGTACTCAATGAAATCAAAATAGCCAAAGTCTCACCAATATTTAAAGCTGGTTCTAAAACCGATGTCTCCAATTATAGACCCATATCACTATTAACTATATTTTCTAAAATTTATGAAAAAGCCATGTTTAATAGATTAATGAATTACCTTGAAAAATTCAATATGCTGTCTCCTTTTCAATTTGGTTTTCGACCTAATCATGCCACTTACATGCCCATTATGCACTTAACTGATATTATAACTTCAAATATTGAAACAAATATATATTCATACAATTGGTATATTCTTAGATCTCTCCAAAGCCTTTGATGTTATTGATCATAGAATACTTCTGCATAAACTTTCATACTATGGAATTAATGGCACCGTACTAGATTGGTTTCATAATTATCTATCTGACCGTAAACAATACACACTTGTTAATAACATAGCCTCTGAATATAAGAATATTAAATTTGGTGTCCAACAAGGTTCCATCCTGGGACCGTACTTTTTATAATTTACATAAATGACCTTCCGAATGCATCCTCCTTATTCAATTACCTCTTATTTGCAGACGATACTAATCTTTTGGCCAGCCACCATAATTTAACTGAACTAATGACTTTAATCAATACTAATCTAACCAAAATTTTTAATTGGTTTCAAACTAATAAATTATACCTCAATGCAGCTAAATCAACATTTATGCACTTTTGCCCTAAAAAGAAAATGACAAATTTGCAACTCAATATAAATATCAATGGTGTTGAAATTATTCAATCCACTTTCACTAAATTCCTCGGATTCACAATTGACCAACACCTGGAATAGAAAGAATACACTGAAATTCTTAAACAAAAATTGGCTAAAAATATTAATATAATTAAACATATCAAAAAATTTCTCAACCAATCTGCTCTACATATGCTATACTTTGCTTTAATCCATTCATATATTACCTACTGTAATCTAATATGGAGACACAATTACAAAACTATTACTGGAAAAATCCAAATTATGCAAAATAAAGCTCTTAGATTAACCTTTGATAGTGGAAATAAAACCAAAACTCAACATCTTTACCTTAAATATCATATACTTAATATTGTTAATTTAAATAAATACCAGACAGCTTTATTTATTTACAAATATATAAACAACTTACTATCCACTTTTTTCTATATTAATAATTATTTCACCATTAATCAGGACATCCACAAACATTCAGCCAGATCTAGTAATAATTTACATCTTTCATATGCTAGAACTAATAAAAGACTCTTTACCACTAAATACTATGGACCCTGTATTTGGAATAGTCTTCCTAACCAGCTCAAGAATTCAAGCAACCTTTTAATATTTAAATCTTCTATGAAAACTTTCTTACTTAACTATAATCTACTTAATAATGATCTGTAGTATCATCTAATACTATTATTATCCTTTTCTTCTATCTATATTCCCTTCAGAATATCCAGTTATCATCCTCTACTCAATGCTTCTATTTCTCTATCCACCTTATTCCATTGCTTCACATATTGCCGCCTAATTGACTTACTTATAAACCTACTTTATTATAAGTTGACCATTAATCGGGATATCATTATCCCTTAGGTCAACTTTTTTTCTACTCATTTTACCACTTTCTTACCTACTATACTTATTTGATTGACCCTCTATTATTTCAATTGTTTTTTATTACATTGTAACAAATTCAACATTATAATTAATGTTATACCTAATGAGTTTATAGTTTTCAATTGAAATTCCACTTATTAATTGTTTATTATGCTGTTATTCATATATTTTTAGCTAATATTTAATATTATATTGATCTGATGAACTCATTTACTATGTTATCAATGAACTCTCATACTATGTGTTATATTGTTACATTGTAAATTAGGGTCATATTATGTTACTTATTTAGTTGTACTAGTTCTGCATATGTATATGTACTTTCAGTTTGAGTTTGAAATAAATTATCTTCAACCAATCAATCAATTCTCACTTGATTGTCGGAAAGTTCGTGAACGCTGGACTTTTTTGTTTTACACGGACGGTTAGAAAGAGGAATGAAAAAGCTAAACAATGGTGCAAACCTCATCTTCTTAGCTCTTATATAGCCTGAGATGTTAAAGTTATTTCTCATTTATTTCAGAGTTTAGAATCATATAATAGAATTTAACATTAATCGAGAAGTCCAATGTCAACCATTTTACAACGAAGAGTACATATTACTCAAGAGTCATCTTTTGTCAAAACCCTGTAAAGTCACTGACTTTAACACCTTCTCATTTTGAAAAAAGATTGAATGTCATTTTCACCCAAGGCCTAAAGTTTGCATAAGAGTCAACAGTTTTGGGCGAGGAAGTGCTTTCGTCAAAGCATCTGCGACCTGAAATTCTGAAGATATCTTCGTGACATTAACTTCTCCATTGGTCACCTTTTCTCTGACAAAGAAATGACGTGTCTTGATATGTTTTGTCCTTCTGTGTAATTCTGGATTTTGTGCCAGTCGAATTGCGGCTTCATTGTCAACATAAATTTCTGGTATTCCAGTGAAGTCTGTGATGTTGCTCAGCAATCGTTTCAACCAAACAGCCTCTCGAGCAGCCTCACTTGCAGCAACAATCTCTGCTTCAGTGGTTGAGATAGCTACTGTTGTTTGTCTTTGACTTTGCCAACTAATTGCTCCTCCAGAATAAATACAGACAACTCCTGAGGTTGATCTTCCTGTTGCCTTGTCTCCTCCATGATCAGCATCACTGTAGCAAATTAGAGAATTCTTATTTTCATCAGGCTTGTAAGTAATTCCATCATCTACAGTACCTCTTAAATACCGAAATATTCTTTTAACTTGAACAACATCTGAGTTACTTGGATTTTCAAGTTTCCTTGAAACAACACTGACAGCATAGGCAATGTCAGGTCTAGTTCCTGTCATAAGGTACATCAGTGCTCCAACTGCTGATCGATATGGAAACTTCAGTTGTTCACTCCGAGATTCATCTGGTTCTATTTCCTTCTCAGATTTAATAATAGGAGTTGGACATGGGCGACAGTTACTCATGCCAAACTGTTCCAACAATTTCCTTGTATAGGCTCCTTGACTGATTTTGATTGATCCATCTGACTGTTGATTAATTTCAATACCAAGAAAGTATGTTGCAGGCTTTGCAGTAATTCTGAATTCAGCTTCTAGCTCCCTTTGAAACTTTTAAAGTTCACTCACATCCTTAGAAGCTACAATTCCATCATCAACAAAGAGTCCAATCAGAATCTTCTTCAAGTTCTTTTCTCGAATAAACAAACAGGGATCTGCATCGCTGCTTTTGAATTCATGTCTTAACAGGAAATCTTTAAAACGCTTGTTCCAACATCTTGGTGCTTGTTTAAGACCATAAAGACTGCGTTTAAGTTTGCACACTTTTCCTGAATTTTCAGTGAAACCTTCAGGCTGTTCCATGAAAATTTCTTCTTCGAGTTTACCATAGAGAAAAGCTGTTGATACATCAAACTGCATTAAGTGTAGTTTCTCCTTTGCAGCAACACTTAAGAGTGTTCTTACTATTGAGCTTCGTACTACTGGACTAAAAGTATCAGAATAGTCAATCCCTTTCGTTTGTGAATAACCTTTAACGACCACTCTTGCTTTGTATCGTTCAATGGAACCATCTGGATTATTCTTTAATTTGAAGACCCATTTACATGGTATGACCTTCTTTCCTGTAGGACGATCAACTAATTCCCATGTATCATTTTCTTTTAGAGATTGAATTTCACTTTTCATTGCTTTTCTCCATTCATCTGCATAACGATCATTAACTGCTTCTTTGTATGTTTCTGGTTCTTTTAAGTCTGTCATCAACTCTTCAACAGACATCACATAGTCATTGAGTTTTGATGGTCTCTGCATACATTTTCGATCGCGCAATTGCATTTGGTGAGTCTGGTCAATTTGATTTTCACTTACTCCTGTTTCGTCCTCTTCATCTTTTGCTTCATCACTTTCTGATTCAGGATCTGCATCATCTTTGGTTTCAGCATTTTCTTGTTGTACTTCAACTTCTTTTTCTGGATTTTCATTATCAGGTATTGCTGACCAATCTCTTGATGATGAACATAGTGGAGTTTCATCAAATACAACATCTCTCGAACGATAAGATTTGTTTCCTTCTTGAACATAAATTCTGTAGCCATCATCACCTTCATAGCCAACTAAGACACCCTTTACTGCTTTACTGTCCATCTTTTTACGACACTGAGCTGGAATGTGAACATAAGCGGTGCATCCTATTACACGTAAATGCTTAATCTGTGGTTTCTTGTTGTACCAAAGTTCGTATGGTGACTTTCCTTCCACAGATGAAATTCCAGTTCGATTTAAGATGTAGGCAGCAGTATTTATTAATTCAGCCCATAAAGCTTGTGGTAGTTCACCATGAGCTAGTCTCATAGTTCTGGCTGCTTCAACTAGTGTTCTGTTTTCTCTTTCACTAGAGCCATTTTGTTCCGGTGTATAAGGCATGGTGAGACGTTGTCGAATTCCATTTTCCAACAATGCTTTCCTGACTTCAAAATTATCAAATTCACCACCGTTATCACTTAAGAATTCACTCACAACATAACCAGCTGTTCTAATGTTCTTCAGAAGAAGTTTGAGCTTTTCTTGAACTTCTGAATTTTTTTCAGAAAGTAAACAAAGCGAAAACTGCTGTAGTCATCCTTGAAGAGAACAAAATAACGACATTTTGAGAATGAATAACAGAATGGGCCACAAACATCAGCATGTATACGCTCACCTGGTCTCGTGGCTTTCTGGTATTTATTGAGAGAAGTCTGATAAGCAGTAACTAGAGCTGGGTCGATTACGATTATTTTTTCCGATTACGATTACGATTATTTTCGATTATTTTTCACGATTACGATTTCGATTACGATTACGGTTTTTTATATAATCGCGATTTCGATTTCGATTATTTCACAGTACCTTTAGAAACTGGCTTTCCCGCCATATTTTACAGTATTCGCAATCCTCTGTGTATCGATGTTCAGTTGGTCTTCAACAGGGATATTTCTACACCCCTAACACCCTCCAACACCCCAATTTGAGGTCGACACCCCCTAAAATTTGGTAATGTGACAATGGTATGCATACAGAATGCATATTGATTAGCCCTGAACACTCTCAAACAGGCCCATCCAGAGGGGGCCAGGAGGGCCATTCGGCCTGGCCTCCATCATTTGGGGCCTCCTTTGTTTCCTTGTCTAGAATTCTGAGAGAGCTAGAAAGCTAAATAGCTACTACTAGAAGGGGCCTCACAATTTGGTGATGACCTTTTTTGCTTGTCGACAATTTTGGGATTTTGGGAAAGCTAGGAAGGTATTCTGCGGTCCTCAAAATTGGTGATGACCTTTTTTGCTTGTCGACAATTTTGGGATTTTGGGAAAGCTAGGAAGGTATTCTGCGGTCCTCAAAATTGGTGATTACCTTTTTCGCTTGTCAACATTTTAATTGTTGGGAAGGCTAGGAGAGGCCTCAGAAATTCCAACTGGCCTGGGCTTCCTTCAGCCTCTGAAGGGGCCTGCCCCAAATGGAGAAATACACCCCCACAACTTTTATCCTCGGATGACTTTTTGCTTGTCAGACTTTTTGTGAGTCTCTATAAGGTTTTTGCTTGTCAGCCTTTTCGGTAGAGACTTCCAAATTTCGACACCCCAGATTTTCCCGACACCACCAAATTCACAATCCTACAATCCTAGAAATAAACACACCCCAGATTTTCTCGACACCCCACCCCAATTCACAATCCTAGAAATAACTCTGGTCTTCAATCTCCTTAAAGGATCGAGCCTGGGTGGCAAGACCGATATCGTCAGCGTATCCAAACTTCCTACCTATGGTATCCGGTAAGTCGTGTGTAGGCCTATAAGCCTACAAATTGAATAACATAGGTGCTAGAACTGAACACTGTGTTAGACCGTTTCGCTGACGTCTCCAGGAGCTGACATCTCCCAAGTGAACTAAGAACCGTCTGTCAGAGATGAGTAATTCCACAAGTTGACAGAACCAGGGTGGCAAATTGAGCGAGAGTTTGTACATTAAACCCGCATGCCACACCGCATCGAAAGCTGCTGTCAAATCCAGAAAGATGGTGCCTGTCTTTATACGCAGTTGAATCCATTTTCAATGAAAATCTGATAATCAACGGTAAATTGATCTTTCTTTGAATCGGAAATATTGAATAATATAACATACGGGAATAATCGAAAAATAATCGCGATTTCGATTATTTTTTCGACGATTATCGATTATTTCGATTTATTTAATAATCGTGTCGATTACGATTACGATTTTTCCAAAAATCGCGATTTCGATTACGATTTCGATTAATCGACCCACCTCTAGCAGTAACCTGAGCTTCTGTAGCGTCATCGCTTGGTTCATCTGGCTTTCGTAGTTTGCCTTCTACAACGTCCAAAGCATCCGTGCTGCCGCGTAATAGAATTGACACTCGACCTTTCCAGTTCAACCAGTTCGCTTTGCCTTCTAACTGCTTGATTTGGAATTTCGTTATATCCATTTGAATTTCAAAAGAAAATTCCCAACCAGAACAAAGAACAATACCGCGATCGTTTTCTTCCACGTGTCGAACGACAAAGTTCGCTTCGATAAGTGTTCGATCCTTCGACTATGCGACCTATTTTATTCTTTACTCACAATCGCTCTAAACTCTACTTATAAGTGTCTGGGTCCATAACCTGTTAAAGTTATTTCTCATTTATTTCAGAGTTTAGAATCATATATTATAGTAGAATTTAACATTAATCGAGAAGTCCAATGTCAACCATTTTACAACGAAGAGTACATATTACTCAAGAGTCATCTTTTGTCAAAACCCTGTAAAGTCACTGACTTTAACACCTTCTCATTTTGAAAAAAGATTGAATGTCATTTTCACCCAAGGCCTAAAGTTTGCATAAGAGTCAACAGTTTTGGGCGAGGAAGTGCTTTCGTCAAAGCATCTGCGACCTGAAATTCTGAAGATATCTTCGTGACATTAACTTCTCCATTGGTCACCTTTTCTCTGACAAAGAAATGACGTGTCTTGATATGTTTTGTCCTTCTGTGTAATTCTGGATTTTGTGCCAGTCGAATTGCGGCTTCATTGTCAACATAAATTTCTGGTATTCCAGTGAAGTCTGTGATGTTGCTCAGCAATCGTTTCAACCAAACAGCCTCTCGAGCAGCCTCACTTGCAGCAACAATCTCTGCTTCAGTGGTTGAGATAGCTACTGTTGTTTGTCTTTGACTTTGCCAACTAATTGCTCCTCCAGAATAAATACAGACAACTCCTGAGGTTGATCTTCCTGTTGCCTTGTCTCCTCCATGATCAGCATCACTGTAGCAAATTAGAGAATTCTTATTTTCATCAGGCTTGTAAGTAATTCCATCATCTACAGTACCTCTTAAATACCGAAATATTCTTTTAACTTGAACAACATCTGAGTTACTTGGATTTTCAAGTTTCCTTGAAACAACACTGACAGCATAGGCAATGTCAGGTCTAGTTCCTGTCATAAGGTACATCAGTGCTCCAACTGCTGATCGATATGGAAACTTCAGTTGTTCACTCCGAGATTCATCTGGTTCTATTTCCTTCTCAGATTTAATAATAGGAGTTGGACATGGGCGACAGTTACTCATGCCAAACTGTTCCAACAATTTCCTTGTATAGGCTCCTTGACTGATTTTGATTGATCCATCTGACTGTTGATTAATTTCAATACCAAGAAAGTATGTTGCAGGCTTTGCAGTAATTCTGAATTCAGCTTCTAGCTCCCTTTGAAACTTTTAAAGTTCACTCACATCCTTAGAAGCTACAATTCCATCATCAACAAAGAGTCCAATCAGAATCTTCTTCAAGTTCTTTTCTCGAATAAACAAACAGGGATCTGCATCGCTGCTTTTGAATTCATGTCTTAACAGGAAATCTTTAAAACGCTTGTTCCAACATCTTGGTGCTTGTTTAAGACCATAAAGACTGCGTTTAAGTTTGCACACTTTTCCTGAATTTTCAGTGAAACCTTCAGGCTGTTCCATGAAAATTTCTTCTTCGAGTTTACCATAGAGAAAAGCTGTTGATACATCAAACTGCATTAAGTGTAGTTTCTCCTTTGCAGCAACACTTAAGAGTGTTCTTACTATTGAGCTTCGTACTACTGGACTAAAAGTATCAGAATAGTCAATCCCTTTCGTTTGTGAATAACCTTTAACGACCACTCTTGCTTTGTATCGTTCAATGGAACCATCTGGATTATTCTTTAATTTGAAGACCCATTTACATGGTATGACCTTCTTTCCTGTAGGACGATCAACTAATTCCCATGTATCATTTTCTTTTAGAGATTGAATTTCACTTTTCATTGCTTTTCTCCATTCATCTGCATAACGATCATTAACTGCTTCTTTGTATGTTTCTGGTTCTTTTAAGTCTGTCATCAACTCTTCAACAGACATCACATAGTCATTGAGTTTTGATGGTCTCTGCATACATTTTCGATCGCGCAATTGCATTTGGTGAGTCTGGTCAATTTGATTTTCACTTACTCCTGTTTCGTCCTCTTCATCTTTTGCTTCATCACTTTCTGATTCAGGATCTGCATCATCTTTGGTTTCAGCATTTTCTTGTTGTACTTCAACTTCTTTTTCTGGATTTTCATTATCAGGTATTGCTGACCAATCTCTTGATGATGAACATAGTGGAGTTTCATCAAATACAACATCTCTCGAACGATAAGATTTGTTTCCTTCTTGAACATAAATTCTGTAGCCATCATCACCTTCATAGCCAACTAAGACACCCTTTACTGCTTTACTGTCCATCTTTTTACGACACTGAGCTGGAATGTGAACATAAGCGGTGCATCCTATTACACGTAAATGCTTAATCTGTGGTTTCTTGTTGTACCAAAGTTCGTATGGTGACTTTCCTTCCACAGATGAAATTCCAGTTCGATTTAAGATGTAGGCAGCAGTATTTATTAATTCAGCCCATAAAGCTTGTGGTAGTTCACCATGAGCTAGTCTCATAGTTCTGGCTGCTTCAACTAGTGTTCTGTTTTCTCTTTCACTAGAGCCATTTTGTTCCGGTGTATAAGGCATGGTGAGACGTTGTCGAATTCCATTTTCCAACAATGCTTTCCTGACTTCAAAATTATCAAATTCACCACCGTTATCACTTAAGAATTCACTCACAACATAACCAGCTGTTCTAATGTTCTTCAGAAGAAGTTTGAGCTTTTCTTGAACTTCTGAATTTTTTTCAGAAAGTAAACAAAGCGAAAACTGCTGTAGTCATCCTTGAAGAGAACAAAATAACGACATTTTGAGAATGAATAACAGAATGGGCCACAAACATCAGCATGTATACGCTCACCTGGTCTCGTGGCTTTCTGGTATTTATTGAGAGAAGTCTGATAAGCAGTAACTAGAGCTGGGTCGATTACGATTATTTTTTCCGATTACGATTACGATTATTTTCGATTATTTTTCACGATTACGATTTCGATTACGATTACGGTTTTTTATATAATCGCGATTTCGATTTCGATTATTTCACAGTACCTTTAGAAACTGTCTTTCCCGCCATATTTTACAGTATTCGGCAATCCTCTGTGTATCGATGTTCAGTTGGTCTTCAACAGGAATATTTCTACACCCCTAACACCCCCAACACCCCTCCAATTTGAGGTCGACACCCCCTAAAATTTGGTAATGTGACAATGGTATGCATACAGAATGCATATTGATTAGCCCTGAACACCCCCAAACAGGCCCATTCAGAGGGGGCCAGGAGGGCCATTTGGCCCGGGCCTCCATCATTTGGGGGCCTCCCTTTGTTTCCTTGTCTAGAATTCTGAAAGAGCAAGAAAGCTAGATAGCTACTACTAGAAGGGGCCTCAAAATTTGGTGATGACCTTTTTTGCTTGTTGACAATTTTGGGATTTTGGGAAAGCTAGGAAGGTATTCTGCGGTCCTCAAAATTGGTGATTACATTTTTTCGCTTGTCAAAATTTTAATTGTTGGGAAGGCTAAGAGAGGCCTCGAAATTTAGGAGAGGCCTCGAAATTCCAACTGGCCTGGGCCTCCTTCAGCTTCTGAAGGGGCCTGCCCCCAAATGGAGAAATACACCCCACAACTTTTATCCTCGGATGACTTTTTTGCGTGTCAAACTTTGTGTGAGTCTCTATAACGTTTTGTTGCTTGTCAGCCTTTTTTGGTAGAGACCTCCAAATTTCGACACCCCCAGATTTTGCCGACATCCCCAAATTCACAATCCTACAATTCTAGAAATAAACACCCCCCAGACTTTCCCGACACCCCACCCCAATTCACAATCCTAGAAATAACTCTGGTCTTCAATCTCCTAAAAGGATCGAGCCTGGGTGGCAAGACCGATATCGTCAGCGTATCCAAACTTCCTACTGATGGTATCAGGTTAAGTCGTTTGTAGGCCTATAAGCCTACAAATTGAATAACATAGGTGCTAGAACTGAACACTGTGTTAGACCGTTTCGCTGACGTCTCCAGGAGCTGACATCTCCCAAGTGAACTAAGAACCGTCTCTCAGAGATAAGTAATTCCACAAGTTGACAGAACCAGGGCAGTGGCGGCTCCACCGGGGGGCCAGGGGGCCCGTGCCCCCTATTGAGTGCCTGGCCCCCCAGTTGGGACCCTATACTTAATGCTACATACATTAAACAACAAATGGTTGGCCCCATGATTAGAAGTTGGCAAGTTGCCACCCCAACGGCCCCCCGCTTGCCAAATCCTAGAGCCGCCACTGAACCAGGGTGGCAAGTTGAGCGAGAGTTTGTACATTAAACCCACATGACACACCGTATCGAAAGCTGCTGTCAAACCCGGAAAGATGGTACCTGTCTTTAGACGCTGTTGAATCCATTTTCAATGAAAATCTGATAATCAACGGTAAATTGATCTTTCTTTGAATCGGAAATATTGAATAATATAACATACGGGAATAATCGAAAAATAATCGCGATTTCGATTATTTTTTCGACGATTATCGATTATTTCGATTTATTTAATAATCGTGTCGATTACGATTACGATTTTTCCAAAAATCGCGATTTCGATTACGATTTCGATTAATCGACCCACCTCTAGCAGTAACCTGAGCTTCTGTAGCGTCATCGCTTGGTTCATCTGGCTTTCGTAGTTTGCCTTCTACAACGTCCAAAGCATCCGTGCTGCCGCGTAATAGAATTGACACTCGACCTTTCCAGTTCAACCAGTTCGCTTTGCCTTCTAACTGCTTGATTTGGAATTTCGTTATATCCATTTGAATTTCAAAAGAAAATTCCCAACCAGAACAAAGAACAATACCGCGATCGTTTTCTTCCACGTGTCGAACGACAAAGTTCGCTTCGATAAGTGTTCGATCCTTCGACTATGCGACCTATTTTATTCTTTACTCACAATCGCTCTAAACTCTACTTATAAGTGTCTGGGTCCATAACCTGTTAAAGTTATTTCTCATTTATTTCAGAGTTTAGAATCATATATTATAGTAGAATTTAACATTAATCGAGAAGTCCAATGTCAACCATTTTACAACGAAGAGTACATATTACTCAAGAGTCATCTTTTGTCAAAACCCTGTAAACTCACTGACTTTAACATGAGATATAGCAAATTCAAAAAAATTTGGAAACTTTCTCAGAATTCAAAACTTTCGCGAAATTCACCGATAATACTTATGTTAAAACATTGGGGTCATCGGGTTAGAATTGATAGATCTTTATGGCAAATGTCAATCGATTTTCAAACTTTTTGGTTTATTTTGTTTCTCTGACATCCCTTTACAACTTTGCCGCTGACCAAAGTGGGGTTACCGCTGAAAATATTTGGTAGGGGGCTTTAAAATTTTTGAGGGGAGAGGGCGATATTTTAGGCCGTAAAGTGGACTCTACCCCAATTTAATTTGTTTTGCACGGACGGTTAGAAAGAGGAATAAACAATCTAAACAACGGTGCAAACCTCATCTTTTTAGCTCCTATATAGCCTGAGATATAGCAAATTTAAAACATTACAGCAATAATTTCTGAAGAACGCTTTTCCAAAAATTAAATCCCCAGTACGGTGACGGCGTCTGAAAATTTAATCCCCACTTGAGGGGTTAAATTTAAAAAATAAGTTTTGAGGTTAGGAATAGAGGTGGGTCGATTAATCGAAATCGAAATCGTAATCGCGATTTTTGAAAAAACCGAAATCGAAATCGATACGATTATCAAATAAATCGAAATAATCGATAATCGTCGAAAAAATAATCGAAATCGCGATTATTTTTCGATTATTCCCGTATGTTATATTATTCAATATTTCCGATTCAAAGAAAGATCAATTTACCGTTGATTATCAGATTTTCATTGAAAATGGATTCAACAGCGTCTAAAGACAGGTACCATCTTTCCGGGTTTGACAGCAGCTTTCGATACGGTGTGTCATGTGGGTTTAATGTACAAACTCTCGCTCAACTTGCCACCCTGGTTCAGTGGCGGCTCTAGGATTTGGCAAGCGGGGGGCCGTTGGGGTGGCAACTTGCCAACTTCTAATCATGGGGCCAACCATTTGTTGTTTAATGTATGTAGCATTAAGTATAGGGTCCCAACTGGGGGGCCAGGCACTCAATAGGGGGCACGGGCCCCCTGGCCCCCCGGTGGAGCCGCCACTGCCCTGGTTCTGTCAACTTGTGGAATTACTTATCTCTGAGAGACGGTTCTTAGTTCACTTGGGAGATGTCAGCTCCTGGAGACGTCAGCGAAACGGTCTAACACAGTGTTCAGTTCTAGCACCTATGTTATTCAATTTGTAGGCTTATAGGCCTACAAACGACTTAACCTGATACCATCAGTAGGAAGTTTGGATACGCTGACGATATCGGTCTTGCCACCCAGGCTCGATCCTTTTAGGAGATTGAAGACCAGAGTTATTTCTAGGATTGTGAATTGGGGTGGGGTGTCGGGAAAGTCTGGGGGGTGTTTATTTCTAGAATTGTAGGATTGTGAATTTGGGGATGTCGGCAAAATCTGGGGGTGTCGAAATTTGGAGGTCTCTACCAAAAAAGGCTGACAAGCAACAAAACGTTATAGAGACTCACACAAAGTTTGACACGCAAAAAAGTCATCCGAGGATAAAAGTTGTGGGGTGTATTTCTCCATTTGGGGGCAGGCCCCTTCAGAAGCTGAAGGAGGCCCAGGCCAGTTGGAATTTCGAGGCCTCTCCTAAATTTCGAGGCCTCTCTTAGCCTTCCCAACAATTAAAATTTTGACAAGCGAAAAAATGTAATCACCAATTTTGAGGACCGCAGAATACCTTCCTAGCTTTCCCAAAATCCCAAAATTGTCAACAAGCAAAAAAGGTCATCACCAAATTTTGAGGCCCCTTCTAGTAGTAGCTATCTAGCTTTCTTGCTCTTTCAGAATTCTAGACAAGGAAACAAAGGGAGGCCCCCAAATGATGGAGGCCCGGGCCAAATGGCCCTCCTGGCCCCCTCTGAATGGGCCTGTTTGGGGGTGTTCAGGGCTAATCAATATGCATTCTGTATGCATACCATTGTCACATTACCAAATTTTAGGGGGTGTCGACCTCAAATTGGAGGGGTGTTGGGGGTGTTAGGGGTGTAGAAATATTCCTGTTGAAGACCAACTGAACATCGATACACAGAGGATTGCCGAATACTGTAAAATATGGCGGGAAAGACAGTTTCTAAAGGTACTGTGAAATAATCGAAATCGAAATCGCGATTATATAAAAAACCGTAATCGTAATCGAAATCGTAATCGTGAAAAATAATCGAAAATAATCGTAATCGTAATCGGAAAAAATAATCGTAATCGACCCAGCTCTAGTTAGGAAGGAGTATATATATATATATATATATATATATATATATATATAATAACAACGGAGACAGGGCATTGGGAGAGGAAGGGAGGTTTGGGAGGAGGAAAGTGGGTTATACGGGTTTTTGGAGCAGCGTCGTGTAGGTTTGGGAACGAGGTTTGTGGCCGTAGGTTTGGGAACGGGTTTGGGGCCGGTGGGGTAGAGCAGGGCGGTGATGGGTTGGGGCCAGGGCGATTGGGAAAGAGATGGTGAGAGGAATGGGGGTTGGGAGAGGGATGGTGAGAGGAATGGGAACGGATGTTTGGGGCCTGTGGTGTAGGCAGGGCGGGTATGGGTTGGGGCCTGGGGCGATTGGGAGAGGGATGGGGAGAGGGAAGGGGGTTGGGAGAGGAAAGAGGGGTTGGGAGGTAAGGGAACAGGAGTTTGGGGCCTGTGGGGTAGAGTGGGGCAGGGTATGAGATGGGGCCTGGGCAGGGAAGTGTTGGGCCAGGGCGATTGGGAGAGGGAAGAGGGGGTTGGGAGAGGAATGGGAACAGGGGCGATTGGGAGAGGGAAGAGGGGTTGGGAGAGGGAATGGGAACGGGGTTTGGGGTCTGTGGGGTAGGGCGGGGCGGGGTATGGGATGAGGTGAGGAAAGGGTGACGGGGGTTTAAGCTGCAATTAAGACGCTTCGTTAAACGCTCCGTTGATAAATACAGTTTTGATTAAACAATATTTGGTTGTCAATGACAACAGCGTCTTGCAATATCTGCCGTGTTGCCGTCGGACGGACGGACGTACGGACGGACATCGAGAATTATATAATAAGAAGATTTAACGATTAGGCCTACACGACGACGAAGATGATCGTGATGATGGCGGTGGGAGTTGTGGTGATGCTGATTGTGATGACGACGACGACGACAATGATGAGTTATCTGCCATAATACACGTCCATTTGGCTTTCGGCACCTGGGGAGATAAGATGAATGAGGTGCCTTTTAGTTACCTCCTTCCTCACGGGTAGTTACTGTAAAATAAACAACCTGCCTAAGTTAGTCAAGCAATAGCCGGGGTCAGACTCGAGCCATTTACCCTACGATTTATTGACAAGAACCCGCAACACCATCTATTTCTTGCGCAAAACCGTTCAAGGATTCACCCCCAAATTTCGTCAGTGGATATTTTTAGATCGTCATCTTCCGATTCTAACTGACATGTTAACTCTGTCAACAGCGCTTTTGCATTTGGCCTTCGCTTGCTTACGGCGATATATAACTTGGTTCAGTAATAATAATAATAATTTAGAACCTCAGAGCCACGTTCATTGCAACCAATCCCAAATTTGATTCTGTGGGAGATTGATCCCTCTGCTCCACCATTGGTTGAGACCGCTGTTCACAATATACGTTTGGTTATAAGGGGTTGTCCGTTAGTTACGTCAACAAAATAGGGGAGGGGATTTGAAATGTTTGACAGTTGTTGACAAGGGAGAGGGGCGGGGTCAAGAAAAGTTGACGTCAACAATTTCATTTTCCATACATAATCAAAAATAGAATTTTTTAAAATTTATTGCAAATGGACAAAAGCCTGAAAAGCAAAAAAGGTATTCACCACATTTTGACACTTGATGAGCAAAAAGGTGGGAAAGAGAAAAAGAGGGAAAAGGTCTCGATAATAACCTTCTCAACTTTTCAGGTGTACCGTCTGTGATCTTACCGGGGGAGTTAAAAGTTTTTGAAATAATTATAGGAAAGGTCACTGAAAGTTGGTAATTGTTGACAAGAGGGATCCAAAATTATCCAAAAATTGTTGACGTAACTAATGGACAGCCCATAAGCCTACGAAACGTCTGTCCAACTGAAATTAACTTTCAAAAATGTTTACAAAAGATATATGTGAAAAATTTAAACGCAGTTCAGGTTTGTATGCGCAGTCGATCTCTTCAGAAGCTGAAAACTACAGTAACTTCGAAAATGCGTTTAAGCATCACTGTTTATACGCATGTTACTCTATATACTGTAGTTCTATTCTCTTCTTTGATTAAATTATCACACTTTGTCACTTTTTTAAACAATACAACTAATCTTGGCCGCTTCCCTCAGCTCCAATTGATGCTACGCATAAAGTGAACCACACTTTAGGTCTACGGCTGATAGATTCGGTGAATATTCTTCACCCCTATGCGCTACAGGAAAGCGCCACAAATGATCGCTTCTAAGACCATACTAATCCATGCAACAGAACAATAAAACGCGGAGTAAGATTATACGCGTGACAGTTTTGTTGGTAGCGTTTAGTTAATGTTGGTCGTACGCTCAATGCAGGTCAAGTTTTAATCACACAATCGTAATCATTGTCAGTGCAAACGCTTGAAGCAGAGGCGTAGCTAGGGGGACGGAGGTACATATGCCCCGGGCGCCGAGGTGAGGGAGCGCCAAAGTCGGGTTTATGGTAGCAAAAAGAGTAAAAGGAAGCATATCAATACTTGTGATGACCTTTTAACCTTTTCATGGTTATTATAAAGGGGAGGGGGTGCCATGAGGCATAAGAATAATCTGTCCCCGGGCGCCGGACAGCCTAGGATCAATATAGTTAGTGAAGACCTTATTTATTTGTTTATTTGCTTGTCATGGTTTTTTGTGAGTTGAAGAGTAGTGACGACCTTTTTTGCTTGCCAGGATTTTTAGGTTATTTTTTCTGAAGTTTAGGGGGCACCATTAGTATACTTTGTACCCTGGCGCCGGACACCCTAGCTATGCCCCTGGATTTAAGTCAAGCGCCGACGAATGGTAAAACACATTTTCTGGAGAACTCGTTGAAATTGATGAAAATTGAAGATAGAGAACAATTAAATAGTAACTCAAAAAGCGAAAAGTTCAATAAAAATCCAACTAGACGTTTTGTGACAACTGTCCGTGTGTCAATTCCATCTTCCTATTGCCGTTTCAAAGTCCAAGAAATCGTCTACAGCAATTAATTGCCGTGTTACGAAGACTCTTTTGATTTTTAACAGAGATGTCAATGCTGAGGTTTTTGATCCGTTGAATGTTTAATAAGGATTAGTCGGACGCTTCTTGACGTAATCCGATAATCGTTTGCTGCTTTGCTACCTTTACGACTCTGCGGCTAATTGTCGTTATGAAGCGGGCTAGCCAACACCCAGCCAGATCAAGATTTAGCTGGCCGTGGCTAGGTTAAAGCAAACACAGAATACATAAGTCCCCATGAGCCGGAATACAGCCACTCTACAGACAAAATACATAGGCTCTCTGAGCCGTAGGCCTACACAGATACGTTACAGATAAGTCACGTGATGAGACTCAAGTTTTCATGTGGTGGTATCTTCCTGATGCTAACTCTTTGGTCGGTTTAATATTTATTAGTCAGACGCTTTTTGACGAAATTGTTTGCTACTTTTGTGACTTCTTGCGGCCAGAGGAGTAAGGTATTGTAGCGAATTTATAAATAGCTGAGGCCCGATAGGCCCGATTTAATAATAGAATGACCATATGTAGTGAGAGAGAGAGCATTAGATGCACGCGGCGAGCCATTAAAGAATGCGAAGCGCATGCAAGTTAGTGAGTAGTAACCCCTTCCCCTTGGCCGGCAGAAATCGTATAAATAGCCGATCTCACGACAGATCAGGACCGATTGCCGAGGCGGCGTGTGTTCCCAGAAGGGATAGAGTGCCGGGTGAGCACCCGAGGAGAGGTCGCACCCGAGCGACCGATTGCCGAGGGCGGCGTGTGACAGGAGAAAGGTAGGGCACCTGAGCACCTTTAGTCGAGCACCCTGAGGCTAAGCACTTTGAGGTCGGAGCACCCTTGAGGTCGGAGCACCCTTGAGATTGGAGCACCCTGAGGCTAAGCACTTGAGATTGGAGCACCCTGAGGCTAAGCACGTTGAGTAGAGTACTCTGAGGTCAGAGCACCCTGAGTGGAGGCACTATAGGTGCGGTGCGAGGCTTCAATGATAGATGCGGTGCGAGGCTTAGCTGGAGGGTGGTGCGAAGGGTGCGGATACACTGAGCCATAGGGCGGTGCGATCGGTGCGTGAGAGGCACTGAGCCGTGGGGTGGCGAGAGGCACTGAGCCAAAGGGCGGTGCGTTGGTGCGGAGGCACTAAGCCATAGGGCGGCGCGATCGGTGCGTGAGAGGCACTGAGCCGTAGGGCGGTGAGATAGATAGGTGCGAGGCACTGAGTCGTAGGGCGGTGCGACAGGTGCGGTGCGAGGCATTGAGCTATAGGAGCGACGCGATTGGCACGGTCTGAGGCACCGAGATATAGGTGCGGCGCGATAGGCGCGGTGAGAGGCCCTGAGCCGTAGGGCGGTGCGATAGGCGTGGTGCGAGAGGCACTGATATATAGGCGCGGCGCGACAGGCGCGGAGGCACTGAGCTATAGGTGCGGTGCGTAGATACGGTAGAGGCACTGAGCGTAAGGCGGTGCGGTGCTTTGGTGCGGTAGAGGCACTGAGCGTAAGGCGGTGCGATCGGTGCGTGAGAGACACTGATCCGTAGGGCGGCGCGAGGCACTGAGCGTAAGACGGTGCGTTGGTGCGGTAGAGGCACTGAGCGTAAGGCGGTGCGGTGCGTTGGTGCGATGAGAGGCACTGAGCGTAGGCCGGTGCGGCAGCTGAGGTGCGGAGGCACTGAGCTATAGGGCGGTGCGATAAGTGCGGAGCAAGGCATTGAGCCGTAGGGCGGTGAGAGAGGTAAAGTGCACGGAGTGAGGTAAGGTGCGCAGGTAGAGAGGTGAGGCGCACGGAGCCAGATAGGTAGAGGTGAAAGGACGCTTTAAGGAAGGGATTACGCGTGGAACGTCGAAAGAAAGTGCAGAGTAGTGCGCAGTGACAGGTGGTAGTAAGAGAGCCTGAGATCTTAGCCAAAAAGCTAAGACGAACGACCACGTGCCTTAGAGTGAGTCTAACCCCGTGTGCGCCGAACCGGGCGGAGCCATCTGGAGTTAAGGAGGCGTAGGAACCTCGATAGGCCCGGTTCGCCACAGTATGTAAGGGATGAGAATTTCTGTAAATGCTCTTCTGCATGTTTAACTGCTTAAGAAGTTAAGATCAGGCCCGCCGAGAGAAATTCCGGGCCCTGGGGCAGAATGGCCGGCGGGCCTCCCCTGACAAGTCTTAAAAGTTGCTGACGACATTTTTTTGCTCGTCATCGATTGCACTGAAGTTGCAACTCTAGAAAAGTAGTGATGACCTTTTCCTCTCCTCGTCACTCTTTTCACGCTGTTCCTTTTGATGTGTCCTCAGGTGCCGCCTCCTTACCTCGTCGGGCCCCTCTACTTAACATAACATCGTAGCCTTTCTTTGTGTTGTTATTTTTATTATTGTTAACAGATAATTATACATATTAATCATCGGCTCGGGCCCCTCCAGACCGCCGGGCCCCTGTGCATTTGCACCCCTGCCGCCATGTCGGCGGCCCTGTTTAAGATCTGTATTAAATATTTTTCTGATTGGCAATTCCAATCGCAGCTTATTAAGAAATATAATCTGTAAAATTAATAGCCAATCAGTAGCAATCAGTAGTAATCAATAGTGTTGTCCTGAGGTAGTTTAGTTCAGGCTAATAGTCCTGAGTACCCTTTTGGGTTTGTGGCTGTTGAGCATTCAGACGATTGCCGAGTTTCTAACTCGCGATAACGCTATAGTTGGCCATGTGAAAAGACTGGCTAAAATGCTTGCTCGCTTAAATATATTCCCTTTTGTCCTTCTCTTCATTATCATCATTATCATCATCATCATCATCATCATCATCATCATCATCATCATCATTATCATCATCATCATCATCACCATCATCATCGTTATCGTCGTCGTTGTCGTCGTCATCATCATCATCCATATCATGTTTTCCTACATGTTCAAATGCTAACATATACGACTTGTTAAGGGTAATTGCAAAAGCAAGATACGATAAAGGTAATGGTTCACCCGTAAGTAAGTAAGTAAACTCTCGTAAATTTATATAGCGCTTTGGTATAGCACCGTAGTAGCTGCTTATTCTTATGCGCTTAACCTTTCTTGAAATAGCTATAGGCAAGGTGGTTTGTAGGCGGGCAAAGATCAGTGTATCCATGAGGCAGCGGTCAGGTTGTTATTGCTATATTTGGAGGAAATGACTTTTGGAATAGTAAGGTTTTAAGTTTAGACCTAAAGGCTTGAGGAGTTAGTGAAGGAATTAAAGGAAATGAGGATTCGGAGCTAATTGTTTGACCAAGTCGTAGGTTGCGGGGGAGGCTGGAATTGAGTTCCAAAGTTCTGGTGCGGCGTATGAGAAAGCGCGGTTGCAGAGTTTGAGGGATGGTTGCTTTAACGGGCGTGAAAGTGTGAGATGAGATGACGATCGTGTAGGTCGGGGAGGCTGAGGCGTTAAGAATTTTCGAAGGTAAACCGGTTTTGATGAAGTGACCTGTAAGTAATCGTTATTATCTTGTACTGGGTTACGTTCTGATATTTTTAAAGCCAGTGCAGTGACTTCAGTATGGGTGAAATATGGCAGAACTTTGGTGATTTGGTTACTGCTGGATCGTAGGGTCTGGTTCTGATCCCAGGTTTCATGGCTATCAGCCCATGGGTGACTAAAGCATTTATACTGTAGGCGGACGGTGGCTAGTTATATCACCGAACTTACGATTACCTTCGCATTGTTGCCATTGCTACTTATTTTACCACTGAAGTTGTGTGAAGGCTGAGTCAAATCCTGGGCAAACACACACACACACACCAGACATGGGTCAATTACGTTTTAGGCAATTATAATTGCATTACAATTATACGGATTTTGTCAATTACAATTACAATTACAATTACAATTACAGCCAATTACATTGGGATCAATTACAATTACAAACGTGTCAATTACAAGTACAATTACTTTTCATTCCTCTTTCTGCTTCTTTTAATAAACTTAAGTGTCTAAAATAATTAACATAAATTAGTTCAACAAAGTCACATGCTACGGCCTATTTCAAAAAACCGTAACACAAAGTTTCACAAACCTGCAAATGAGTCAACAAATTCGAAGTAACCTTTGTCGAGCATGACACTAATTCACCACACAACCGGCACTTCACTTTAACATTTGCATTGGAAACAGCATTATTAAAGTAATCAGACTTTTTAAAATAATTCCATATTACTCCTGCTTGATTTACGCTCATCTTTACTGGCATTAAAATTTTATTCACAAAAAAGCGCAGCCGCAGAACACAGGAGGTAGACAACTGATAATCTGGTTCCTTTACAATTTGAAAGGCAGTAAAAAGTAAATAAGTAAATTTTGCATGGCAACTGACCAGAGCAGTGAGTCCATTTACCAATAACCCTTGTGCTTTGACAATTCACTAAACATCTAATGTATTCACTGCCATACACTCATAAACTGACAAGACTTCGGCTCATACATGCTAATACGCTATTAGAACTTATAAAACTCACATTCCTGTAATTTGGTAACACAATTACAATAGCTCAATTACAATTACAATTACACACATGACAATTACAATTACATGTAATTGAACTTTCCACAGATCAATTACAATTACAATTACATTGGTCAAATGTAAATAATTACACTTGAATTACAATTACAATTGTAATTGACCCATGTCTGACACACACACACACACACACAAACACACACATACACCAAGCACTGGGAATTAACGGCTCTTCAAAATGAGGAAGGCGGGAAAGGGGAGAATAAGGGGACGGAGATGGGAATATGGGAGAGAGAAAGAGGGAGAGAGAGAGTGTAATATAAGAAATAAGGTCGCCGTGGTATTCTGCTCAACTACCAGTAACGGATTTTTTAAATGTTCAACATATTTGTAATGACTTTCACCTTCGTCTTGTTTACGCGTTGAGAGTTATAAAAAATAATGACAGCACTTATGATCTTTCTTCGGGCGTAGTTGTATTATATACAATGCTCTTAACTAATGACCTCTCAATCTACTTAGACTCTTAAACTATTCTACTCCAGAGCTGTCTTTTATCAGTTCAAAGTATACGCGCATGTGTCCTAATTTTCTGCCTTCTAGTATATAGTGTAATAATTCGAAATGCCAGTGGCAACTTTTAAAATTAAAACTCTATCCAGTCTTACTCTTAATTATAAAAACGAATTAATTAATTAATTTTAATATTCCCAGAAACTATTCCAAGTAAATATTTATTTGCACCCCAAATTTTAGCAGCCACACCCTCTTAAAATGTTTTTGACTAATTATATGATCAAAATCCCATGATCTCTCCCACATCAAATTGCCTCTGATGTTCTTGGCTTCAATGCAGATATGAAGCGTTTCGTTAGGCTTATGTATGAGACATGTCATGGCTGTAAGCATGTTTTATGATCAACTAATGCAATTCTACATTAATTAAGCTTTGTCGACGCTTTGTGATTGTCGCGTCATTATACATTATACTGTATCATTCCAATCTGCTCTAGCCTCTTGGAAAATATTTGTCCACTCCTCACCTGACCTTGAAAAATAATTTGATAAGTAGTTATGGCTTGTTCAGGCTCTAAATAAATGCGTCACGCTCAAGCATCAAAGACGATGAGCTAGCTAATTGAGAATAAAGGTCAACAGCATTTGACACAAGACGATTTGAAGTGGGCGTTGACTGATAGCAATTGTGACAGAAAGGCGCCATTGTTATGCTCTCAAGAAGGCATGATAAGAAATCGAAAATGTATAACGCTAGGATTGAATGTAGGACTAATGCAATAGCAAAAATCTGACGTATGCATGATAGAATTCGTTAGGTCACAAATAGAGAGTGACACGGGGACAACATTTTATCCCCATCCCCATCCCGCATCCATACATTTCTCCCCGTCCCCACCCCGTCCCAGCATAGCTTCTTCCCGTTCCCCCATCCCCGCAGCATTTGTTCCCATCCCCTCCACATACCCGCACCAGCCTTGTCTGTCCCCACATTGTCCCCGCGGTAAGCCGTTAACATGCGTAGACAAAGACACCTATCGTTTTATGCTATTATGTTTTTGCTTTAAAATTATAACGTCATGTTTTAGACTGTTAAATTAAATGGCAATAATATATAATTAAAGTTTAAGTATAACAAAAATATTGATCACAGCATCATTACTCAGTTGAGTGCAGCGGTCCTCCACTGTGCAACCTTCTCGTAGTGTGGCCACACATAATTCACTCCGTTATACGTTTGGAAAGATATTCGCTCACTTTTACTTTCAATCAATCAATCGATGTCGCATTTTCCATTTATAACTTCGAGTGATGAAAAATAACAAGCCATGTGCCTAAGACAATACAAGTTAAAAGGGACACAGCAAAAGGAAATACTATAGCAGAAATATAGACTCGGAGGATGATGCAAAAATTTTACAAGAAGATCTGAGGAAATTGTTTCAGTGGTCTGTGGACTGGCAGATGCTTTTCAATATTGATAAATGTTCTGTAATGCATGTTGGGAAGTCTAATAATGGTAATGAATATTCTTTAGGGGGGAAGGTTCTAACCACAACAGAAAAAGAAAGAGACTTGGGGATAATCACCCATAGAAGTATGAATCCATCTCACCAATGCATGGAGGCAGCAAAAAAGGGAAACCAAATGTTGGGAATGGTGAAAAGGACAATTGTGAGTCGTGACAAAGAGATAATCATTAAACTTTATAAGTCATTAGTAAGGCCTCATCTGGAATACTGTGTTCAGGCTTGGAATCCATTCTTGAAAAAGATATAGAACTTTTAGAAAAAGTGCAAAGACGAGCAACGAAGATGGTCAATGGGTGCCATAATTTAAGCTACGAAAAAGACTTCAATATTGTGGACTGACAACATTAGAAAGGAGAAGAGAAAGAGGGGATTTGATAGAAACATACAAAATAATGACTGGGAAAGTAGATGTGCCATATGATCGATTCTTTACATTGGCACACTATAGCAGCACAAGAGGCCACAAGTGCAAAATGTTTAAGCAGAGGGTTGGTCCAAGAAAGAAAAACTTTTTTAGTGTAAGGGTTGTGGACAAATGGAACAGTTTGGACGAGGTGGGAGTGACAGTTGAAACAGTGAACGGATTCAAAGGCTATCTAGATAAACTAGGTTATTGAATGCAGAGGTTACATCAGTGGTTTTCACACAGGCTTACTTAGCCTCCTAAACCACTTAAAATCACATTATTATTATTATTATTATTATTATTATTATTATTATTATAGGCAGTACTTCCCGCACATTGCTAAGTCAGTCGGCTGCTCTAGCGCCGTGTATTAATTCCACCCATACCTACTTAACAAATAACCTAGGCCTACATGGTTACTAAGTACTCTACATACAGAAAGGCAAGAACGCCTGCACAGTGTCATCAAAATTATTATTATCAACTTGATAATACCAATGCCGTTACCCCTGTATTACCGTAATAAATGTCTCCGTCCCCGCGGTATTACCGCATGACAAGAAACCGCTACCGCGCTAATACCGCACTTTTTGACCAAATTGTCCCCATTACCGCGGTAATTACCGCGGTTACCGCGGGTAATCCGCGGTACCCGTTACCGTGTCACTCTCTAGTCACAAGCATAATTATAGTTGTGAAATTGTGAAGAGATTTTTAGATAATACTTCTTTGGCCACGTATGAGAACAGCAAAGACACCCAGTGGCAGGTAGGACAGATGCCCTGGGCGCCAATTGAAGGAGGCGCGAAAAACTCTGTGATCTTGCCCTACTCAACAACTTAAGTAGTGTTTTATTGGGTCTGCCTACGACGAGACTGAACTCCCTCCAATCTGTGATTAACACAACTGTGCGGCTAATATTCGGTCTGAAATGGAATGCCCATGTTTCACAGCCACTGAATAATAATATTCAGGGTAGAAAGAGAAGACTCTGAGAAAACTGACTTTGAGCACATCATGAACCAGTTAGCATAAATTAAAACAAGAAAAGGCGCATTTTAGATTTAAACTTGTGTCAATAAAATGTCATAATATGTCTATTAAAGATTTGTTATCTTGCTATTTTAATTTTCCTAATACGGTACAAATCACGAAAATGGTAGTGAGCCAATTTACAGATGCTATTGTATGATTTGTGAAAGATAGTGTGGAATCAAAAATAACTCCCAGATCCCGTGCAGAAGTGCTTACAGGAATAGTCGAATCCCCAAACTTAACAGAGTTTATAGAGTCAAATTTCTTGAGCTGGGGCTTTGTGCCTAAAAGTAGAAATTCAGTTTTAGCCGAGTTTAAAAGCAATTTATTTGGACCCACCCAGGACTGAATATGAGAGAATGCTTGGGAAATAGTTTCCAATGAAGCTTCTGCTGAAGGCTTATCAAATGAAATAAAGATCTGAGTATCATCTGCATATAGGTGGTAATCTAGGTGATGGTCTGACAGTAATGAACCAAGAGGAGTCATGTATAAAGTGAACAAGAGAGGACCAAGAACCGAGCCCTGGGGACCCCACAATTTAAATAGGCCGATGATGAAAAAGTGCCATTTGTGCAGACAGACTGAGTGCGAGGGCTCAAGTAAGTAGTGAACCAATGCAGCGCTGAATCAGATAAACATATTCGATAAACCTGCTCATATCATCACAATACCACTGTCATCTCATAACAGCAAACCCTGGTTAAACTCTTTCATTGATGTTTTCAAGTCATTTCGCAGACGTCTTGAACGCACCTACCATAGAACACATTCTCCATCTGACCTTTTAAGTCTTCCTCCCGCCACTAACCGCTACCATAATTTCCTTATACCTGCCAAAAAGAAGTATTATTCTAACGTCATTTCAACAGATAGCTCTATCCCACGAAAGCTCTGGAAAGCTGTAAATGATCTTTTCCATCGCAAAGACTCAAAACCTCTCCCTCAATCCATTTCCCTGTCAGAACTTGCTGAATCTTTTGCTAATTTCTTTTCTGCAAAAATCTCCAAGATTCGCAATGACCTTAAGTCTTTCACTATTACTCAAACCACCTCTCCTCATTACCCTCCTCCCCACAACCTCCATGCAATTTATCCAGCTTCACTCCTACAACTGAACAAGAGGTATCCAAACTTCTACTATTCTTTCCAAACAAACAATGCAACCTATGCTTTCAAGTCATTTCGCATTTATCCAGCTTCACTCCTGCAACTGATGAAGAGGTATCCAATCTGTTACTCTCCTTTCCAAACAAACAATGTGACCTAGATCCCATACTTACCTCTTTACTTAAAGTGTGCCATCGTGCTTACGCCTATCATAACTAGAATCATGAACCTCTCTCTTACCTTAGGCACTTTCCCATCCTCGTTCAAAATCTCTTTTGTCACTCCTCTCTTAAAAAACCTGATCTCAAGTCTCGACAGAGATGTTAATAACTATCGCGCCATCTTAAATCTTTCTCGTCTATCAAAACTCACTGAGAAAATTGTGCTTTCAAGACTGACCGAACACCTTTCAAAAAACTTGCTATATAATTATCATCAGTCTGCCTACACTAAACATCACTCAACTGAAACTGTCCTCGCCTACATTCATGACAGACTCTTAACCGCAATTGGTCTCCGACAAGTTACTGGCCTGTGTCTTCTTGATCTCTCTGCAGCATTTGATACCATAGATCACAAAATTCTGCTCGAGCGACTCTCTCTGGTTTGGAATATCTGAAAAAGCTCACAACTGGTTTGCATCTTACCTTAAATCTCGGTCTCTTCAAGTGTCCTGTCTTGGCCAAATTTCTCTATCTCACAGTATAGATTGTAGAGTGCCTCAAGGATCTGTTCTTGGGCCTGTACTGTTAAGCCTTTACACCACACCGCTCTCATCTTTAATTAATTCCCTCAAAATAAATCACCAACTCTATGCCGATGACACTAAGCTATTTCTTTCCTTCTCACCTCCTTCATTTAATGCATCTATTGTTGAGCTCGAATCTGCATTCTCATCAATCTCTGCATGGATGTCATCTAATCTCCTCACTCTCAACCCATCTAAGACAGAGTTTCTTTTAATTGGACTACCTCACCAACTAAAAAAATTGACAACCCCAAGCTAGTTTTAGCTCCTGACACCACAATAACCCCTGTTTCAACTGCAAGAAATCTCGGATTCAAATTTGATTCTTTTCTAGACATTGAATCACAAATCTCCCAACTTTCAAAAGCCTGCTATGTTCATATTCGTGACCTTCGTCGCCTACGTTCTTGCCTCGATACCAAAACTGTCTCCACTATCGCCACCTCAATAGTCCACTCCAAATTAGATTACTGTAGCTCCCTCTACTATAACCTTCCCAAAGCCTCCATCAAAAAATTGCAATTAATACAAAATGCACTAGCTCGCGCTGTTACTAACTCACCTAAAGTCCCCATATTTCACCCATACTAAATTCATTACATTGGCTTAAAATGACTGAAAGTATCCAATATAATATAATAACACTTACATATAGCTCACTTTAGTCATCAAAACCTGTATACCATAGATCACTATTAACCCCTCAGCCACCTCGAACCACACGTTTATCATCTTACCTCACTCTGTCACGCCCACTGCATCAATCATCCCTGAAAATTTGCAACCGTGCCTTCTCATACGCCTCACCTGAACTTTGGAACTCGATCCCCGCTTCCTTCCGCAGACTTGGACACTTTCAAACAATAAAATCTGAATCCTCATTTCCTATAATTCCTGCATTATCTCCTAAAGTCTTCAGGTCTAAGCTTAAATCCTTCCTTTTTCTAAAATCCTTTCCTTTATAGCTGTACCAAGCTAGCCTCACTGCCCTCCGGATGTTGACTATTGCTTGGCTGATCTCATACCTTTCCTATGGCTATTTTAAGAAAGGCTGAGCGCCTAAGAATAAGCAGCTACTGTTGTGCTGCTTTCCAAGGCGCTATAGAAATCCACGAGATTATACTTTACTTTACTTACTCTTTTCAATTTTCAAAGGCACATCCCAATTTGTCGCTGCCTATGACTTAATTTGTTTTGATTTTCTGACAGAAGAACTGTTCTCGATGCATTAATGCTCAAGCATTAGCGCCGATGAGGTTATAATCAAGAAAAGAAACAATAGTTTAAAATAACATTTGATCTCAAATTATCTAAGGCGATTGACCTTTGTATGAGAGGGTTAAAGGTGACAGAAAGCGAGCGATATAACTGCAATAGCGAGATAGGCAGATGAAGATAATTCTGCTAATGACAAGCAGCAAAGAAATACGAGGCGTGGTGAAAAAAAGAAAACACAGGTAAGAAATGTGATGATCTGTCTCATCTTGTACTTACATACAAATGGAATAAAATTTAAAACTGTCATTGGAAGTAGACAATACAATTTTCATTCTTAGACTCAGGAATCGAAGACGACTAAAACTGCCTCAACAAAATAAAATCAACCATAGCAAATATATCAAGCACAACAGTTTTGCAGGAAAGCATGAAAGTCAAGATATACTACATAGACATCAGCATAATAAGAATTATGCACTTCTATAGCACCATTTCTAATATCCAATGGCACTTTAAATCCATCTGCAAAAGATCAGTCATAGGAAAAAAGCAAGACGAACTATGGCGGAAATGCTAAATGCAAGAGATGTGCTTTAGGACAAGATCTGAAAATACTCAGTTTATTGAAGATTTGACTACCAGAGGGAGAGAGTTCCAGATATTTGTCCCAGAAATAGAAAAAACTCTTTTACCAATTTCGGTGTTGGTTCTATGTACATCTAATCAGCAAACTTTGTTGAAAGATAGCATTTCGAGTGATTCAACATAGATTTTAAATCTACAGGTTGGCCAGACTGCAGTGCTTCAAAAAAACAGGAGACCAGTTTTGAATACAATTCTCTGCTCTACCTGCAGCCAGTGTAACTTTTGAAGAACATGGTTAATATGACCGTGCTTACGAGTTTTTTTAATGAAACGGACAATAGAAATTCTGAATCCCTTGAAGCTGTTGCAAGTTAGATTTGGCCATACCATTGCAAAGAGAATTGCAATAATCATGTCTACGGCTGACAAAAGCATTGGCAAGAGGAATCAGAGCAGGTTTCGGCACAAGATCACGAATTCGTCGAATATCTCTGATTTGTAAATGACCAACTCTACTGACCTTATTATATGATCATTAAAAGACAGATTTTTATTGAATATTGCACCCAGGTTGCGGACAGACCGGGTCTTTAATCCTTTGTATCCGTGTTTAGTCAGCATCCAGTGCAGTAGTGATGTGCGTGGTCTTCCTCTGGTTATCCTTCCTCCCATATGTCTCTCCAACATCCAGCAGACACAGTTTATTCGTCAAAGAGAAAATAATTTGGCGTATTTTCGACAGGTTAGTGGGACGGAATGCTGTGAATATTGGGGGAGGAGTTTTCGGCAGTGACCACTGAGCAGTTGTCTTCTGCAGGATATGATGGAAATTTTAGCCTGATACTAGGTATTTTATCCGACAAAAATTGTAGAAATGTGCCTGCTAACTGTCGAAGTAAATTTGACTGACGTATTGCACTTTTTCTGTCTCAATGCAAAGGTTTATTAATTTTAAGGAATTCCATAACGCTTTTGGCGAATTTAGATTGTCATTTACAAGACTGTCAATAAACTGGCTCTGGCATTATTGACTAGTTTACGAACATAGCGACATTGCTTCCTAAATCGTGAAAAAAGTTTACAATGAATATTCAAGATGTTCACCGAAAGAATTGACATGATTCCTGACATCATCTCCACTGATGATTTGCACTTTTCGGTTCGTGGTGTGTAAATCAATATTAGCTGTTAGCGTGAAACAGTGCTAAATAAGCTGCTACTAGCCTACCAGATATTCGCTTTGTTTCTGGCGATTAGTACATCTTCCAACAGGATGGTGCTCCGGCACATCGTGTTCGTGACTCCGTGTGCTAGTGCACAGGGAGACTCCTGCTTTCATGCCACCCAAATTGTGATTACCAAACTCACTAGATTTGAACCCGGCGGACTACTTACTCTGTGTGACTTATTCTACAGGAAATGGTCTACCAGCTACGTATTTCCAATCTGAAAGAACTGAAGCAGAGATTGGTGAATGAATGAGAAAAGCTCGATCACAGAGTCATTGAAGCACGTCTAAAACCATGCGTCAATTCTAGCGGTGGACATTTTGATTAATCTCTGTAAATTTTTTCATACAATGTTTATGTCTTTCAGAAGCCTGTTTCAAACTGCAAATTTTTATGGAAACACTGGTCAACAGTGAAAATGTAACTGACTTTAAAATATCACAATCTGTAGTATTTTGGTATCCTGAGCACGTATATGACCTTGAAATTTTTTTCGTTAAGTTTAGTTTTGAAGATATTTTTTATAGTTCATTTTCGATGTTTCACCATGTAAATTTACCTAATTTACTAACAGGACTGTAAACAAGCATAAGATTATGAAATATTGCATCACATTGCATAATGCCACCATACTCACATCGTCCAGAGTTTATTGCATCATTTTCTGGTGCAGTGCAGTAATACTGCTAGGCTGCTGATGTAAGCTGACGTCAGCAGTGTACTATTTAAAGAGCAGTCAGAAAGTTTGAGCATTAAAAATATTTCAGATTTTGTGGGTGGAAAGTTTTAGTGAGTGTTACGTGAACCTGTTAATATTTTATTCATTTAGTTAAAAGACTAAGCGCTAATGCCCAGTGGCGTCGCGCAACAATTTTGTTAGGGGATGCCCACCCCTGACGCCGGTTGTAATTGAGTTTAACCATTTGCAGTTTTTAAACTACTAGGTTTTGCAATAACCCTAATCAATGGTCCAATTCATAAATGTCATAGACTGTAGACATAAACATAGACATATATGATAATCATAGATGTCATAAAAGACATTTCCAATGCATGTATGGAATGGAGTGTGGTAAAACTTAACGCAAACGCAACAATAATAAACGAAATTTTTGAATTTTTGTAGACACCTTAATTTTTTTAATTTTTGGGGATGCACGGGCATTCCCTGGCTTCCATTACGAAATGTTTTGAATTCTACGTCGAACCATGGTGACAGAAGTTTATGACTGATCTTAACCTTGCGTGCAGGTAGGGGAAAATGGAGGCTATAGTACATCGTAGAGGAGTCTTATAGTTCGAAAAGGGTACTTACAAGAGATCATATATTTATAGATTGTACTTATAGATTCTGCCATGAAAGATTTATTTCGAGGCATTGGCAAAATGAAAAATTATATTATGAACTCAATTATTAGCCTGATAAATGACACTTTTTTTTACATAACACAGTAATTCTTTTGACAGAACCGCAGTAAATAGCTTGACTCATGGAGATAGATAGCCCACGTTACGTCGAGAATTCTTCAATTTATATCCCAAACATTGAAAATGGCGTCACTAACCTCGGTGATCTTTGGAATTGTCGAGGTTCCCATGCCGTTGGGGGTCTCAATCTCTTCAAAGGCAGCACTATTCCTACTGAACATTTGCGAAAGACTCCAATAAGAAACTGCGACTACACACTCACCCATGTGAAAAATGACCTTGATACCGCAAAAAGTTTAAAAGTTGAAGGTCACCTGTCATTGGATTTACTCGCAGGCTTAATAAAGTTGGAAGGAAATTTAAAGTTTCAAGACGACAGCAGCGACAAAAGTCACAAGGAGGTCATCAGTTGTCGTTACATCAATGAGAATTACCGAATAGATGTCATTCCTCCGATAGACTCACAGATCAATGAACATGTTTCGAAGTTAATATCTTCAAGACAGGTCGAAGCAACTCATGTAGTTGGTGGAATTATGATAGGATCAAGCGTTACGGCACTAATCGAAATTAGCCAGAACGAATCAAAGAAAGATAGGGACATATCTGGCGGAGGACAAATCGATATAGGAAAGAACGGAGGCTTCTGTAAACTCTTTGGAAACTTTTCTGCAGAAGTAAAAGCCGAATGGTTGGAAAAAGAAAAGAGTGAAAACTGTGATATCAGAATCAATTGCAAGGCTCGACCGATGCCCTCAGATCTTGCACCGCCGAGTTCAGTCACACAACTTTTTGAATTAATCGAAAAGATGCCGACTGCAATGACAAAGGAAACACACTTCGATATTAATAACACAGGCATTTGTGGAGTTCCAATTCAGTTCACACTATATCCTATCGCTCAATTTGCAAGACTAGAAATAATGAAAATATACAAGAGCTTAGAAGACGATCTTATGGGCAAATTTCAAATAATGTTGGCGAAAGCAATTGAAGTTCAACAAAAAGACTATGCAAAGAAACTCATTTTAAAGCAAAACAAAAAGCTTATATTATTACTCCACACGAAATCTGCTATGTCTGAGAAAGTAAGAAATTTCACGGATAAATTGAAGCAAATTGGAGCTGGGTTTGTAAAGCGAAGCAGAGAACAGCTGTGCAAGTATAAGTATGGTAAATGCGAAGCAGAGGAATTTAGCACAATTATTCAGGATTTTGATGCTTCGGATGCCGGTTTAATGGAGAAGAGAATTCAAGAATTAGTTGATGAAGGAGCCTCAGAAATATCTGAAGTACAGGGTACAGATGAATCTCATATCAAAAGATTCACGAATTATCAAGATAAACAGATTTGGAAAGAAGAAGAATCAAATCCAAAGATAATTTTCGAAATTGGTCCTCAATGTTCAGAGACGGCAATCAATGGCTATAATCAGCTGATAACTCCACTGGGTGAAATTGGAATGAAAATGGCATTGGTGATGCCGAGTATCGCAAACGAATTAAAGCTTAGTTTGTTAATTGACAACCACGAAGATAATTTCAAGGACTCCGAAGTAGAAGAAGTGATTAAAATTTTATGCGCAAATTTCAGAATTGGAAACCAAGCGAGAGCTGAGTTTTTTGCTGTTGTAGCTGCTATCAACGGAATTGAATTTCCAATGCGCAAAAATCTATCAAAATTCGGCCTCACTTTGAAAGTCATGCTGTTACTCGCAGAAGATTACAAACATTTTAAATTTTCTGACTCTGTTAATGAATTTATACATTTCATTAGGACATTACCAGCTGATCACGTTGCCTTTTGTGTGCCCATTGATGCGCCAGAAACTGCACTTGATTTACTTCAAACTTGGAAAGATTATAAAATAAAGAGTGTCACGTGGATTGTGCATAGCTTTGGATGCGAAGATCCGCAAGAAGCACCTCTACTGTTTGTGATGTCAAATAGTGAGGTTCTTGCAATATGTTTAGACCGCCTCGACATATTGATTCTTAAAGAAAGAATACAAGAGACAGAGAAAATAAGCGACGTCAATCTTGACTTGTTGTCAACTGATCAGTTGAATAAATCTTTCCATAAACTGCGAGCTTCTTACGCGTTTAGATTTTTGAATCGCGTTTTTCCAAACTCTTTTCGAACAGCAAATCAGATCTTAGTCAGAACTGAAACTCAGATTGAAGTTACAGAATTTTTATCGTTTTCCCGAAAATGTCTTAGTTGGAATGAATTGGTCATCCTGTCGTCTGTGGCTGAAAGGGTTCTTTATGGCTTTCCAAATTTTACTTCAATATTGTCAAAATATGGATGGAATGACAGGTCCAGAATGTTTTTTAAAAATATTTTCAATGAAGCTTCTGGCAGAGAAATGGTTTCTGAAATCGAGAGGTGGCTTGAAGAGGATTCTTTGATACGAGAAATTGATGAAAAGGTTGTATATTATAAAATTGCTAAAAACTCTTACTGTCCAATCGGATTCAAATTACAGCTGGAAGAATGCAAAAACGCTGGATACAGCGATTCAGACAAACGAGTTCTTGGCATATTGAAGGAATTGAGAATTTTTACCACGTCGAGAAAAAATCATTTCTCATTTGTTCATGTCAGAATTTTCTTAAAGGCGCTACATCTTGTCATCTCCGATAAACAATCTGTCGATGAACTGATTGGGCTTCTGATCAAAGAATACTACGAGAATATAGAAGTATTTTTTCCTGATAAATTGATTGAAAACTATGTTCAAAATAAACAAATTTATTTGCTTTTGCAAGAGGCGAGTCCGTACAAACACGAGGGATGGATGCGTGCGTTTATGAAAGGCATGAGAGCTCTTTGTCATTTGTATGATGTCGATACTTTGACACAAGTGATACAATATTTGTCAGTTCTGTGCACTGATACAAACTTTACCAAACAACTATGGGTGAACGAAAGATGGTTGCTTCTGGTAAGAAGATGCATAAATGCGAAACATGACAACAATTTTCAGTTATTGCGTTCCGTACTTGTCTGGATCAAGAAATTGGGAATTGAATACATGTTGCCAGATGATATCCAACTGAAGCTAAAATCATTAGAAATTGAAGGATATGAAAAACTTTCTTCTGTGGAGGACGTCGAAAGATTTTTGGGGAGAGAAATTTACGAACGTGAGAACATACCATGGTATTCCACTAAACAGTTAACAAGCGCCTTTAAAGAGAATCCATCGCTTGAGAGGGAGCTTATTGAGATTGGCGCTGCCACTCACTGGGATTCGAGCAATAAACTTTTCACAGAAGAATGGAGTATTAAGGACATGCGACAGGCACTTGGCAAAATAAAATGGAGAAGAATTTCTTCAAGATTTGAGAATATTAAAACAGCCTTGTTTCGAGATAAGAAACGCCTATTTTCATTAGGTATGGTGGCGTACATTTTAAGCACCGTTGACAGAGCTTACGCCCGATACCATCTGGAAGTTTTCTCAATGTTGTCACATCCATTGCCTCTGATAATTCCTGACATCCGAGAGAAAAACAAATTCATTGTTACTCTGCCATTGCTAAAGGATATGTCTATAGAATGGCACTTTAATAGACTTGCTCAAAATAAGAAATCCACTGGTGGAACTAAAGAGGTTGTGGAGAATCATTTGTTTTCGAGTCCTTTTCGTTTGATCGCTGCTCTTGGGATTGACGGAAATTCCACAGGAAGAAATAAATTTTTGAATCAATTTATGTTACACCCCTACGAGTTTTTATCAGATGCTGAAGCTAACAATGGAACATTAGCTGGAACTGTAGAGTTCATATGGTTGACGAAAGAGACTTGTTATTCACATATTTATGATTTTTTGTCATTGGATTCTCACTATTCAAAGAATGGAAACGAAATACTTCTCTTAGCAAATCTTCATGGATACGCACTCGATTTCCCGGCGATAGTGAGCTATTTGAAAACATTGGCAAGTTGCTTCATTGTGTTTGTAAGATATGACGAGGATTGTACAAAGATGAAAAAGTTGGAAACCTGGCTTTATGCTTGTCCTATTGTGCCTGTGGCTGACAATCTGTATTCGTCACATCCAAATATTTGCGCTTCTATCATGAGAGAGGCAATGAAATTTGAATCAAACTGGAAAAATCTAGACCAAAGCATTGTAGAGGAGCTTCTGAATACTGAAAGCATATACACAACTGAATCAGCTACTAACTGAATATCAGTTTCTTTATGTAATGACTCAATGTGATTAAACTCGGTGTAGTCTGTATTTTTTATTTCTTTCATTTGATTTAACAAGAATATTTTGCGACATTATCGGTCTTCCAATTCCCGATCTTATATTGTTTAACCGTATTTTAACGTTTGCAGTTATGCTGAAGATGATCATGCTGATGGCGGTGGGTGTTGTGGTGGTGATGATAGTGACAACGACGATGAAGTCGACGGCGACAATGATGAGTTTTTTCCATAATTCACGTCCATTTGGCTTTCGCCACCTGGGGGAGGGGGAATAAGATGAATGAGGTGCCTTTTAGTTATTTCCTTCCTCACGGGTAGCTACTGTAAAATAAACAACCTGCCTAAGTTAGCCAAGCAATAGCCGGGGTCAGACTCGAGCCAGTTACCCTACGATTTATTGACAAGAACCCGCAACACCATCTATTTCTTGTGCAAAACCGTTCATGGATTCACCCCCAAATTTCGTCAGTGGATATTTTTAGATCGTCATCTTCCGATTCTAACTGACATGTTAACACTGTCAACAGCGCTTTTGCATTTGGCCTTCGCTTGCTTACGGCGATATATAACTTGGTTCAGTAATAATAATAATTTGGAACCTCAGAGCCACGTTCATTGCAACCAAATCCAACTTTGATTCTGTGGGAGATTGATCCCTCTGCTCCACCATTGGTTGAGACCGCTGTTCACAATATACGTTTGGTTATAAGGGGCTGTCCGTTAGTTACGTCAACAAATAGGGGAGGGGATTTGAAATGTTTGACAGTTGTTGACAAGGGAGAGGGGCGGGGTCAAGAAAAGTTGACGTCAACAATTTCATTTTCCACACATAATCAAAAATAGAATCTTTTTAAAATTTATTGCAAATGGACAAAAGCCTGTAAAGCAAAAAAGGTATTCAGCACATTTTGACACTTGATGAGCAAAAAAGGCGGGAAAGAGAAAAAGAGGAAAAGGTCTCAATAATAACCTTCTCAACTTTTCAGGAGTACCGTCTGTGATCTTACGGGGTGAGTTAAAAGTTTTTGAAATAATTATAGGAAGGGTCACTGAAAGTTGGCAATTGTTGACAAGAGGGATCCAAAATAATCAAAAAATTGTTGACGTAACGAATGGACAGCCCCTAAGCCTTCGAAACGTCTGTCCAACTGAAATTAACTTTCAAAAATGTTTACAAAAGATATATGTGAAATATTTAAACGCAGTTCAAGTGTGTATGCGCAGTCGATCTCTTCAGAAGCTGAAAACTACAGTAACTTCGAAAATGCGTATAGATATCACCGTTTATATGCATGTCACTCTATGTACTGCAGTTCTAATCTTTTCTTTGATTAAATTATCACACTTTGTCACTTTATAAAACAATACAACTAATCTTGACCTCTTCCCTCCGCTGCAATTGATGCTACGCATAAAGTGAACCGCACTTTAGGTCTACGGCTGATTGATTCGGTGAATATTCCTCTTTGTGCTTTGGGAAACGCCACAAATGATCGCTTCTAAGGCCATAGTAATCAAAGCAAGAGAACAACAAAACATCAAGTAAGATTATAAGCGTGACAGTTTTGTTGGTAGCGTTTAGTTAATGTTGGTCGTAGGCTCAATGCAGGTCAAGTTTTAATCACACAATCGTAATCATTGTCAGTGCAAACGATTGAAGCAGAGGCGTAGCTATGGGGACGGAGGTACATATGCCCCGGGTGCCGAGGTGGGGGAGCGCCAAAGTCGGGTTTATGGTAGCAAAAAGAGTAAAAGGAAGCATATCAATACTTGTGATGACCTTTTAACCTTTTCATGGTTTTTAGAAAGGGGAGAGGGCGCCATGAGGCATAAGAATAATCTGTCCCCGGGCGCCCGACAACATAGGATCAATAAAGATAGTGAAAACCTTATTTATTTATTTTTTTGCTTGTCACGGTTTTTTGTGAGTTGAAGAGTAGTGACGACCTTTTTTGCTTGTCAGGATTTTTAGGTTATTTTCTCTGAAGTTTAGGGGGCACCATCAGTATACTTTATACCCTGGCGCCGGACACCCTAGCTATGCCTCTGGATTTAAGTCAAGCGTCGACGAATGGTAAAACACATTTTCTAGAGAACTTGTTGAAATTGATGAAAATTGAGGATAGAGAACAATTAAATAGTAACTCAGAAAGCGAAAAGTTCAATAAAAATCCAAGTAGACGTTTTGTGACAACTGTCCGTGTGTCAATTCCATCTTCCTATTGCCGTTTCAAAGTCCAAGAAATCATCCTCATTCATTCATTCATTCATTCTTGGACGATTTCTGTAGCGCTGTAACAAGGCTGAGGCCCACAACAAAAGCGCTTTAACATCTCAACTATACCCCAACCCAAACAGATGCGTTTTTAAGCTCTGGATGAAGTGCTCAGGAGTATTAGCCGTGGTGACGTCATCAGGAAGAGAGTTCCACAAGATAGGGTTGCCACGTGTAAAGGATCTCTCTCCAAACTTGGCAGTCTTGGAGGGAGGAGGAACGTGAAGTTTGACCCTACGACTTGAACGGAGTGACAATCTCCTATCACTGCACTGCGGTCTCTTTATAAGAGAGGCGAGATACTCCGGACAGTACGGATCATGCAGCACTCTGTACGTCAGCCAGCATCTCTTGAACACAATCCGCTCAGGGACTCGAAGCCAATGAAGACGATCCTTGAGAAGTGGAGTTACGTGCTCGCACCAACGACATCCGAACACGATCCTCGCCGAATGATTAAGAACAGACTGCAGGCTATCCAGTTTATTGACCGGAAGGCCCCACAACACACTATTGCAGTAATCAATCCTCGTTAGCACCAAGGCCTGAACCAAGTGAACAACACCAACAGCAATTAATTGCCGTGTTACGAAGACTCTTTTGATTTTTAACAGAGATGTCAATACTGAGGTTTTTGATCCGTTGAATGTTTAATGTTGATCAGTCGGACGCTTCTTGACGTAATCCGATAATCGTTTGCTGCTTTGCTGCCTTTGCGACTCTGCGGCTAATTGTCTTTATGAAGCGGGCTAGCCAACACCCAGCCAGATCAAGATTTAGCTGGCCGTGGCTAGGTTAAAGCAAGCACAGAATACATAAGTCCCCATGAGCCGGAATACAGCCACTCTACAGACAAAATACATAGGCTCTCTGAGCCGTAGGCCTACACAGCTACGTTACAGATAAGTCACGTGATGAGACTCAAGTTTTCGTGTGGTGGTATCTTCCTGATGCTAACTCTTTGGTCGGTTTGATATTTAATATTTATTAGTCAGACGCTTTTTGACGAAATCGTTTGCTACTTTTGTGACTTTTGCGACCAGAGGAGTAAGGTATGTAAGAGATGAGAATTTCTGTAAATGCTCTTCTGAATGTTTAACTGCTTAAGAAGTTAAGATCAGGCCCGCCGAGAGAAATTCCGGGCCCTGGGGCAGAATGGCCGGCGGGCCTCCCCTGACAAGTCTTAAACGTTGCTGACGACTTCTTTTTGCTCGTCATCGATTGCACCGAAGTTGCAACTCTAGAAAAGTAGTGATGACCTTTTTCTCTTCTTGTCACTCTTTTCACGCTGTTCCTTTTGATGTGTCCTCAGGTGCCGCCTCCTTACCTCGTCGGGCCCCTCTACTTAATATAACATCGTAGCCTTTCTTTGTGTTGTTATTTTTATTATTGTTAACAGATAATTATACATATTCATCATCGGCCCGGACCCCTCCGAGTCGATAGGTGGCGCAGTGATCTGCTGCCAGCGGGTGCCTGTACCTGCCGTTAGTTTGTCTCTATTTTGAGTTACCTTCGGACTTTTCTCTGGATTTAGCGTTCGTGGAACCTATTCAGCGTTGGGATTCTGGCCGGTGTTACGACTCGTGCCTTCGTTGTCGGTTTTTGTCGTTTTCGTCGTGTGAACTAGACGTGTCTTGAGGGGCGTTGTCGTTTTATTGTTTACGCCTTTACTCGCTAGCTGGCGTCGCCGTTTGTTATTGTTCTACGCGAAACCGTATGTTGATTCCTGTCTTCTTGCGGCTACGACCCACATGGATTCAGTCGAGACGGAGACGACTGTCACTCTTTCCTACTCGCGTGCGCGGCTGTTGGACCTTCGTTTCACCCCGTCGGGGCGCCTCTCTGCGTCCATGCGCCGTCGGCTTCACAACCTCTTCCGCCGCTCCTCCTTCGTCAGGACGAGACTTCGGGGTTGCAGAGCGGGTCGGAAACTTCAGCGACCTATTCCGGTCGTCCTGGCCCAGCCGCATTCTCGTAGCAGCTGTCGGACTGTGCACCCTCCTGATCCGGATGATACATCGAGGTCATCACTCGTCTATCCGAAATTACTGCGCCATGCTTTCCCCACAGACCGGATGCTTAGGGCCGGACTACTCAATATTCGCTCCGTTTCGAATAAGACTGAGAACGTTTTCGAACTTTTCACCGAGTTCCGCCTTAATGTGCTCGCGCTCACAGAATCTTGGCACGAGGACTCGGGAAGCGTTGCGCTGAAGAGACTTCGATGTTCGGGACTCAGTGTCATTGAGCAGGCGCGTTCGATTCCGGACCAGGCTCGTCTGGACGATGTGCGTTTCACCAATCATGGAGGATTAGCGGTCGTCTCAAAGCCTGGGACGTGCATTGCCAAACTTGACTTAAAGTTTACACCTACCTCGTTTGAACTACTGTGTTGTCGAGTGAGCGGCGGGCACTCACCGTTCATTATGGCGGCTGTCTACCGTCCTGGTTCTCAGCACGTCACCGACCACTTCTTCTCCGAACTCTCGACCCTATTTGAAGTCCTAGCCGCCTTCAACTGTCCGACGTGGATTACTGGTGACTTCAACATTCATCTCGAGCGCCCGTCGGAGACCTCAAGTCGGAAGTTCGTTCAACTGATCGATGCGTTCAATTTGACGCAATTCGTCCGTGTCTCGACCCACGATTGTGGGGGGTTGCTGGACCTCGTCATCGGACCGTGCGATGGCGAATCTCATAATGTCGATGTCAGTGAGGTGGGGCTTTCTGACCACAAGCTGGTCCATTGGGCAATTACCGCCGCCCGACCCAGCTCAGAGTACATGACCATATCTCGGAGGCGCTGGTCGTCCTTCAACAAAGACCAGTTCGTCGAGCGGCTGGAAATGTCCGAGCTCTGTCGGTCGTCGGACTTGGATACCCTGTCTGCTTCGGCGATGGCAGAACGCTACCACAAAGTGATAACGGGCATACTAGACGACCTTGCCCCGCTGTCGACGATGTCCGTTCGGGTCAGAACTCATCGTCCTTACTACGATCAAGACTGCAGGCGAGCCCCGTCGCAATGCTCGCCGTCTCGAGATCCTACCGCAAAATGAAACGCACTGGGTCGACCGCGGAAGCCGAAGCACTCAACTCCTGGCGTTCGGCTCTCCAAGCCAGTAGGCGCCTGGTGCGGTCCAAAGGACGCAAATACTGGAAGGATGCCTTGGAGTCGGTGTCACTTGACTCCAAGATGACGTGGCGCAAGGTCGACAGGCTTCTCGGTAAAGCTGACCCCGGCTCCCGTCTGCCGTCCAGCTTCACGGCGGAGAATTACCACCAACACCTTGACGACAAAATCACTGGCATTAGGGACAGAACTGCGGATGCCGGTCCAGCAGAGTGCACGGCACACCCGGGTCTACTCTCGACGAGTTCTCCGCGTTATCGACGGAGGACGTCGTGGCGATTGTGCGATCAGCGCCCAATAAACAGTGCGCAGCGGATCCACTTCCGGCATGGCTGCTCAAGGAGGCCATTGACGTACTGGCCCCGTTCCTCGCGAAGCTTCTCTCCACCTCCCTCAAGACTGGAGAATTCCCTCGACCTGGAAGCACGCCGCAGTCTATCCGCATCTTAAGCGCCCTGGTTCTGACCCTGCTGTCATGTCCAATTACCGTCCAGTATCCAATCTCCCTTTCCTCTCGAAAGCGCTCGAGAGGCTGTGAATTTGCAAATGGTCCGCTACCTGGCATCTAATGGCCTCATGCCGAGGAATCAGTCGGCGTACCGGCGCGGCCATTCGACTGAAACTGCCGTATTGCGAATATATAACGACATTGTAGACGCCATAGCGAACGGCCAGCTGGCCCTTCTTTGTTCGCTTGATCTTTCGGCGGCCTTCGATACCGTGGACCACGATATCATCATTCGTCGACTTGAACTCTCCTATGGTATCGGAGGCAAGGTTCTCGCCTGGCTACGCGACTACCTTACGGACAGAACGCAGTCAGTCTGCTGGAAAGGACAAACGTCGTCCCCGCGCCGGGTCCTCAGTGGAGTGCCGCAGGGGTCGGTTTAGGACCCCTGCTCTTCATTCTTTATGTCGCAGAGATTAGCGACATAGTCAGGTCCTGCGGTTTGGAGGCGCACGCTTACGCGGATGATGTGCAAATTTACTCTTTTTGCCTCCCCTCTGACACCGAGGGACTCCGTGCTCGCATCTCTGACTGCGTCACCAGGATCAAAAAGTGGACGGACGTGAATCGTCTTGCGCTAAATCCTCGCAAGACAGAACTATTGTGGCTCGCGACTCCGAGGAGGGGACACCTGATCAGTTGTGCCCCGTTCCTGATTGACGGAGAGCACGTCCTTCCATCCTCCGATGTACGCCTCTTGGGAGTCCACTTCGACGCATCGCTTACGTTTGACGTTCATATTGGAAACGTCTCCCGGTCCTGCTATTATCAGCTGCGGCGGATCAGGGAGATCCGACGTCACCTACCAACCTCGGCTGCGATTCTTCTAGTCCGGGCTTTCATTATCAATCGGGTCGATTACTGCAACAGTATTCTCTGGGGCCTGCCCGACTACCAGCTCAATCGGCTGCAGATGGTTCTTAACACCTCTGCCCGGATGATCTTCGGAGTTCGAAGGGGAGAGCACATCTCCCCTTTTCTGAAAGAGAAGCTGCATTGGCTTCGCATCCCGGAGCGTGTTGCCTACAAGAGGTGCATCCTCACGTTCCGCGCCCTGCACGATCCAGCCTTCCCGGACTACCTGGCGTCGTTGGTCCTAAGACCATCGTCTAACGACAGGCGTCCGCAACTGAGGTCCAGTCGAGACGTCAGACTGGTCGTTCCTCCTCCGTCTCGAACAGCAAAGTTTGGCGAGAGGTCGTTCAAGTGCGGAAACCCTATTCTTTGGAATGCATTACCCGGCCATGTGACTAGAGAGTCCAATCTTGAATCGTTCGCTAGGAATCTTAAAACTCACTTCTTCGAGACATCGTATTAGTGTAAAGCGCTCTAGCCTTTGACTTTTCGTTATGTTTTTGCGCTATATAAATCGACTTTCTAACCTAACCTAACCTAACCCTCCAGACCGCCGGGCCCCTGTGCATTTGCCCCCCTGCCGCCATGTCGGCGGCCCTGTTTAAGATCTGTATTAAATATTTTCTGATTGACAATTCCAAACGCAGCTTATTAAGAAATATAATCTGTAAAATTAATAGCCAATCAGTAGCAATCAGTAGTAATCAATAGTGTTGTCCTGAGGTAGTTTAGTTCAGGCTAATAGTCCTGAGTACCCTTTTGGGTTTGTGGCTGTTGAGCATTCAGACGATTGCCGAGTTTCTAACTCGCGATAACGCTATAGTTGACCATGTGAAAAGACTGGCTAAATTGCTTGCTCGCTTAAATATATTCCTCCTTGTCCTTCTCCTCATTATCATCATTATCATCATTATCATCATCATCATCATCATCATCATCATCATCATCGTTATCGTCGTCGTCGTCATCATCATCATCATCATCATCCGTATCATGTTTTCCTACATGTTCAAATGCTAACATATACGACTTGTTAAGGGTAATTGCAATGGCATATTAGCTGGAACAGTAGAGTTCGTATGGTTGACGCAAGAGACTTGTCATCTACGTATGTATGATTATTTATCGCTGGATTCTCACTATTCAAAAAATGGAAAAGAGATATTTCTCTTAGCATATCTGCATGGAAGCGTACTTGATTTCCCGGCTATAGTGAGCTATTTGAAAAAATTGGCAAGTTGCTTTATTGTGTTTGAAAGACCTGAGCGGGATAGTACGAAGATGAAAACCTTGGAAACCTGGCTTTCCGGTTGTCCTATTGTGCTTGTGGATAGTGATTTGCATACCATTTTAAATGGAAAAGAGATATTGCCGTTCATGGAAAAGGCTATCCTGGCTATGCCATTTGAATCAAACTGGAAAAATCTAGACCAAAGCATTGTAGAGGAGCTGATGATTACTTAAAGCATATACACAACTGAGCAAGCTGCTTAATGAATATTCCTTTCTTCTTGTAATGATTCAATATGATTAGACCCAGTGTATGTCTCTTTACTCCTGTATTCTTTATTTCGTTCATTTAATTTAACGAGAATATTCTACATTATCGGTCTTCCAATTCTCGATCATGTATTATAGGGCCTAATTATTTAACGATTACGAAAATGACCATGATGATAGCGGTGGAGATTGTGGTGGTGATGACTGTGAAGACGACAATGACTAGGTCTACGGCTGATTGATTCGCAAATACCGGTATTCATCACCCCTTTGCGCTACGGGAAAACGCCACAAATGATCGCTACTGAGGCCATACTAATCCAAGGGGAACAGAACAATAAAACAGGGTGTAAGATTATACGTGTTGGCAGCGTTTAGTTAATGTTGGTCGTACGCTAAATGCAGCTTGAGTTTTAATCAGTCAATTGTAATCGTTGCCAGTGCAAACGATTGTAGTCAAGCGTTGACGAACGGTAAGACATTTTTTCGAGAACTTGTCAAATTGATGGATATTGAGAATAGAGAACATCTAAACAGTAACTCCAAAAGCGAAAAGTTCAATAAAAATCCAAGTAGGTGTTTCGTGACAACTGCCCGTATGTCGATTCAATCTTCCTATTGCCATTTTTTCGAAGTACAAGAAATCGTCTATTTAAGTGTCGTGTTACTAAAGGCTCTAACTTTTTAACAGAATGTCAACGCTGAATTTAAAGATAGATAGTTTGTTCCAGAGAGGTAGCCAAGACAGCAGTTCCGAGACCAAGACAAGACCAAGAACACAACCATCAAGACCACGACCAAGACCACTACCATCGAGACCAAGACCAAGACCACTACCATCGAGACCAAGACTAAGACCAAATCAAATCAAATCAAATTTATTTTCTCAACATTTCAAGAGTAAACAGCTTAACTATAGTATAAACCATGAATAACTGTATACTTGAACAGAAATATGTTGAATAATTTTTCAACATCAAATTTGTGCAAATAACAAAAATGTAATAATCTAGTAATAATATTAATTAATGAGAGTATAAAGTAGTTCTGTGTCTTATAGAAAAAAGTATTATATACGTTTATATAGTCAATACTATAATTCGCAGACATAAAAAGGTACAGAAATCAGTCGAGAAAAAGGGTTGGCCTAAGGGATTTGTATCCCGTAAAATTGGCCAACCTCAAAGTTTATAATTACGTGACATATAAAAGATGGGAATTAGGAGTTATTTAGGGATCTAGTAAGAAGTGGTTTAGTTTATTGGATGAAAGTAACCACAGAAAGTACATATAATCATATTGATTGTATAGAATGTAGTTAGTACATATAATGTATATTAAAAGTATTTAGTGATCACAATTGACAATTTGTATCAATATTAAATAATTTTAGCCAAGTGAAAGTTAGGCTTGCCATTTTAAAAGAAATATTTTTAAGTTAGTTTTAAATGAAGTTAATTGGTTTAGATTTTTTAGATCAGGAGGGAGGCTATTCCAAATTCTAGGTCCAGAAAATTTGTTAGTAAATAATCTGACATTAGTAGATGCATATTGAAGATAGATATTGTTACTATTTCTGAGATTGGGTTTACATTTAATGTTTAGAGTATCAAAGAATTTGTTTACATAGAAAATATGAGGTAAAAGGTTATGAAGATATTGAAATACAAATAAGGCAGTTTGCTGTTTATACAGTATATATATTTTCAATTTTTAAAATATTATGACCAAGGCCACCTAATGACATAATGCAAAAATTTACTCGCTCAATTACTGTGCTCATACTTGCCGATGGCGTGTTCAACTTTTATGTATCACCATTCTGGGCAGGATTCTCCGGAATTGTTAGAATGTGCAGATTTTCTGCTTCCTGAGCTATGTAATCCATAATAAAATCCTTAACATTGGCTTGACTGTTGCCGAACCGGAATTATCCGAATCCAGCCAGACAAAGCCATACGATAGATCCAAGACAACAGCAGCTGGATAGATCAACTGCTCAAATGGCTCATGTTGTACAGTTGTCGCGCGCTGGATCTGCAGTAGGGTGGAGTGAAAAAAGTTTTTCTCAATAATGTAAATCTAATAGTTTGGAAAAGTTGTGTCATGTTGTAAATAGAAACTGTGCCAAAAATCGATGAACTGGATTAATGTCTTGAGCCTCCCCAAGCATCCTCAAGTTTCAGTAGGCCTAATATTGGTAATGGGCAATTGGATATGTTGCTGCCTAACAAGTGAGTAACTGCGCAATTGCGTAATGCGTATACTTGTTGTAAAAATTAATAAATTCTTGCGCTATATATTTAATTATTTGTATTTAGGGGTTTCTCAAAGTTACTATTTAGGAAGAATATTCAGCGGAGACTATAAACGAGATAGTTAAGGTCAGTGTTGGGTATATTACTTTTGCAAAGTAATTAGTTACTGTTACCTGTTACTGGGTTTAAAATGTAATTTGTTACTATTACTTGTTACAAAATTTCAAATGTAACATGTTACTGTTACTGTTACAGCCATATAAGTAACAAAATTACTTTTCTGTTACAAGCAACTATAATCGTTTTCAATTGATATCACGAACAATTTTCACGGTTTATACAGAATACAGATGACTACTGGAACTGTATTTCCAATACTAAATTAGCTGTCATGCATGGTATTAATCACATTAATAGAAATTATCATATTCCAATGTCAATACGAAATAATGACAGCAACAGTTTTAGTTTGTACAGCTAAATGCCACACCAGCAGCACATAGTTAACATAACATGTCAATGTCATCTCATGTCTCATGACCCATGTCTCATACCAACCAATCATTAATTCGTCAATTGCCAGATCATTAAAATACTATTTCTCATGTGACAGACACTTGAACAAAGTAAGCATGCAGCAAAGATAGTGTTAATGTTAATGAGTAAGAAATTGCCTATTTGCTCTCAGTAATGGCTGCCACTCAAAGTGGAAGACGGTGCGTTTTTTCCGTAAATAGTTTATGCAAACATCACAGTGCGTGGGTGCATTTTCCACATGCATAGGGATCAAACCAATTAGGTACGTAATGTATCTAAGTTAGCAAATTGAATTGTATAATCCAATAGAATTTAGAACCATATAGATTATAGACGACAATTTCAAAAAGTAACATTAAAATAAATAGTACAAAATCTGCTACTGTTACTTCAAAAAAGTAACTATTACTGTTACTTTGTTACAAGATTTATTATGTAACAATTCCCGTTACTTGTTACTCAAAAAAGTAATTGTTACAGTAATTTTGTTACTTGTAATTTGTTACTACCCAACACTGGTTAAGGTTGAGGTGTCTATGAAACGAAGCAGTGTTTGGAGAGCCATTTTAAGAGTCAGTTTCAAAAACAGTTGAATTTCTTTGGGAGAAGGCTTCTATTCCCACTGTCTCACACACTAGGGTTCTGCAGTTTATGAAGTCTTTCCATGACAAGTACATGAACCTGTTAAAGCCCTTAAAGGTAAAGAGAGACCAACCATCCTATCAAAATAAACTTGAGGACTTTCGATTAGACTGCAGAAACAAACTTTTTGATATAGGCCTATCTGCGTGTAAGTGTTCAGACTTCAGCCACTGTGCCTGTGTGAAGGAAAAGAAGGTGCCTGTAAAGGAGCGCGACTTTTTGTTGGATCAGCGAGGTGATCGTAGAATGGCCATGGAAGGGATTGACATCACGGAATGTCGGAATATTCTGAAGAGGCTGGCACGAATTAAGACATTCAGAGCTCTCCAAAGTTTTTGCATCACAGCCATCCACAAGTAGACAAACAGATGCTCCTGTTAAAGTCATCAGTAATGAAGATGCATGTACTTCAGATAGTGATTCCCCTGATGATGACAAATATGATCCGCCAGGGATTTTACGTCGAGAAACTCAGAGTAACAAAGAAAACTTCATCACAAATGCGAACTTCTCTGCCAAATGTGTCTTTAATAGCTGACTGGTATGCTTTATCAGACAGTGCAGCAGCTGCCATGTCTTCGGCATGTCTTCAAGACATTGGACTCTTTATAAAGGCAATAAAACCTTCATCATAGACAGAAGCAAAGTGAGAATAGAAAGGAAAAGAAACTGAACTGAACTGAATGAAGAGGAGGAGGACTGCACTGTTATAGAAGGTATTTCTTTCGATGGAAGGAAGGATAAAACACTAGTATCTGAGAAGAAAGATGGGATACATCATATGAAAACTGTAATTGAGGAGCAGGTGACAATTGTTCAGGAGCCAGGATCTAAGTATGTTGATCACGTATCACCGGGGAAAGGATCTGCTATTTGCATCAAAAAATGTATTGTGAACTTGTTAAAAGAGAAAAGAGCTGACTTACAGAAACTGGTTGCTATTGGTTGCGATGGTACTGCAACTAATACTGGGAAATCAGGATGTGTTATCAGGTTGTTAGAAGAAGAAGTAGGAAGATCTTTGCAGTGGCTTATTTGCCAGATTCATGCAAATGAGCTTCCACTTAGACGTTTGTTTGAATATCTCGATGGGTCAACTACAGGACCTAAAGGAATTTCTGGTCCACTTGGTCAGCAGCTACAATTTTCCTCAAACTTGTCAGAACGTTTCTGTTGTTGGTTTCGATGTCATTGAAGGAGAGATTCCCAATGTAACATGTGAAGACTTAAGTACAGATCAGACTTATCTGCTGGTCATTTGGAAAGCTGTAAGAATTGGTGACGGTCTGCATTACGCAACCCAGGGAAACTCGCACATTCAAGATGGCTTACGACAGCTAATCGAATCTTACGTTTATATGTAGGGACGGTCAACCTAACCGAAAATTTGAAAATACTAGCAACTTATGTTAGCAAAGTTTATACTCCAGTCTGGTTTGATATCAAAATGAAACTATCTTGCAAGGATGGAGGGTGCCACCTTTGGAAGACAATTTCATTATCACGATACCTTCCTGTAGAACTTAAATTGGTATTTGATCCGACAATCCAGAGAAACGGTTACTTTGTACATGAAGTGAATCTACTGCTGGCAATGTTATCAGATGCACAGCAACATATCAGAGAAGAATATGAAGAATAATGAAAGCTAGACGTACTTCAGATAATACACGATTTCGAAAATTCGAAATTCCAGTGCTCAACTTTGATACTGCCAGTTATATTGACTTAATTAACTGGAACCAGAAACAACTATCAGCTCCTCCTTTGTTTTCTAACCTCTCAGACCAGGACATTTCTTCCTTGATAAAGAGCACGGATCAGCAGTTAAGCTTTCAGAGATTTCCGTGCCATTCTCAGGCAACTGAGAGATGTGTGAAGCTAGTAGCTGAAGCCAGTGCTGCAGTATGTGGCCCAATTGCAAGAGGACACATCAAGTCAAAGCAGGAATCTCGCAGGCTCATGCCATATTTTAACACAAAATCAGACTTCATGAAAAGCAACTAAAATCGGAGTTTGCAATAAAGCGCTTATTGTGTATTATTGATCCGGTGTGGACTGTACTTAACATATAATGAGACATAACGAACTTTACCACAGCACTATAGGCCTATGCTTATGTAAGTCGTAATAGAAAATGTTAGAAATTCTTTTTACCTCTTTACAAAGCAGTTTTGGATAATTGAGTTGTTTGTATTATTAAAATAACACAGTTGTACGTAAATGTATAAGGCCTATACGCCAAAATGCATTAATTGTACAAAATGCCCAAACTTCATCGTCTCTGGGGAGGCTCTTAACGTTCATTTGGGAGTATCCAGAACACTCTCTATGCCCACCAACATAGCCAGTATCTATGCTGGTGGGCAAGAAATCTGCTTCTGCCATTGGCGTCTATTAATAGACAACAATGGTTTCTATGGTTTCTGGAAACTTTCTGCCCACCAGTGGGCGGAGCAACCGGACCTTGTTGGTAAACACTGGATACCCCTTTAAAAATTCAAAATTTTCACTGAACAAATCACTGATACCTTGCACAACTTTCCCCCGCTATTAGAATTTTAAATTCGAAATTTTTTAAAATTTCGTACTTTTCACTCCACCCTAATCTGCAGTGGCTGAATAAGTTCACGAAACGCTTGTGGATTGATGCAACAAGTGCTGTTATCAAGGTTCCATGGTAATGTGCACGACCGGTCAGTTCAGCAGTGCACTTGAGAAGTGCAACAACATAAGGAACAACACAACTGATGGTGATGTACTCGTCACCTTGTGTCAAATCTGTCACTTCTTGCAAAGACAGTGAATGTGTGACCAGTTATTGCCAGGTATGAGTGCATGCGCCTGTCAGTCCATATGTCCTTGGTGAGTGACATGCTGCTTGCCTTTTCAACGTGAGGTGACAATCGTTCTTCGATGCTTTTTCTTAACTTTGGAAGCAACTTCTATGTGAGAAGTGACCTTGATGGCATTGCATGTTTGGGTTGAATTGCAGTCATGAATTTTCCGAACCAATCAGTTTCTACAATTCCAAAGGAGAAGCAGATGCGTGATATGCTGCTGCTCTGGAGTCTGGATGATGACTGCCGAGACCAATTCATCAAGACCGATACTAAGACCAAGACCACCATTGCCGAGACCAAGACCAAGACCTTAGCTGTCGAGACCAAGACAAGACCAAGACCGCAAAAGTCGGTCTTGACCACTGACCTTCATATCAGTGCCATGCCACTTTTAACATATGTCTGTTTGGGTGATACTAGCCAACACACCCCTGGCAGAAGGTGTAAGGGTTAGGGGGTGTCTGTCAAAAACCGGGGGGTATAACCCGCGCTGGCTGGGGGTGCAGATAAATTCCTGCTTATTGACCAGTTTATTCGGTGGTTAAAATCGATAGTATGTGTTCGTGGTTGCCGTCGCTAGTTGCCGCGCGTCGAACTACAGGGGCATAAGTGAGCACTGAGCATGCAAGTCTGCCGGCGGTGGGCCGTCGCTGAATAGAGCCGCCAGGCGACGACTGCCTCTGCGTCTGGATAGTTTTCAATTCGAGCGTCGTCGGGTCGCTACGGCATGTCTGCGTTGCTGGGGATGGTCCGATAAAATATTTTTAGCTTGACACGGGGTGGCTAACCATTGTTTACAACCATCGTTAGCTAACCGCGTCGTCCGTCACAGATAATAAAATTAATTTAAAATCGTAGTAAGTTACATTAACACAAATTAGTTCAATTATTACACTGCCGTGTTAAGCAGTGAAGCAATGAAACATTTAATAATGAAATAGTAAGTAAATAATAATAATAATAATAATACGCAGAGCCGTAGCTAGAGTATTCGGCGCCCGTGACAAGGTGTACAGTTACGCCTCTAAAGGCCTAAAAGCTAGTGATGACCGTTTTTTGCATATTATGCTTTACTTTTTGCTTATCATGCTTATCACGCAATGAAAGAAGAGTAGTGTGCATAATGCGCCCCTCCCAGGACGACACCCCCTCCCAGGACGGAGCCCGGGGCAGCTTTTTCCCGCTGCCTCTGGCTACAACTCTGATAATACGCTCGCTATCAGTAGCTGGAACGCCAGTTACGCCACATTGACATTAAATGACGTCAGGTCGGCCATCACCTTCCCCCACTCCCTTCCTCTCCCCTCCTTCTCCTTGTTCGAAGTTTTTTCGTGAATTCCGAATTCGCCAGCATGCACTGGCAAATATTTGTAACGACAATCGTCGTCGTCATCATCATCATCATCCTCATCATCCTCGTCGTCGTCTCATCATCGATAACCATGACCATCAATAACCACGCCATCTAACCCGTTGGTTCCTGACGCCATCCTCACAGTCTGTCTCCACCATCGATATACATTCTATGGATTGCGCTTGTAGTGTAGAAAACGAGGCTAAAGCGACTCCATCTTGCCAGTCATAGTATCGTACAGACTACCGAGACAAAATGCCAGGCTGTTCGGCAATCCATTGCAGTAATCGGAGAAATTGGTCGATCGTTTCATTTGTAAGTATTATTGATAATTATATTGGACTTATTATGGATGAAGTTACGCATCTATATAGTGCTGCAGCATAACGGATATATCGGTTGTTTGACGGATGGCACCCACAAGGCCACAACCCTCTCAGGAATGGTGTCATGCAGACACAGTCGGCGAGGAGGTCTACCCTACCCAGTGTTTAATCTAGACTCCTGGACTGCGGAGGGAAACTGAAAAAGCCGGGGGGAAACTGACAAAGCCGGGGGGAATTCTGCTAGGGGCCGCTGTTAGTCCATGTAGTATTCCAAAATTTTCGGGGGAATTTGAAATTTCCGGGGGGAAAGGGCAATCCCCTCCGGAAACGGCCTAGATTAAACACTGACCCTACCCGAACTGCGGAGCGGTCTCCGCCTTATCACATGGTTGCTATCGATAGCAATATAGTGGAGCTTATCATCATCATCCTCAGCACCGTGGCCACGAAGGATGGCATGACGCCACAACGTGGTGGGAGTGTTGTCGCTGTCCCGGCTAAGTTGATCGATCAATCGGATCCTTGGGCAAGCACGTGAACGTCTCCGGGAAGGATTGGGACGATGACCAGATGTCACATCCAATTTGGGTGCTTACGGCTAAACCAAACCCCAAATCTAGCCAGAAACACAAATCCTTACCCTAATCAATATGCTTAGTTTTGATATAGGATTAGGTTATGGTTAGTGTTATGATTGATATCAAGAACTTGACTACATCCACGTTACTACTCGAAATTACCAATCTTTGATGTTTGATTTTAAAGATTTCCTCATTCCAAACCAGAACTGGTTAGAGAATGGACACGAAGCATGCACAGAGCAAACTTTACTCCCTCAAAGGCGTCTTTGGTGTGTTCGGATCATTTAGAAAAAAAGTGGTTTGACAGAACCGGAAAAGCAGTTCGATTGCGAGAATGTGCTATCCCGATGATCTTCACGTTACCAAGACATCTTCTGAAGGTTTGTGTAATTATTCATTAGTATTTAGCTAGCTAAATACTTTGAATGCCGTATACAGTATCCATTCTCATCTCTCACATTTCCAATCCTCTTGTTGTTTCTTGTATTTCTGAATTAATTTCTGTAATTGAAAGGCATGTATCACTGACTAAGAATTAAAACACATAACTAAGCTCTGTTATGTATATGAATACTATTGAGATTAGGCATATTTATTAAGGTTGAATATTTGTTCAACCAAAAAACCCCAAAATTAAAGAAAAATTCCTTTTAAAAACAAACCGATGGGTTATTACAGTTCAGTATGGGGAACATATGGAAAAAATGTTGGGAATCTGAATCGGTATTTATTTATGTAAAGTTTTTGAAAGTGAGTTTTAAATATTTTGGTCCTTCGTTCTGCTTGTTCGGTGTTCACGAACAAGTCGTAAGAGCCCAAGATACAAGATCCCAAGTAGTAGGTCGCACTACTGTAGTCCAGTGCAGCTGGGCTCTTCACGTCGGATTCAGCCCATCAGGAGCCCCGCAGGCAGCCAGGTGCCAGGGGCCTCACACAGGCAAAAGATGGGCCTGCCCATATGGGAGCTAAAACTGCACTAAAAAACACAATTTTATAACATTTTATTAACATGCAACAGCAAAATGTCCTCCTGCATCTGTAGCTGTTTAATTAATTATAATAATGATTTGTAATGATAGGAATTGAAAGAAAGAAAACCACCGAAAGAACGCTCCGGGCCATGTGCCACCGCCACCACCAGTACATGTGTACGATGAACTTGTTGCAGGAAACAATGCATCACTGAAATATTTGTTGAACTATAAATTTTGTCATGACCACTTGGAGTTATTTTTGGTGCTGTTCGTGCTGCATGTGGTAGTAATAATAATCCAACTGTTCTTAGCGAGTACAAAAAGGCAGTTATTGCCTATATCGCTGGATTTGTTGTGCGTATGATAAAACGTAAAATAATTTGCACTGATTGTCACATTGCCTTGATTAGTGATTGTAAGCCTGAGATATCACATGTTGATGTTGCAAATCAGTTTGTTATTCTGAAAAATCAGGTCATTTCATTTTCATATGTTTGACAGTACTGCTGACAATAATCATCTACCGGTATTTAACCTGATAAAGTGCATAGCCCATTGTTATTGTACTATTCGTTTTCATCACTTAGCTAAGCAAACGACTGCTGCCATTACTGGGGCAACCGTTCGTAAACAACTTACCAAGCTCATTCTGTTCAAACATCAATGAAGTAATCTGCATTTGCAATTGCATGCATTTTTGTGTTACCCTTATTATAGTGATATGTGAAATTATTAAAATGTTTGAGTAAAAGTATGTTTGACATGTTTGAAATTGAAATTGAAATTGTTAAGATAGTTATGACAGTTGACTGTATGTGTGTGCGTTGTGTGAAGCGTAGGATGTGCAAATGAATGCTATTTTCTGATAAACCAGTAAACATCAAAGTATTTACAATGTCTTCATCATGTTGCTTCTGGACATTGCCTGCCTGTCGTTAATCACCTGGTACTTTGACACTCTACCAGTACTCCGGTGACTTTGGAACTCCTCAGCCATTCTACTTTCCATTTACAGTAAACCATAATATTTACTCATTGTTTTCTAAAAATTCTACTTGAGTTTATTAAAGCTAAAAATACACTCCCATATAAGAAATGTGGATAGATTAACTATTCCCTATGCTAATTCCAATGCTAGAATGTTTACAATAAAATGGTTTGACCCATGCATTTGGAATGAAATACTAATCTTAACTAAAAATGTATCTCACCCATTGTTATTTAAGAAGTACTATATGGACGGCCCCTTAGTGGGATGGTGCAGATTTTAGGTGGGAGTCAGATTTTTAAATGGTTTAACTCAGGGGCGCCCATCCCCCTGGAAGCAGCATCCCCCTTCTCCGTACTCCCCTCCCCATCCACCACCTCTAAAGCGGGGTCTAAGTCCAGAAATTTTTTTGAACAATAGATGCTTGTAGGTGAGTTTTAGTGCATTTTGGACATAAAATCACACACTTTGGTGCACCAGGTTAGGTTTCATGCCAATAACTTCTACTTAACTTCTGGAAAATTCCAACAGCCACAGAGCACTACTGCATGTAAGTTGAAACTAAAAAGGGATATTGCAGCTATTGCACTGGCCAACTATTCAAAATTATCTACAAATAACAGGACAAGACAATTTTTTTGCCTGGTGCCTTAGAAATTAGACCTGTTTCTTTGTTTATTTAGGGTGCTGAATCTAAATATGGCATCAGATTTTCTCTATCAGCTCTTGATTTTGAGGTACGGCTATATACCCACACATATAAAGGCTATTTGAATAATAACTTGCTGTTGAGGCATTCTGTGTTCTATCATTCTATCAGCATGTCACGTATGTAACTTAAAAATGAATTTATAACAAACCAATAGGCTCGCATGAAGTTTACACTCGGCATCACAAGAATGACTTACCTAAAAGTGACATCTACAATAAAATTGTATGAATGCCTGACAATAAGGAACTTGTACTTAAACTTGAACTGAGTATATGAAGTTAGGAAGTTGCACTGCAGTAATTGCACAGGCATTTTTTCAAATTAATATGCTACTCCAACACGATATCAAAAATCTGGGGGGGGGGAATTTCCTCCCCCTAGCTTTTTTAGGAAGCGTTTGCTTCCTTTCTCCTCATCTGTGGGCGCCCCTGACCCCATCTGTGGGCGCCCCTGGTTTAACTGAAGTAAAAAATTGAATGAAGTGATCAGAGATTGCCCAGATTATTCTATTTTCGTACACATTACACCTCAGAACGGACCCTACAACTCCCGCAGGGGGCTTTGTCTCCCACGGGGGTTGCGCCCCCAGTGGGCCCTACGGGTCTTTTAAGTCTATGGCCTCTTGGGCCCATTTTGTGCCTACGCCTCATAGGTGCTTGGTCTCCCACGGGTGCTGCCCCCGTGGGGCCTACGGCGCCAGAGTGGCTTAAGGCCCCGGCCCCCCAAGGGGCTTGGTCTCCCATGGGACTGATGGGAGGCTGCGCTCCCTTAGCGGAGCATACGGTAATAAAGGGGCTTGGTCTCCCACGGGCACTGCACCCCCGCATTATATGCCTACAATGGTCTTATCATGTAGTTCATTTCACTGAAGGTGCTGAGGCAGTATGTTATGAATTTTCATACGTTTAAAATTTTGCATTCAACTGCGTCTCTGAGCTAAAAAAAAGAACTTTCATTCACCTCCAGCCAAGTCAATTACCCCCTTCGAAAGGCCTGGAGTCATGATAAAACGATAAATTCGCGATACATTTAATGAAGTTATTTCCCGAACAGGACTGAGCCTTTAGCTTGTTTACGTTAGAAGTAGGTCTGGCCGACTGGCAAGATGTCGGGGCTCTTGCCTCACATTCGCCCGCTGCTGGCCACAGGCAAGCGCAATCCATAGAATGTATATCGATGGTCTCCACTCTCCAGTTCCTTCTATTTATAGCTCTGTGACTCAGGCCTTGCAGTCGTCAGACAAGAGATAAAACCACGCTTCCTCGCTATATGCTTCTGAACGAAGGCAAAGTCCAAATAAATGACAAACCACTTTTCTTTGTCTGTTGCCATAGAGATGTTATCTGCTCCATCTACGTGCTTCAACCCGATAGGCATATTGTTTAAGCAGTATGTTTGCATTGCAAATTGCCATGAATCATCAAATATATCACACAATAATGCACCGATAGGTGCAGGGTTGATAGGTTTTACTATATATATATATATATATATATATATATATATATATATATATATATATATATATATATATATATATAGGTTTCGCCTGATGCATGTAGAATGGTCGTCGCTAAAGGGCGTGAAGTGAAGGAGAGGAGGCCGGAGCGAGGCAGCGGGCGCGAGCGGGAGAGTATAAAAGGAAGAGACGCGTAGAGGAGTGGCTTTTCGGTTTCCGGTTTTGAGGCTTTGGCTTTTGGCTTTCGGCGTGCCTTGGGTTCCGGAGCGGGAAGGAGCTGCAAGGATCGGAAGTAGAGGCCGGCCAAAGAAAGGAGGAAAGAGAGGATCTTGACGGTGAAGAGAAAGAGGAGAGCCGTATAGAGGAAAGGCTAAAAGTCGACGCCATCTGGTAAGGTGACTATAGCGATATTGTTTGCATGCTAAAGTAAAGTAAAGTAAAATCTCGTGGATTTCTATAGCGCCTTGGAAGCCAGCACAACAGTAGCTGCTTATTCTTAGGCGCTCAGCCTTCCTTAAAATAGCTATGGGCAGTGATGGGTAGTATCTTAGATACATGTATCTAGATACGTATCTAAGATACAACAACTGTATCTTTACAATGTATCTAGATACTTTGAATGTATCGGTATCTTGTATCTGTATCTCAGATACAATTGTTATGTATCTTGTATCTTCTGACTGCTTCAAGATACAAGATACTACAAATCTACAAAACAAAGAAACAGGAGCAGTTACAGTAGGCCTACTACAATAGTTACCACAGGCCGGCCATAAGCATTCTGCATAAAATTGTTTATTATTCAGGCTGATTCAGGCTCAACCTGTTATTTGGTTCTTACTTACGTGCCATGTAATTGTCTAACTCTAAATCAAAGAGCAAATATTATAGGTCTTTGGTCTAAGGCTCAAAGCTTGCCGCCTTGGAGCACATTACAGCTGGAACTCGGGACTTCGGAAGTGAATAATAAAATGGCGGAGGAGAATCAATCACGACTTTTCAGTTCTGCTGGTCAAATTGAGACACCACGTCGCAGCCGCTTGGGTGACAGCGCATTTGAAAAGCTGCTGTTACTAAAAGCAAATGCCTCCCTAATTAAATAGACACTAAAATAACACAAAAATGGTTGTTGAAGACTGATTGCAAAAGACAGGATTTTGCCTTGTTTGCCATATGGCAGCTTTTTTAGTGTTAAGATATTTCACAACTTTTTCATATTATTCTGTTTGTGCAGACGCTCACTTTCGAAGTTTCGAGGGCTTCGACTAATAGAAATGTATCTTATGATGTATCTTGTATCTTAGATACATTTCAAATGTATCTGTATCTAGATACATTTTGTCTAGGGTATCTTGTTTCTGTATCTTAAATACATTTTTAATGCAGTATCTGTATCTGTATCTGAGATACATTCAAAAAGTATCTTACCCATCACTGGCTATGGGGAAGGTATATGATCAGCCAGGCAATAGTCAACATCCAGACCAAAGGGCAGTGAGGCTAGGTTGTTACAACTATGGAGGATATGATTTTAGAAAAAGGAAAGACTTAAGCTTAGACCTGAAGACTTGAGGAGATAATGCAGGAATTATAGGAATCGAGGATTCAGTTGTTATTGTTTTAAAGTGTTCAAGTCTACGAAGGGAAGCTGCAGGGATCGAGTTCCAAAGTTCAGGTGAGGCATATAAGAAGGCACGGTTGCAAATTTTCAGGGATGACTGATTCAGTGGGCGTGACAGAGTGAGGTAAGATGATGAACGTGTGTGTCGAGGAGGCTGAGGGGTTAATAGTGATCTAAGGTAGACAGGTTTTGATGACTGAAGTGAGCTATATGTAAGTGTTATTATCTTATATTGGATACGTTCAGTTATTTTAAGCCAATGTAATGATTTTAGTATGGGTGAAATATGGGAGAATTTAGGTGACTTAGTAACAGCGCGAGCTAGTGCATTTTGTATTGATTGCAATTTGTTGATGGAGGCTTTGGGAAGGTTATAGTATAGGGAGTTACAATAATCTAATTTGGAGTGAACAATTGAGGTGGCAATTGTGGAGGCAGTTTTGGTATCTAGGCAAGGGCGTAGGCGGCGAAGGTCACAAATATGAACATAGCAGGCTTTTGAAAGTTGAGAGATTTGTGATTCAAACTTTCAAAGTTAAGAAAAGAATCAAATTTGAATCCGAGATTTCTTGCAGTTGTGACGTTCAAGCGTTTTGAACTTTATTATTGTTTGAACTTTTTGAACTTTATTGATACAAATTTAAAGTTCATAAAGTTCAATTTGAATTAGCACTGCAAAAGCCGGGTCGTGTGAGAGAAAGAGGCCAGCATTTGGATTTGTACATATAAAAAAACGCAACAGACTCGCATGTAATACAGTTGAGAAGATTGTCAAAGTGCCTTGTAATATACAAATGGTGTCTAAGATCAAAAACGTCTGCGATGCCGATGAATTCATCAATTGGTCTTCTGAAACTGAGTCATCTGATGATGACTAAATTGGACATTTGAACTTTTATGAACTTTTCCGAACTTTATTTTTTTCTTGCACTTTTATGAACTTTAAAAAAATTTCTTTGAACTTCACAACTATGGTTTGCATTATATTGCGTATATGATTGTCTGGTTGATGAACATTATCTGGCAGTAGCTTGCATATGTGGTTATCTTGCTCAGCGGTTCTCAACCGGTGGTACATGTTCCCCTAAGGGTACATCAGCTGTTGCCAGGAGGTACACTAACATTGCTAAAATAGTAAATAAATTTTTTAGAATTTCGTTTAAAAGTGTTAAATATTGCCAACTCTACGGCAGCTCAATATAACGGCCGGCTGAAACGGCCGACTGAATAACAGATATGAGGCTACAAATGAAAGCGCTATAATAATACGCATGTCCTGATGCGTATTAATGATCGCATGCGCAATTAATGACTTCCGTTTCGGATAGCTCGTGTTAAGTGAAATAGCATTGACGTCTATTAATAGCCTAGACTGATCATGGCCTATACTACCCTATAGCCTGTAATTGCAGCAACTGAGGCTCAAATTCCGCCATTTTGCAAAGACTAGGAGTGTGCTAACTTATCGTTAATGCTTTAATGTGGTAAATTCGTTGAAAATGCCGTCATGCACAGCGATTGGCTGTACAAACAGAACTGCCTCTAATTCCTAAAATAATCGACCTAAAATTAATTCATACGACAGTAAGATAGCTTATATAATCAGGAATCTATATATGCGAGTGAAAATCGCCAAAAAGGAACTTAAATGGCAAAACGGGGAAGTTTGAGTAGGTGAAATAATAGTAGTAAGAAATAATAATAGGCCTAATATTGACTTATAATATAATAATATAATAATATAACAAGGTTTAAAGTGGTTCAGTAGGGACTGCGCTGTGTGAGAACCACTGTTGTTCCCGTCCAATCTAATACCCTAGACTACTGAGGTTTATTTTGAACTCGTTTACAGTTGTAGCCATTACTATCCCCTCATCCAGTTCATTCCATCTGTCCACCACTCTCGCACTAAAAAAATGCTGTTTATGTCTCCCAACCCGTTTCTTGAACAGTTTCATGTTGTGTCCTCTGGTTCTATCATACTGCTTCATTGTAAAAAATCTTTCTCTTGGCATTTCCACTTTGTTTGTTAGTATTTTGTATGTCTCGATCAAATCCCCTCTCTCTCTTCTTTTTTCCAGGGTTGTCAATCCACAGTGATTTAGCCTTTCCTCATAGGTTAGTTTATGATATCCCTTGATCATTTTTGTTGCTCTGTGTTGATTTAATGATGATGATAATAATATAATGGGTACACGGACAATTGACCACAAAACGATTGAACATAGGACGATTGACCACACCAACGAGATATTGGCCATTCTCAGCAGACTTTTACGAACACTATCCGGAGTATCCGCAACCACTAGGGACACTAACAGTCACAGTAGGGTTAGGTTAGGTTTAAGATTAGGGTTATATTTTGGGTTATACACAAAGTACATATTATACACAAAGTACAATGTTCAAGACTTGGGTTAAACTTGTCTATTGCTTTCGGGACACTGCCCGCACCCTCAAGGGACGCTATTTTCTTAATGTGTTTTGTTATGGTCAAACGTCCTTGGTCAATCGTCCTATGGCCAATCGTCCTAGAACCATAAAAATGATGGTAATCAGGGGCGGTCATCCCCCTGGATGCTGGAAGCAGCTTCCACTTCCCTGTCCAACAGAAAAGAAACAATAACAATGAAAATGAGCAAGTCTCATAACTGACAATAAAATTTGGCATTGCTTAACTAAGAAGCTGTGCTCGCAGAGTGGGACTAGCACAGGCAACACGAGAAATTATTTCATCATCTTTTAACTGCAGGAGTAGACCTAAGTCCTATTCTGATGATATTATCATGAAAGCTGACAAATAATCACCTGATATCGACGATCGCAGTCTATTTTTGACGAGTCTTGGTTTACTTAGAGCCCTTTCAGCTGAGGCACTGGAAACTGCAAGACAAGCAAAGATGCTGTACAGCATGTGCAAATTTGGGAAGCCAGACAATTCAGAAAGTACAGTAAGCGCAATGGTTTCATAAACGCATATCGCTGCCACTGCCATGCAAGGTTGAGCTTCATATTATTTCTTGCCGGGATAAAGCCATTATTGTTGTCAATGGCAATGATGGTAATAAATTGATGATGATGATGATGATAATAATAATAACGACTGGATTTTAAGTTGTTTAATATCATCCCCCTTATGCTAAAAGTCACTGAGTCACAAACAACTGCAACGTCTCTCGCGACTACAGTAACTGGCTGCAGCAGGCCCTAAAGCCTAAGCTATTTGATATTAAGGTCTTCAAAATACACAGGCCTAATTGCGCATGCGCAGTCAAGCATCGTAATATATTAACATCCCCGCATTGTCCGCATTATTTTTAAAAATAAGATCAGCATAAAATCTGGTGACGACTCACACACCTACACCGATTTGCAAGATGTGCTAACAAGTTGCAGAGAATATTTCTCCGCACTCTTAAACAAACCGTCTTCAGTCTTTGGATGCAATTCGGCAGCTACCCATTGCAGCCCATTTGGATCTTCGACCAAATCTGCATGCAATCTCCTCTGCAATCAAGAGCCTAAAATCAGGAAAGGCCTCTGACCTCGACTGCCTTCCATCAGAAATCTTCAAAGTTACTCTCAGACCGCTATCTAGAAAACTCTGCACATATTTTTCAGCCATCTGGTGTCAGGTCTCGCTGCCTTCTGACCTGAAAGATGCCTTGGTAATCTCAATATACACACATAAAGGTGATCGCTCCAACTGCGATAATTAACTACAGAGGCATTTCTTTGTCGTCACAATGGCGCACAAAGTCGGAGACGTCTGAATGACTGAGATTTATTTGTTGTCAGTTGTTGGGAAGATTCTCTCTAAGGTGCTAGATAGATAGATATTTGTTGGACCACAACATGAAAGAGACAAGTAGTTGTTAGTAATATGTCGCAAATAAAACGAAGTTAGTTAAACAGGGTGAATGTTCCAAAGGGACGCATAGGGTTAACTCTGACCTGCACCCAAATTAGAATCTATGAATATGTAACTATGTGATTAAAGAACAATTTCAATAGACTAGATTAATAATAAAACAAAATATTATCAGTACATGGTTTAGGCGTTAATAAGCATGCATTTCCAGGCAGATTGTAGTTGCAATTTTCGGGGAGGAGGTGAGAACAAGATAAACAGTTGCAGAACGTCACACATTTTGCGAAGCAGCAGTTATTTAATTTCTTTCTGAAAGAGCTAAAAGTTTTTGCTTTGACAATTTCATCACTTAAATTATTACAGAAATCAATGACCCTGTTAGAGAAGAAATTCCTAGGGTCTGTGCTATAAGATGATTTATAGAGCAGGCTTGTGAAACTCAGGGTCCCCCGCGGGCCGCGTGGGTCATATTGGTGTTGTCACGGGGGCCGTACACAGCCACACAACTTTTTAATTGCGTACATTACAACTAATTATTGAAATCATTTAATATTTAATGGAATTTACTGCTTCATTTTTTGTTACTTCAATTTAGAAACATACAATGTGCATACACATTTTTCAACAACATTCACGTATACAGAGTAATTAAGATTAAATATCTAAGTAATTTAATAAAAAATTAATTTTACATGGCAACATCTACTTGCAGTTTGTTAGACACTGTTAGAGCAACAACTGCACTTAATGCAGTGCTCAAAAATTACAACAATTCAAAGCTTAAAATTTAATTATTTAAACAGTTTTAGTGTTTTGTTCTGACGCTTGACATCTCTTGTGGCTGACAAGTTTTGGTATGTCTGTCTGAAATGTCTGAGCAGTTCCCACTTTAATAATAATAATCTTTATTCGTGACAAGCACAGCATCAAAAAATAGTACACAAACAAGGAATAACACAAATCAGATGAACAAAAACCAAATAAAATCAAACTAATAATAAACTAATAAACTAAGCACAAACTTTACACAGTACAGCCATTAGCACTGCCCATCCAGCCAGCCTCTGCCCTCAGACAGAGGTGACAAATGTTGATCAATAAGCCTTGTTCTCTGAAAAGGTTTTGTTAATTTCATAAAAGAAAACAACTGTTCACACACACACATAGGTTGAGATGATACGAAATGATAGTCGAGGGGATTGAGGTCTGGACTTGGCGGCCAAGTGTTTTTGTCAATGAAGTCGGTGCAGTTCTCACAAAGTCATTCTTGTGTGAGTTTCGCTCCGTGAGCCGGTGCGCCATCTCGCTGAAATACGAAGTTGCTACCCTGACAGTGGCTTTGCAGAGAATCTGGAACAACCTGTCAGATAAAACCACAAAGAAATCTATTTTGGGTTTTCGGAAGACTCATTGCGTGTGCTGTAGCTGAGGAGGGCGTTTTGAATATTATTTTGTTGAACTTAATATCTCACAATATGACAAAATTACATGAAAATGATATGAAAATATAAAGAAAGGTGGGAAAATAGGTGCCGTACACGTGTTGCATATTTGATAGAAATACATTTAGTAATTTTTAAAGAAATCATAGTTTTTCTGCTGTTTTTTTCTGAGACACCCTGTATAACGTCAGAAGTCAGTCTATTAATAAATGCTATTGTCCAGTCATTTTCAGATTCCAGGAGGTTGGTACAGGTATAATGCCGTTTAAGAAATCCGTGCTGATGCATATGCATTAAGTTATGTTTTTAAGGTGGTCAATAATACGTCTGTTGATTATACGAGTTGTCTCCATTGCTCTGCAGCAGACACATGTGAGCGATATCAGACGATAATTGTTAGGGTCACTGGCGTATAGCAAAATGTTCAACATTCAGACGACAATGGACATAATAATAATCATCATCATCATATAGCCACCGGTGAGTCTCCAGACTTCCAGATAACCACACTGGAAACTTTTCTGAGTGGATTCTCCAGAATTGGTGGATTTTCCTGAATTGGTGGATTTTCCCTCTTTGCTGTGGTTTTGGAAGATCGCTTAGTGGATAAAAGCCTTGCGCACTTGCGGTAAGCCTCAAATTTTGATCAAAGTGTAATATGGACAGCGTATTCACAACTTTGCAACAATAATTATTGTAAAATTGCCTTTAAATATAGAGAAAAGTGGTAAGCTTATCGGAACGATCTCGCTATTATTAGGGCAATTAGGCCAAGGCCAAATGTACTGTATATGCTATTATAATTTTAGAAACTTTTTGAAGCTTATCACACATTTTATATATAGGGCTACGCCGTGACAGATCGAAACAGCAGAAATCAAAATGGAAATATCAAAACGCTGAAATGATCCAACAAAAGCATCAATGACAACGGACACCAATGCTTTTGCTGGATCATAAAGGCATGTTGATATCTCTATTTCGATTTAGCTATTAATTTATTTGACTAAAAAATTTGTTCTCTAGAAATAATGACTGTCTTAATAATACGACTATGAGGCTAATTATTGACGTCCTTTGGTACCAATACAAGATAGCAATCTACATAAGCCAATAAAAACACGCCATTGCATACTTGTTCATAGCCTTGGCAAATTTGAACAGATTTTCAAAATGTTTTGTTTGACTCAAAAATAAATGGGGTACCAGAACTTATATAATCATATTGCTTATTATGAATTGAAGCAAAGTTATAACAATTCAAAACCCAAAGCGACAGACATTCGGCTTGTTACGGTACGACACGTCTGGATTCATTCCACCAGAGCCGTTAGCAGAACTGTTTTACCGAAAAACACCTAAATATAGAAATTTCCGCAAATATGCGAGGAGAAATAGGCGCATTAATGGAAAATTTAGCATATAAATTGGAAATGTTCGCATTTCCCCGCATATTTAGGACCCCAAAAATCGCCGCATTAAACGCATAAAAGCTCGATCATACGCGTATGACAAAATAAAATACGTAAAAATACGTGCGTACAGGCCCGCCGGAACGAATTTTGGTCAGGGGGTGCAGATTTTTTCGAAATGAAATTTTCTCTTAAAAATCCTTGACAAGCAAATAAAAGGTCTTCAACGCTAGAATTTACCTTCAAAATAGCTTGACAAGCAAAAAGGTCGTCTGTACACTCTGCATCCCCTGCTTTTCAGGATTCAGGGGGTGCAGAGGTGGTGCAGACCATCCTCTTTCCAAGGGGTGCATTACACCCCCTGAATTTTTCCAGGGGGTGCAGCTGCACCCCTGCACCCCCACTTCGGGCGTGCCTGCGTGCGTATGAATAAAAAAATAAAACACGCGTATGAAACGCGTATTTTATAAGCCCGCTCGGTTACTTATAATTTGCTTACTTGGCCTACAATATCAAGTTTTGCACATCAGAAAAGAGACAACCCCATATTGCGATGGTCTCTGTGAGACTCAGGTGACCCCTGGCAAATCGTCATTCGCCCCTTGTTGGGGTCGCGACCCACGGGTTGAGAATCGCTGATCTACTTCATATATCAAATTTGAGTTATGGCGGTAATCGCCTGTTCGTATGGACGATTTATTGTCTCTGCATCTTCTTCTACAGGAGTGGAGTCTGAAACTTAATCTAAGGCGATAATTGGCACCCTGGAGGTGGATGCCTTCTGTTCTGTGAAGCGCACGACGTACATTTATGGGCGTCGCAGACGCTAAAGATTTATAACTTGGTGACTGATATCATGGATCGTAGGTAGCTGAAGTATCTTTGCCCTGTGTGTGCGTGCTAGGAATGCTCTCTGAAGACTCGTATTTGAAGTAAAATTGCAGCTCCTTTAGAATTTGACCTTTTTGACTTTTTTGACCCGATACCTTTGTTTTCTAAAATTCCTTTCTATAGAGATCCCCTTTTAATTTCTTTGTGCAAGTAAATGGTTAAAAGATTGCGGTAATTGACGCAATTTCATGGCTATGTAGGCCTAATGTATGTTTGCTCACGTATGATAAGGAATCATACGTTAAAATACGTGCGCATGATACGAAAAATGTAATACGTACGATACGTATGATCGAGCCTTGAAACGCACAACCCTGCCTAGTCGTGAAAATCCGTAGGGGCCTACGGCTGATTGGCATGTAGACTTGTCATAATCATTTTCACTTTGATTTCTCGCGTTGATTGATTTGTGCACTTGAAATTGTCGTTTCAAGTGTGATTATGAACTCCTTGAAAAGCCCGATAAATATAATGTTGAAGTAAAATTTCCTTTGACAGAACTGCAGCAGTTATCTTGACTCATGGAGACAGTTAGCCCAAGCTACGTCGAGAATTCTCCAATTTTTATCACACACATTGAAAATGGCGTCACTAGCCTCGGTGATCTTTGGAATTGCCGAAGTTCACAAGCCGTTGGTCACAATCTCTTCAAAGACAATACTATTCCTACTGAACATTTGCGAGCGACGCCAATAAGAAACTACGACTACACACTCACTCATGTAAAAAATGACCTTGATACCGCAAAAAGCTTAAAAGTTGATGGTCACCTGTCATTGGATTTACTCGCAGGCTTAATACAGTTGGAAGGAAATTTAAAGTTTCAAGATGACAGTCGCGAGAAAAGCCATAAAGAGGTCATCAGTTGCCGTTACATCAATGAGAATTATCGAATAGATGTCATTCCTCCGATAGACTCACAGATCAATGAACATGTTTCGCAGTTAATATCTTCAGGACAGATCGAAGCAACTCATGTAGTTGGAGGAATTATGATAGGATCAAGCGTTACGGCACTAATCGAAATTAGCCAGAACGAATCAAAGAAAGATAGGGACATATCTGGTGAAGGGCAAATCGATATAGGAAAAAACGGCGGTTGGTTCAGTAAGCTTATTGGAAACATTTCTGCAGAAGTCAAAGCCGAATGGTCGGAAAAAGAAAAGAGTGAAAACTTTGATATAAAAATCAATTGCAAAGCTCGACCGATGCCTTCAGATCTTGCACCGCCGAGTTCAGTCTCACAGCTGTTTGAATTAATCGAAAAGATGCCGACTGCAATGACAAAGGAAACACACTTCGATATTAACAACAGAGGCATTCGTGGAGTTCCAATTCAGTTCATGCTCTATCCGATCGCTCAATTTGCAAAACTTGAAATAATCAAAATGTACAAGAGCTTAGAAGACGACCTCATGGGCAAATTTCAAGTCATGCTGTCGAAAGCAATTGAAGTTCAACAAAAAGACTATGCAAAGAAACTCATTTTAAAGCAAAACAAAAAGCTTATATTTTTACTCCACATGAAATCTGCTATGTCTGAAAAAGTAAGAAATTTCGAAGATAAATTGAGGCAAATTGGAGCTGGATTTGTCAACCGAAGCAGAGAACAGTTGTGCAAGTATAAATATGGTAAATGTGGGCCAGAGGAATTTGATACAATTATTCAACGTTTTGTTGCTTTGGATGCCAGTCTAATAGAGAAAAGAATTCAAGAATTAGTTGATGAAGGAGCCTCAGAAATATCTGAAGCACGGGGTACAGATAAGTCTCATATCAAAAAATTCGCGAACGATCAAGATAAACAGACTTGGATGAAAGAGGAATCCAATCCAAAGATAATTCTCGAAATTGGTCCTCAGTGTTCAAAGACGGCAATCAATGGCTATAATCAGCTGACAACTCCACTGGGTGAAATTGGAATGAAAATGGCATTGGCGATGCCGAGCATTGCAAAAGAATTAAAGCTTAGTTTGATAATCGACAACCAAGAAGACATTTTTAAGGACTCCAAAGTAGAAGAAGCAATTGAAATTTTATGCGCAAATTTCAGAATTGGAAACCAAGCGAGAGCTGAGTTTTTTGCTGTTGTAGCTGCAATCGACGGAACTGAATTTCCAATGCAGAAAAATCTGTCAGAATTTAACACCACATTAAAAATTATGCTATCACTGGCAGACGCTTACAAACATTTTAAGTTTGCTGAATCGGTTAATGAATTAAAGTATCTCATTAAGAAATTACCAATCGATCATGTTGCATTCTGTGTACCCATTGATGTGCCAGAAACTGCACTTGATTTACTTCAAACTTGGAAAGATTATCAGCGAAAGAATGTCACGTGGATTATGCATAGCTTTGAATGCGACGATCCGCAAGAAGCACCTTTGCTGTTTGTGATGTCAAAGAGTGAGGTTCTTGCAATATGCTTAGACCGCCTAGACCTTTTGATTCTTGAAGAAAGAATGAAGGAGACTGAGAAAATATGCGACGTCAATTTTGACTTGTTCTCAGTTGATCGGTTGAGTCAATCTTTTCATAAACTACGAGCTTCTTATGCGTTTAGATTTTTGAGTCGCGTTTTTCCAAACTCAATTGGAACAGCAAATCAGACCATAGTCAAAGCTGGAACTCAGAGTGAAGTTACAGAATTTCTATCGTTTGCCAGAAAATGTCTTAGATCGAATGAAATGGTCATCCTGTCGTCTGTGGCTGAAAGGGTTATTTATGATTTTCCAAATATTACTTCAATATTGACAAAATATGGATGGAATGACAGGTCCAGAATGTTTTTAAAAAATATTTTCAATGAAACTTCTGGCAGAGAAATGGTTTCTGAAATCGAGAAGTGGCTTGAAGATGATTCTTTGATACGAGAAATTGATCAAACGGTTGTGTATTATGAAATTGCTAAGCACTTTCACTGTCCAAATGGGTTCAAACTTCAGTTGGAAGATTGCAAAAGTGCGGGATGCAGCGATTCAGACGAACGAGTTCTTAGCATTTTGAAGGAGTTGAGAATTTACGCCACAAACGCAAAAAGTCATTTCTCGTTTGTTCGTGTCAGAATTTTCCTCAAGGCGCTACATCTTGTCATCTCAGAGACACATTCTGCAGATGCGCTGATCAAAGAATACTACGAGAATATAAAAGTACTTTTTTATGATAAATTGATTGAAAACTATGTCCAAAATAAACAAATTTATTTGCTTTTGCAAGAGGCTAGTCCGTACAAATACGAGGGATGGATGCGTGCATTTCTGAAAGGCATAAAAACTCTTTGTCATTTGGATGACATCGATACTTTGACACGTTTGATACAAGACTTGTCAACTCTGTGTACTGATATAAACTTCACCAAACAACTGTGGACGAATGAGAAATGGTTGCTTCTGGTAAGAAGATGCATAAAAGCGAAACATGACAATGACTTTCAGTTGCTGCATTCCGTATTCGGCTGGATCAAGAAAACGGGAATTGAATGCATGTTGCCAGATGATATCCAAATGAAGTTAAAATCAAAGAAAACTGTGGGACTTGAAAAACTTTCTTCTGTGAAGGACGTCGAAAGATTTTTGGGGAGAGAAATTTACGAACGTGTGAACATGCCATGGTATTCCACTAAGCAGTTAGCAAGCGCCTTTCAAGAGAATCCATCGCTTGAGAGGGAGCTTATAGAGATTGGCGCTGCCATTCACTGGGATTCGAACAAGAAACATTTCACCGAAGAATGGAGTAATAGGGACATGCGACAAGTACTTGGCAAAATAAAATCGAGGAGAATGTCCTCAAGATTTGAGAATATAGAAACGACCTTGTTTGAAGGTAAGGAACGTCTGTTTTCACTGGATCTGGTGGCGTACATTTTGAACACCGTTCACAAAGCTTGCGCCCAAGACCTTCTGGAAGTTTTCTCAAAGTTATCGCATCCATTGCCTCTGATAATTCCTGACATCGGAGAGAAAAACAAATTCATTGTTACTCTGCCATTGCTAAAGAATATAATCATACAATGGCACTTTAATAGACTTTCGCAAAAAGAGAAATCCACTGGTGGAACTAAAAAGGGTATGGAGAATAAATTGTTTTCAAGTCCTTTTCGTTTGATCGTTGCTGTTGGGGATGACGTAATGTCCACAGCAAAAAGTAAGATTTTCAATAAATTTATGTTGCACCCCTACAACTTTTCATCAGATGCTAACGCTAACACTAGAGCATTAGCTGGAACAGTAGAGTTCATATGGTTGACGAAAGAGACTTGTAGATTATCAGCTTATCGTCGTTTGTCACTGGATTCTCACTATTCAAAGAATGGAAACGAAATACTTCTTTTAGCAAATCTTCATGGAAGCGCATCTAATTTTCCGGCTATAGTGAGCTATTTGGAAACATTGGCAAGTTGCTTCATTGTATTTAAAGAAAATCATTTCTGTATGACGTTGTTTCGGTTTAAGGAGGACTCAATTTCTCCATGTACTATAGAGTTAAAAACGCAAATTTCTGGTTGTCCTAGTGTGAGAGCAACACTGGATTTGTTTAATCAGCACGAGGAAGAAAATTGTGATAAGGTATTGACGATCATGACAAAGGCTATGGAAATTGAATCAAATTGGAAACATCTAGACCAAAGCATTGTAGAGGAGCTGCTGAATACTGAAAGCATATAGGCCTACTCAACTGTTGTTTCATTGTATTTGAAGAAGGTTAGAAACTGGACATCTGGCAACCCTAATTGGCATTGAATGTTTTGTGGCTCGTAGTGATGGCAAATCTATCAATAATGCGTTACCCCCGCCCCCGCCCCGTCATCTTGTCGTCTTTCCAATGTCAAAATTAATGTATCGTATGACAATATTCATTATAATTATTATAGTTGAAACAATATTCAGAAACGTTTTCAAGTTATTTTAAAAAATGAATTATAATAATTATAAGTGTAAAATACGTTCAATTTTACGTTCACATATTTAGTATTATGTGACGGCACATTTCTGGAAACCCTGCCCTCCCCCGTCGTCACACATCGCCACAAATGTTTGACCCCCTAAGTGCGTGACGTTATTTATGGACGGCCCCTAACTTCAGCTGAAAAGCTTGACTTGGGTTTCATTGCTGCTCTTCGTCGTCACAGGAAACCACCTGCAAGATTTGCGGGTAAAACCACAGCGCATTGTGCTTCATCTGTTAATGATTACTACAGACCTTTGTTTTTTTTGTTGATCGATACAGCTGTGGAGCAATTCAAAGAGCGATTTGTTAATAGCAGTGGTCTTACTCAGTATAAAGTCATAGAAAATGTTTCATTGTCAGGAATCGTTGCTAAAACACTCCTGTCACCATATCAAGAACTGAATGCAGACGATCTTCAGTTGCAAATGAACATGCTCATGCGTAAAAGCGCCCTGCTAAATCTGTGTCAGAATATGCCAACTATCTTAGGGAGATGGCACCTGAAGTCAGAGCAGTGGCGGCTCCACAAGGGGCCCGGGGGGCCCGTGCCTCTATTGAGTGCCTGGCTTCCCAGTGGTCCTCTGTTGAGGCCCTATACTTAATACTACATATCTAACAACAAATGGTTGGCCCCGTGATTAGAAGTTGCCACCCCAACGGCTCTCCACTTGCCAAATCCTGGAGCCGCCACTGAGTCAGAAGAGAGTTTATGGGAATAGAAAAATTGGTCCGCTTGCTTATGGTATCCCCAGCCTCATCGGCAACATGAAAACGAAGTTTCAGCGCAATTAGAAGACTTAAGTGCTGGCTGCGAAGTACGATGATTCAAGGTCGGCTTAATTCAGTTGCTGTTTAATTGTCATGTCCATAAAGAATAATTGCTTGATACAATTAACTTAGACGACATTATGTGTGCTTTAATTAATAAGAGTCTGCAACGCGCACAACTACTCGGCAAGTAGGCTAGGCTGTGGCATACTTGTATTAGACTATCAGTTTCATTGTAGTAAGATTACAAAGTGAAGACACTGTTAGATTCTCAGCCTCAAACTGTTTTATGCTGTGAGAATAAACACAGTTAAAAGTTAATATGGTTTATTTCCAACAACAGAACATCATATCAGTTAAATACATGGGTAGCCTACATCAAATTCTCATATTCATATATTATTCATTATATCACAGAAATACAGTGTTTATTCTAGCCACCTTTACATTGGGGGATTTTGAAATGTCTGGGGGCAAGATTTGAGTCTCCAAAAACCTTGACAAGTAAAAAAGGTATTCCTCCCTAATATTTTTTGCCCTTTTCAAATGCCCTGACAAGCAAACAAATTGTAATCCTTATATTTTTCCCCTCTCCAAAAACCCCAACATTAGGGTGGAGTGAAAAAACTTTTTCTCAGTGATGTAAATGTAATAGTTTGGAAAAGTTGTGTTATGGTATAGAGAGAAACTGTGCCAAAAATCACTTAACTGGATTAATGTTTAGAGCCTCCCCAAGCGTCCTCAAGTTTCAGTAATATTGCTAATTGGTAATTGGGTAAGTTTCTGCGTTGGGATATATCCTCTATTCCCACTGTCTCACACAAGGGTGCTGAAGTTAATTACGCCTTACCAGCTAGTGTTCCTGTGTGATGAAAAACAAGGTGCCTGTAAAGGATCGTGAATTTCTGTTGCATCAGCGAGGTGCTAGACGAATGGCCGTGGTAGGAATTGACATCACGGAATGTGGGAATATTCTAAAGAGGTTGGCAAGAAGACACTCAGAACTCTCCAAGGTCTCTGCATCACAACCATCCACAAGTGGGCAAGCAGATGTTCCTGTTGAAGTCATCAGTAGGCCTAATGAAGATACATAGGCCTATACTTCAGATAGTGATACTCCTAATGATGACAACTATGATCCGCCAGGGATTTCACGGCGAGAAACTGAGAGTAAGGTAAAAAGAACAAAGAAGACCTCTTCACAAGTGCGAACTTCTCTGCCTAATATATCTTTAATAGCTGCATGACATGTATTCTGTATCAGATAAGGTAGGTAGCTGCCCTATCTTCGGCATGTTTTCAAGACATTGTAGTCGTTTATGAAGACGATAAAACTCTCATTTAGACAGAAGCAAAATGAGAATTGAAGGGAAAGGAAAAGAACGGAACTGAATGAAGAGGAGGGCAGCAATGTTATCTAATGCGTTTCTTTTGATGGAAGTAAGGATAAAACACTAGTGCCTAAGAAGAAAGATGGGATATATCATATGAAAACTGTAATTGAGGAGTGTGTGGCAATTGTTTAGGAGTCAGGTTGGTTACATTTCACTGAGAAAGAATCTGCGATTTGAATCAAAACGTGTATTGTGTACATGTTAAAAGAAAAAGGAGCTGACTTATAGAAACTGGTTGTTGCTACTGGTTGCGATGGTACTGTAACTAATACTGGGAAATCAGGAGATGTTATGAGGTTGTTAGAAGAAGTAGGGTGACCTTTGCAGTGGGTCAACTACCGGTACAGGACCTAAGGGGTTTCTGGTCCACTTGGTCAGCAGCTACAAACTTGTCAGAACTTTTCCATTGTAGGTTTCTATTTAATTGAAGGAAAGATACCCATTATAACATGCGAAGACTTAAGTTCAGATAAGGCTTATCTGCTGGACGTTTGGAAGACTATAACACTTGGTGACTGTTCGCAGATTTTGGCACCACGCGACCAAAGGAAACGCGCACATTCAAGATGGCTTGCCGAGGTACGGAAAACCCAACTGAAAATTTGAAAAACTAGCAACTTATGATACAAACGTATATACTCCAGTCTGGTTTCATATTGAAATGAAACCATCCTGCAAGGACGGAATGCACCAACTTTGGAAGACAATTTCATTATCACGATACCTTCCTATAGAACTTAAATTAGTAGTTGATCCGGCAATCCAAAGAAACGGCTACTTTGGACATGAAGAGAATCTACCTCTGGCAATGTTATCAGATGCAGATGCACAGCAACACATCAGAGAAGGTAGTGCTATGAAGAATACTGAAAGCTAGACGTAGGGTACTCGAATTCTAAAATTCAAAATTCCAGTGTTCAATGTTGATGCTGCCAGTTAGGCCTATATTGACCTAATTAACTGGCACAAGAAACAACTATCAGCTCCTCCTCTGCTTTCTAACCTCTCAGGCCAAGACATTTCTTCCTTGATAAAGAGCGCAGATCAGCAGTTGAACTTTCAGAGATTTCAGTGCCATTCTCAGGCAACTGAAAGATGTGTGAAGCTAGTAACTGAGGCCAGTGCTGCAGTATGTGGTCCAATTGCAAGAGAAGGACACATAAAGTCAAAGCATGCCTCTCTCAGGCTCATGCCATATTCTAGCACAAAATCAGACTTCAGACAGAATCAGACAGAAACCTGTAGTTTCACAGTAAAGCGCATATTGTGTAATTGAGCCGGCATGTACTGTGCTTTGCATATTGTGAGACATAACGAAGCTTGCCGCAGCACTACAGGGTCTATAAGTATGCAAGTTGCAATAGAAAATGTTTGTAATTCTGTTTACCTCTTTACAAAAGGAGTGTTGGATAATTGTATTGCTTGTGTTATTAAAATAAAACAGTTGTACGTAAATGAATAAGGCCTATAAGCCAAAATGCAATAATTGCACAAAATGCCCAAACTTCATCGTCTCTGGGGAGGCTCTTAACGTTCATTTAAAAATTCAAAATTTTCACTGAACAAATCACTGATACGTTGCACAACTTTCCCCCACTATTAGAATTTTAAATTCGAAAATTTTTAAAATTTCGTCCTTTTCACTCCACCCTACCCAACATATAAAAAAGTATATAAAAATTTTGGGGGGAATTTTAAAACTTTGGGGTAAATTTCCCTGAGAAGGCCTAGAATAAACACTGCAGAAAATATATAAAGTAGTATTACACGTAGTTCAATTATATAAGTCATTATAATCATTGAAACATTATAACGTTGGAAAGTACACTGTAGATACCAAGAAAGAACACAGTTCCCGTTGATAGGTATCTACACTGTATAAGTAAAGTAAGTTAATAAGAATGGAAAATGGCAGTAGGTATAAACATCTTGACATCGAATTAACAGGAAAATCTTAAAACATAATCATAAAATTAATATAGTAGCCTATCTTAGTCATAGTTGTGACGTTCAATCGTTTGGAACGTTATTATTGCTCGAACTTTTCGAACTTTATTGACGAGGCTTTAAAGTTCATAAAGTTCAATTCGAATCATCACTGTCAAAGTGCTATCGCAGGCCACTTTAGCCGGATCGTGTGAGAGAAATTGGTCAGCATTTGAATTTATACACAAAAAAGCGCAGCCGACTCTACTTTAAGACATTTGAGAAGATTGTCAAAGTGCATTGTAACTTACGACTGGTGGATAAGATCGAAAACATCTGCTATGCCGATAATTATAATAGGCCTACGTCGACTGGTCTTTTGAGACTGAGTCACCTGACGAGGACTAAATTAGAAATTCGAACTTTTATGAACTTTTCCGAACTTAATTTTTTAAAACTTTATTGAACTTTTACGAACTTTAAAAAATGTCTTCGAACTTCACAACTATGATGTTAGTATCAATTAAAAATAGGATACAATTATTCAAGCTTAATGATAAGCTTTGCCAATTTAGCTTCGGTGTGTTTTACTTATAATTCTCATATGTTATCTACATCCGTCTACGTTGCACACACTATATCCGCGCAAAATAGTCCCAGACCAGACACTGCATGTGCTAGTTTGTTATTAACGTATTTCATTGGCGATTTCAAATTCCCACCATAATACGCAACCCCCCCCCAATTGGAGGGGATTTTCTATATTTATGGGTGGGATTACGTTTAAAAAATTATTGTATCCTCAATGGTGATGGTAAGATTTCGCCCCCGGGCACAAATAACTGTAGCATGTCACGTGACTAACTAAGTTTTTTATTTAATATATTCGAGTTTCTCGTTCAATTATCTGCAGAAATCAAACAATTTAACTTCCAACACTTATAATGAATATAATTGAGACGTAAAATCAGTTTTGCTGTCTGGAGAGCTCCCTGTGAGTTTCCTACACATTTTTTGTATAAATTGAGTGTTGGTTATGCAGAAATTGTTGTTGCTGCATAATTCAAGTAATCTGGCTTCGTTGTCATTTTCATCCTCTTGTACTCCATGCTTTCCTACAATTTTCCCCATACTCCAAAATTATTCCTAGCTGTTGCATTACAATCTACCAGGAGCAAGATAAGGTCATGTCTCGGTGTTTTGTCAATCAGTTGTTGAAAGTTGTTGTAGAATTTGTCCTTCTCTTCATCCGAACCTTCTTCTGTGGGTGCATATGCCTCAATTATGCTGATGTCAATATTCTTGCACCTCATTCGGATTTTGATTAGTCGGTCACTAAGAAATCACATCTGTAACTGACTTCGTGAAACGTTACTCCAGAGCAATTGTCACTCGGTGTCCGTGAACTCCTGTCTCCGTTCCACTGTACCATATTGTGTATCCATTAAAAATCATTCTCCCACAACCTATTCAATGGGTTTCACTTATAGCCTACCACATATCTTGATGTTTAGTCTCTTGAGCTCCTTCGTTAGACAAAAGAACTTTCCGGTGCTGTACAGTGTTCGTACAGTGTTTGTACAAGAATTAAATAGTAACTCAAAAAGCGAAACGTTCAATAAATATCCAAGTAGACGTTTTGTGACAACTGTCCTTGTGTTAATTCAATCATCCTATATTACCGCTTAGAAGTCCAAGAAATCGTCTATTTCAGCAGTGGCTGATTTACCACGGTACAAATGGTACATTTGTACCGTGGTAAATTTAATACCGTGGTGTGGGCACACCAGCAAACTAAGAATTTAGGGCCCACCTTTTCTATTAACAATATTTTATAATGATTTTTTAGGATTTATTTGTTTAAACAACTTTATTTTCCGAAATCCAACCATTTTTCGCTCAACGTGTCCTGCAAAAGAAAAAAGTTATCGAAATTGTTCATACTCCTGATCTGTAACTCTTCCGCTCTCCGAAAGTTTCCCGAGAAAATTTCGAAGAATGAATTTGACAAGCAAAAAAGATCAGCTCGTGACTTTTCACACTTGATCTGTAACTTTTGGGAGAAAGTGTAGGCCTACCCGGCCTAAAAATGTAAACCCGCCGCGGTATTTAGGCCTAAGTGCCGTGTTACTATCACTAACATTTTAACAGAATGTCAACGCTGAGTTTTAAAGATAGGTATTTTGCTCTTTTATTCTGGGTCCTCTCCTGTTTTTAATCTAGCCTACATAAATGATTTGCCAAATCCCTCAAATATTTTAAACATCTGCTGTTTGCTGATGATACTAGCCCAACTATGAGTCATAATAACTTAAAGGAATTCAGGAACTAACCAACACTTCTGCTTGGTTTAAAACAAATAAGCTTGTCCTGAATCTAGAAAAAAACCTCATTTTATATACTTTCACTCCAAAAAAACCCTATTAAATGAATTATACCAAATAAAAATAGATGATACTATAATATCTTAAAATACTTACAGAAAATTTATAGGAATAGCATTGGACCAACACTTTAGTTGAAAATATCATTTTAGTGAACTAGTTAATAAATTATCTAAAAATCTAAATATTATTAGACACTTAAAATACCTTTTGGACTCGAATATATTGTAATATTCTCATAGTTCTGACGTACGCCAGCGAGTCAGAGGAAAGCCGTCAGCAGCCCCGAACTTAGTCTTTTATTATGAGATAACATCCAATAAGAAATCAGCGGATATAATCCAACCAATCCCTATGTACTATATCTAACAGACATGAGGTGAATAATGATAATAATTATGAAGGCGACTATTAAGGTCCGCCTCTGCACTTCTTTACTATACTTTTCTAAATTACACTGGAAAACATGATTTCTAACTGAGAAGGTAATAGGTGATTAAGATGGAATACGACACGCTGATTCCAAATCTGCAAGGGGTTTTGCTGTAGCACGTCAGGTTTAAAAGTTATTGCCAGCCAATTGTTTCGCAAATGTATACTCACAGAGTGCCATGCCATGCATTATATATAGTTCACCATGTGTTTTATGGGAAATTTGATCTGATATAAAAATGTTTCTTTTATTTATATTTGTATAAAATGATGTGTACTTTATGAATCAATGTCTTTGTCTATGCTTGGAAGAGTTTGGTAAAAGAATTTGAAAGTTTAATAATTGAAATGACATCAAGACAATCATGTGTGACAAGAGCGGATTGTTTTTGTTATGCGTGTGTATCGTGCATTATAAAAGACAAGGTAAAGATTATATCATCACTAGTGAAGTGTGCCTACCACCCGTACTTCGGTATGAAGGCAGGCGATCAAGACAAAACATGGGCGCCACATGATATCTGCATATCGTGCAACTGCAACCTAACTCAATGGCTTAAATGAAAGGATAAAATGTCTCTTACTATACCCATAGTTTGGCGAGAGCCCAAGGATCATAATACTGACTGTAACTTTTGTTTAACTAACGTTATTAGATTTTCAATCAAGAACAGAAATGCAATACGGTACCCAAACCTTCCATCTGCCATCAGACCCTCATGGGGATGACCTAACGGTACCTAACCCACCACAGAATTTCCATGAGTTCTTGAGCAGTCTGAGGACAGTGAAGGAGGTGCAACCTCCTCAACAACAAGACGAGTATTCTGCTGGTATACCACATCTCATTAATCAATCAGATCTCAGGGACCTTGTAAGCGATCTTAATTCAACTAAAGGACAGTCAGAGCTGCTGGGCTCACGACTTAAACAATGGAATCTATTACATACTGATGTAAACGTGACTATCGGCATCGCAATAAACGTCTGTCACAGTTCTTCACTGTGCAGGATCAGATTTGTTACTTCAAAATAATATAAATTGATTGTTCGTCACACTTGGCTACAGTCACAATTCTGACAACTGGCATGTTTTTATTGGCTCCTGTAAAGCCAGCTAAAAAGCTCTACCCGGTACGTCTGTATATAGGAAACGAGCAACCATCAATACCTCTTGTTCATGCAGCTGGGGTTAAGGAATCCTATGAAAGCATGATGGCAGTTCTCGATCTCATCAGGTACAGAGAGTTACAGTGGAGTATCTGTGGCGACTTGAAGGTTGTTGGTACAGTAATGCAAAGTGGATGCACTAAACACTGCTGTTTCCTCTGTCTTTGGGATAGCCGTGCCAGACATCAGCACTATTCAGTTCAACAGTGGCCTTCTAGAACTAAATACAATCCAGGCAAAGACAACGTAAAACACAAAGCGCCTGTTGATTCTGCAAAGATGTTGCTTCCTCCATTACACATTAAGCTTGCCTTAATGAAGAATTTCGTCAAAGCGCTTCGCAAAGAAGGTGCCGGCTTTCGTTTCTTGAGGAGTACATTTCCAAAGATCAGCGAGGCTAAGATACGAGAAGGCATTTTTGTTGGCCCACAGATCAGACAGGTGATACTTGATACAGAGTTTGAAGCAAAGTTGACATCAGTTGAGTAGGCAGCATGGTGGTCGTTCAAAAACGTGGTTGGTGGATTTCTGTGAAATAGGAAGGCGGGCAACTATAAGGAGCTGGTGGAAAAACTGATCAGTGACTACCAACAATTGTGAGCTAACCTGTCGTTAAAGATGCACCTTCTCCACTCGCACCCCGATTTCTTTCCTGAGAACCTGGCAATGTCAGCGATGAGCACGGGGAACAGTTCCACCAGGAAATCTCGGTCATGGAACAGAGGTACCAAGTGCAGTGTAGTCTGGCTATGATGGGTGATATCTGTTGGCTGTTGCAGCAAGAGAACAGCACCTGTTACAAGAGGAAGTCGTTGTGGTCGAGAGCGTTTCCTGTAAAGAGGGCGAGTAAGTAGCAGCTATCACCTATAATGACATGTGCTTCAGTTACAGTAGACTATACAACTTTTCTATTTGCTCGTGACTAAAAATTTTGACGTGATAGACAATTTTCGTGGTTATATTTTGATCTAGCACAGCCTAATTGTATTAAATCACTAAAGTTCTTGTCGGTTAATGACAGATTGTTTGTTCTTCAGTGCTATTATTCATGCCATTTCTAAGTACCTTAGCTAAACACAACTCAAGATACTCTTTAACCTTTAAATTTTTGAATTTCTATAATTAGTTCTGTCACTTCTAAATTCCTAAACCAAATAGGTTGACCGTCTTACGGGTTTTATACCTTTGGCCAACCCATTTCTTAACTTAACTATATATATATTTACATATTATGATGTTTTTTTCGCATTATAAGAAATGAATTAATTTTGTATGTTTAATCTCTGTATGTGTAATCTTGAGAAATAAATTGATTGATTAATTGATTGATTGGTTGATTATTGGCATTGAATCTTTTGTGGCTCAAAGACCTCTTGTCCTTTATTCTATTTTAGTACGGATTATTTAATATAGGCGATTCTTATACACATGCAGGGTTTAATCTAGGCCGTCTTCGGGGGGGAGAATTGCCCTATCCCCCGGAAAATTCGAATTCTCCGGAAATTTTGGCATGCTATATCAACTTACAGCGTTACCCCAGGCCTCTTAGCGGACTTCCCCGGCCTTGTCAGTTTCCCCCTGGAGTCCAGAGTCTAGATTAAACACTGTATACAGGGTGGCCCAAAAATCCGCACAATGATACATTGATAGTACTTTAGTCATACCAATTCAAACATAGCCGTTAAAATTCACAAATCACAGCAATTATATTTGCTGTAACAGTGCATGTATGGATTTCTTCACATAAAATGTTCAATGTGAACTCCTTACTGCTGAACAACGCATTCAAGCCGACGACGCCATTGACCAATTGCGCGGTCAATGAAACGCTGGGACAGCCTGCTCCACTCTGTGGCGATTGCTTGTTTCAGCTGATCCACGGTAGTGAAACGTCGACGACGTTTGTTGAAGGGCGCCCCAAACAGCGTAATCGACTGGATTCAAGTCCGGGCGGTTTTGGGGCCACATGTCAGGCTCAATGAATGCAATATTCTCACGTCGCAGATACTCCATAATATGTTATAAATTAACGACCTTTTAACAATAAACTATGATAAACAATGATGAAGTCACTAATGACGTGATTAGATAGAGAACATATATAAATGAGTAAGAAAAATGGCATTAAATATTGAATTACTAGACATTATATCAAAAAAACTGTCACCCTGCAGTTTTTTTGGCCACTCTGTATATCATACACTGTGTCCACAAATAACTGGCCTCATAAACGTTTTGCAAAAATAGGCGTAAACCTGAATGGAATTACATAAGATTTTATCCGCATGTACTCGCATCTGTTACTGCTAACTTGTGTTATGAATGCTACATTGCACTCGAATCAACAAAGCCGTTTTAGAAATTTTACATTTTTCCCAAAGTGGTCAAAATTTTCATTTTCCATTATGACTTATTTATGTGAGGCGGGGAATGGCGTCGTTATTGATGCCCACGTCTTCTGCGTACACGTCCGACGATTTCCAAATCCCTCATGGCATCTGTCGGTGTGTCGGCACTTTGGTGCAAAAATTTTATTTTCATTGACTATGGATATAAAGATCAATGGTGAGTATTACCGAAACACGCTGCTCAAAGAGCATCTCCTGCCGGCCATTCGTTCTGTGTCCGGACAATTCTTCACCTTCCAGCAGGACAACGAACCAACCCACCATGCTCGTGATATGGTTGCACTGCTGGCAGCTGAGATACCAGACTTCATTGGTCCAGCTCATTGGTCGCCGAATAGTACAATCTCAATCCTGTGGATTACGAAATTTGGAGGATTTTGCAGGAGCGCGTCTACCGCGGCTGCCAGATTCAGAACGCTGATCATCCGAAGAAGTGTCTTATTGAGGAGTGGGGGCGCCATTTTGATCAAGGAATAATAGACAGAACTGTAAATCAGTGGCGGGGATCGACTGTGCAAATGCATCCGAGCGAAAGGAGGACACTTTGAATATCTCATTTGAACGCCTTTAATGCCCGAATTGACGTAAACGAAAAGGCAACTGGAATATTTGGGTTACGTCATTTAGAATTTAATTTCTTAGACATCTTGCATCAAATTCACACGAAACTGCTCAGTTTTGCCAATAATAGGTGCCTGTTTGAGCTTGTAAACTTTTATGTGACTCCATGCAGGCTTAGCCTGTTATTATAAAAAGTTTAGGGGCCAGTTATTTCTGGACACAGTGTATAATTCTTTATAGAATACGTGCAAAGCAGCGGTAAAAAAAGTAATACAAGGTTTGAGATACTTGCACTCATTAGCTTCGACTTCGTGGGGAAGACGACATAAAACCAAACTTTCGACACCCATGCTTCAAGTCTAAAGTCGTGATTCAAAGGGACTGTTCATGATACATCACGCTATTTTTGACCATTTTTGGCCCCCTTATCGAATTCCTTGCCTCCCAGTGGCCACACAGTTTGGCCCCCTATACAATACTACAACCTCCTAGTAACAGATAGTTGGCCCCATGCTTAGCAGTTTCTACCCCAACGGCGCCGAACTTGCTAAATCTTGGAGCCAAATCTGATGACAACACCGAGTGTAAATTGGTGATAAGTTGGCTTCGACTTTCGGTTGCCTTTGCCATTGATAGACTACTTCTTGTGAGTGTTAATTTCTATGAACTAATTCGATAACTGTTCATTGCATCACTAAGTAGGTAAGTAAGTGCATACAAAATTTCTATGACGCAGTCCGAAAACTTTGCGCATTGCTCAGCCTGTGCACCAGCTGATTCGCCAGCTTATTCTCTGGATCTGTAATCCTTAGTCCGCGGGTGCTATTGTGAAGGTCGTAGATCAAGGTAACTGCTTACTGTATACTTAGCATAGTTGTGACGTTCAAACGTTTTGAACTTTATTATTGTTTGAATTTTTGAACTTTATTGATAAGGCTTTAAAGTTTATAAAGTTAAATTCGAATTATCACTGCAAAAGATGGCCTATAAGTTAAAACGTAGAAGTTACTGTAAGAAGCAGTGATTGATTAGCGGGTAAGTTACAGCACTCGATAATGAAAAATTTAAATTTATACATAGGCCTACACAAAACCCAGCAGACTCGCATGTAAGACAGTTGAGAAGATTGCCAAACTGCATTGTAACTTACAATGTGGTGGATAAGATCGGAAACATCCGCTATGCCATCGAATGGTCTTCTGAGACTGAGTCACCTGACGATGACTAAATTGGAAATTCAAACTTTTATGAACTTATCCGAACTTTATTTTTTGAACTTTATTGAACTTTTACGAACTTTAAAAAATTTCTTCGAACTTCACAACTATGATTCGTAGGCGCTTAGTCTATCTTGAAATAGCTATAAGCAAGGTGCAATGGACAGCTAAGCAATGATCGATATATCCATAAGGCAGGTCGGCTGAGTTGTTATATACTTACTAGGAAATGATTTTTAACCAGGAACATTGAAAGAGCTGCATAAACTGTGATATCATGTGAAGTTCGCATTAACATTAATTGAGTGCAACTGGAAGATTCGAAAGACTTGTAGATTTGGCAAAATTCAAATTTCTACTATGTCAATATGAATCTTGACCTGAAGTAAAACCAGTGCTGAGAGTCAGCCGGAACGCGCCGGAACTGAGCTCCGGCACCTTTTTGGACCATGAAATTTTTTCCCATAATTGTTCAATATTTGTTCCAATATTGCAAAAGCACCGTGTACTTGTTGCAAAACTATTAAGCGAAGATTAAAAAGCGCTATAGAAATTTAAATGATGGCTACCCATAGTTCGTTAGGGTTAGGGCTGCGTCAAGAGAGCTTCTGCACCTTTTTCACAGACTTTGAGGCTAAGTTTTAGCACTGAGTAAAATCATGCACATGCCACTATGGCATGAGTTCGTGAGTTCGTGAGTTCAAGAGTTCGTGTAGGAGTGGCCACTTTGAACAGAAGATAGATAAGTGCAAACCATGACCTCTTGAGATTATATATATATATATATATATATATATATATATATATATATATACCTGTACAAATCCAATGACTAACGTTAGCGTTGAAAATGCACGGTAGCACAACCACCGATGGCTCTACGTTAAGCAGCATCGGCTTACAGTAAACAGAGTGCAAACATTGATTGTTGTCACGTTGGTCATCGCCACCCAAGACTGTTTAATACTGTACATCTTGATCGCCACCTCCTGTTCTTGCCCCTGCCCCTGCCCCTGCTCCTAATTCTGCTCCTCCCTCTTTTGCTAACAACATTCGATAGCATGCGTTGGCCAATCTCTGTAACGACAGTCGTCGGCCAAGTGGTATTAACACGCGTGCTCGTAATGTGATTCTGAACGAAAGAAACGTGTAATAAAATAAACAACCAGTGTTCCTACCTACAGCCATAGAGATGTTATCAGCTCCATTTAGGTGCTTCGACCCGATAGTGTTTAAACAGTGTGTATGCCATGCATTGCATTGATTCATCAAAAGTTTTACACAATAATAGCAGTAAGAAATAATAATAATAATAATAATAATAACAATAATAATAATAATAACATTAATAACAATAATAATAATCCTTGAACCCAGATGCAGTTAAACTTGTGGTATGTCTGCGAAAAGTCGCAATCCTTAATCCGTGTCCAGTTTCGTTCCGGGTCGATTTCCGAGAGATCAGTCCGTTTCGAGGCTTTCTTTTGTTTTTATAAGCAAGTAGATTCCACCATCCGGCTTGCTAGGCCTGTCGACGGTGTCGTCTTTATGGATTTTTACGGGTGGCTGTATCTGCACCCAGCCACCCAACCCTCCTTCTTCATCCGGGCTTGGGACCGGCATGGAGAATCATAAATGACCTCCAAGGTGGAGTTAAATAATAATAATAATGCAACATAATAAATCTTGATGTCTGTTTGTTTGCGACAAGTAATAATCGGCGGAGCAACCAAATGGGCATAGCTTGACGGCGCGTCCTCCTTGGCTGGAAGTTGCTTAGCCTCTCTATCTCTCCTCTCGCCCCAACCCCTCCAGCCCCGGTCCCAGTCCCACTCCCAAACCCACACAACCCTCTTCCCTCTCAAAACCTCCGTCCCCGCCCCTGATCCAACCCTCTCCTAAAACCCCTCTACCAAACTCCACCTCCAAATTCTCTCCTCGACCCAATCTCCACCCCTCTCCCAAACCTTCCCGTCACTGACCTCACATCTCTTCCAAATCCCTCTCCCAATCCCCACTTTCAAATCCTTCTCCCTTCCCAACCCCCCACTCCTCTCCCAAACCTCCCCGACCCCGCCTCTCTCCCAAACTTTGAGGTCAGGAAATCGGAGGGCTTGGCTCATTTTTTGCTTGAATAAAATATATTACGTGTTATCGCTTCTTCAGAATTTCTTATATAGGCTATATTGATATTTGACTTTAAGGCCTTTAATAAAGCATTCCTTATTTGCGAACAACAAATTTGACGTATTGCATATTTTTTACTTCCTATCTGGAATCAGCACCTTTCATTTGGGTAAAATCAGCAAAAATACTTAGGTCAGCAGAATTTTTTCAAAATGTAGACCAGTGTTACTCACCCATCACAGGAATTCTACTGGCCATCAGTAAATAGGCGACTAAGCCATTCATCGGCGGACGGTGGCCTGTCATTCTACCGAACTTACGATTACCTTCTCAATGTTGCCACAGGTGCTCATTTTACCACTGCAATTGAGTAAACGCTGAGTCAACTTCTGGGTAAACACAGAGAGCACTGGGAATTAGCGGTACTTCAAAATGAGGAAGGAGGAAAAGGGGAGGAAAATGGGAGGGAGAGGATTGGAATATGGAAGGAAGAGAGCAGAATATAAGAATTGAGGTCGTCGTGGTATTCGGCTCAAATACCAGCAACGGAATTCTTTATTTCAAGAAATTTGTAATAACTTGCACCTTGTTTGCGAGTAGCTAGTTATGGAAATAATAAAAACAGAACCTGTAATCTTCGGGAGTAGTCGTGTTACATATACTGCTCTTATAGCTTATGACCTCTCAGCCTACTTAATCTCTTAAGCTGCTCTCCTTCAAAACTGTCTTATCAGTTCAAGGTATTCATGTATACAATGCTCTTAACTAATGACTTCTCAACCTACTTAGACTCTTAAACTATTCTACTTCAGAGCTGTCTTTTATCAGTTCAAAGTATTCACGCATGCGTCCTAATTTTCTACCTTGTAGTATCTAGTGTAATAATTCGAAATGTGAGTGACCTATTTTAAAATTAAAACTCGATCCAGCCTTACTCTTAATTAGAAAAACGAATTGATTCTAGGTTTCCCAGCAACTACTGTAAGCAAATATTTATTTGCACTCGAGATTTTAGCAGCCACACCCTCTAAAATGTTTTGGACTAACTATATTATGATCAAAATCCCATGATCTCTCCCACATCAAATTGCCTCTAATGTTCTTGGCTTCAATGCAGATATGCCAAGCGTTTCGTTAGGCCTATATATGAGACAATGGGACATTTTGTGGCTGTCAGTATGTATTATGATCATGGCGTCACTATCTTTCCAATCTGCTCATGAAAAAATATTTGCCTACTCCTGATCTCACCTTGAAAAATGCTTCGATAAGTAGCTCTACCTTGTTAAAGCTCAGTTAGCCTGCTATTTTAATGTTCTGATCCCAATGTCATGGTCGCCACATACCATAGTAATGCACCAGAAGGCACCATAAAAGGATCTGAGATTAAAGGACTAGCGGAGAGAACAATAAATCATGGCAGACCAAAAATATTTTGGTTAGATAACTTCACTTTGTACAACCGCCATTCTGGATCCGACCTTGCACCTTCATTTCAGAATAGAAAGCGATTGGGAGGAGGTCACTTACCTAAGTTACATTTTTGAACAGCCAGCTATCGCAGCGTGACGATGGCATCTGACTTGAAATGACACTGTTAAGGCTAATAAATACGGTTTGAGAAATGATCACTGTTATCATAGAGCGGGGTTCTATCTGTTCTAGGCCGGACGATATTATTCACCGTTTGTTTCCAGCTCTATACCTATCAGTCTGATGAAAGTGTTGATAATATTTGTTGTGGGCATCCATCTAAAGCAATAAATAACTGACATACATTAATTATAACCACCAATGCTCAAATCATATGAGTAAGTAAATAAATATGAGGAAATTTCTATTTCTATAGTGCTGCCCGAAAGCCTGGCGCAGTGCACCTGCTTATTCATGAGCGCCCAATCTGGATAAAATCCAGGGCCCGTAATCCGTTATCCGTGATCACCAATGTTGTAGAGCCAGGTAGGCAGTCGCAGCAAAGTATTTCTACGGAGGATGATAACAAGATTTGCGATGGATAGAATGTTGGCCTATAGCAAGGATTTCGCCATAAGATTTCTTGAAAATAATAAATGCAGAACTCCTGAGGTTGATCTTCCTGTTGTCCAGGATTTAATCTAGCCCGTTTTCGGGGTGGAATTGCCATTTTTTCCCTCCGCAAATTTCAAATCCCCCGGAAATTTTGGCATGCTACATCAACTTACAGCAGTCCCCGGCCGACTTCCCCCGGCCTTGTCAGTTCCTCCCGGAGTCCAGAGTCTAGATTAAACACTGCTGTTGTTTTATTTTCTCCATGGTCAGCTTCACTATAGCAAATTAGAGAATTCTTATTTTCATCCGCCCTATAAGTAATACCATCGTCTATGGTACTTCTTAAATATCGAAATATTCTTTTATCTTGAACAACATCTGAGTTTCTTGGATTTTTAAGTTTTCTTGAGACAACACTGACAGCATAGGCAATGTCAAGTCTAGTTCCTGTCATAAGGTACATTAGTGCTCCATTCAACTCCAACTGATGACCGATATGGAAACTTCAGTTGCTCGCTCTGAGATTCATCTGGTCATATTTCCTTCTCAGACATGGACGACAGTTACTCATGCCAAACTGTTCCAACAATTTCCTTGTTTAGGCTCCTTGACTGATTTTGATTGATCTATCTGACTGTTGATTTTTGTTCAATACCAAGAAGGCCAACAGAATTCTAGGTATGATCAAAAGAACGGCGGTAAGCAGAGAGAGGATATAATAATAAGACTTTACAAGACATCGGTTCACCCACATTTAGAGTATTGTGTTCAAGCATGGTGTCCATTCCTGAAGGAAGACATAGTGACTTTGGAAAAAGTACAGCACAGAACAACAAAGATGATCAAAGGGTATCAAAGACTAACCTATTAGGAAAGGTTAAAAATTGTGGATTGACAACATTGGAAAAAGGAAAACGAGTGGAGATTTAATTGAGACATACAAAGTACTAACAAACAATGTGGAAATTCCGAGAGAAAGGTTTTTTTTACAATGATGCAGTATGATGGAACCAGAGGACACCACATTAAACTGTTTAAGAAACGGGTTGGAAGACGCAAACAACATTTTTAGTGCAAGAGGGGTGGACAGATAAGTGGTTGTTCCAAGAATTCCACTTTGCTGGGATGCAATGAATTTCTAGGAAGTTGGTGGGGGGATGCAACTAAATCCCGAAAAGTTTGCCAAGCAAAAATGGTCATTAGCAGTGTTTTGCCCAGTAAATAATGTAAATACCTTCCCGAAAAGGCTGACAAGCAAAAAAATCATCAGCTACAGCTCCGCACGTATTGCCATACAAAAATAGCGACTCAGATCCGGTAAACCCTGAAAGAAAGAAGCTTGGTGGGGGATGCATCCCCAGTCATCTCCAACGTGGAATCGCCCCTGGGACAGTTGGAATGAGCTGGACGAGCAGATAGTAATGGCTACGAGTGTGAATGATTTCAAGATAAACCTCATTACTATAGGGTACCAGATTTGGATGGGTACAGCAGTAGTTCTCACACAGGGCAGACCCTGCTGAACCACTTTAAACCTTGTTATTATTATTATTATTATTATTATTATTATTATTATTATTATTATTATTATTATTATTATTATTATTATTATAAGAAAATATGTTGCAGGCTTTGCAGTAATCCTGAATTGAGCTTCTAGCTCCCTTTGAAACTTTTGGAGTTCACTCTCATCCGTAGAAGCTACAATTCCATCATCAACAAAGAGTCCAATCAGAATCTTTTTCAAGTTTCTTTTTCAAATAGCCTAAACAAACAGGGACGCGCATCGCTGCTTTTGGATTCATGGCTTAACAGGAAAGCTTTTAAACGCTTGTTCCGACACATTGGTACTTACAGTATTTAAGACCATAAAGACTCCGTTTAACCCTCTCGAACGGCAAAATTCGGCGAGAGGTCGTTCAAGTGCGCAAACCCCATTCTGGAAAGCATTTCCTGGCCATGTGACTAGAAAGTCCAATCTTGAATCGTTCGCAAGGAAACTTAAAACGTATTTCTTCGAGACCTCGTATTAGTGTAAAGCGCTCTAGCCTTTGACTCTTCGCTCATGTTTTTGCGCTATATAAATTGACTTTTAACCTAACCTAACCTGCACACTTTTTCTGAATTTTCAATGAAACCTTCAGTTGTTCCATGAAAATTTCTTCTTCGAGTTTACAATAAAAAAGCTGACAAGCCGACGATACGTCAAACTGCATTAAGTGTGTTTTCTCATTTGCAGCAACACTTATGAGTGCTCTTACTGTTGAACTTCTTACTATCAGCCTTTTGGATAAAGGTTATTGATTTTTTCTTCTATTTTCATCCCCCACCAATTTCCTATGAATTCATGTCACCCCCACCAAGAAATCCTGGAACCGCCACTGATCAAGGATGTTAGTCCTTGGCCTTGGTCCTGGCTTTAAGGACTCCTTGAGGACAAGTTACAAGACTTTGGTCCAGGTCCTGGCCTTGAGGGTTGAGTGCTTGGTTTGCCCTTAAAATCAGTCAGTGAATTGGACTATAAAACATTGATGTATTAATTTAGTGCTCTAGCCTGTAGGCTAGGCCTACAGTATATGAATCGAAACTCATTCAATATATATTTTATTATGCTTTGCGGCCTGTGTTATGGCACCCATAATGCCACTACACGACAATGTGGCTCAATAAAATCGGCACCACCTTGTTCCACTGTAAAAATTTCACAACCCCAGGTCAGAATGTTTGAAATTCGGTCTACTTCTGCGGTATTTTACACTGAATGCAGTCATTTAAGTTTCTATTTCCAATTCCAAAGTGCAGCGGCGTCACCTTCTGAAAACCAAGCTAGGATAGAACGAGTTCACAAAAATATGAGCAACTATGTCTTATTGCTAAAATTAGTAGTGCACTTTTCACTTGGTGGTATTGTTCATACATTCGTTAATGGTAATGCTGATTCTTACCCTTTTGAGTTCGAATCCTTTACTTTATACTATGTACTAGGAATATAGCCTATAATCTTATCATTAAATTACAATTTAAATAGTATAGTCAAGAACTTGGTCCTGGTCCTAGCCTTGAGGATTGGGTCCTGGCCTTGAGGGTCAAGTCGTCCAACTGTCTTTGGTCCTGGTTCTGGCCTTGAGGATTGAGTCCTTGGTCCTGGTCCTGGCCTTGAGGGTTGAGTCCATGTTTCTGGTCTTGGCCTTGAGGGTTGAGTCCTTGTTAATATCCCTGCTTACTACTGGACTAAAAGTATCAGAATAGTCAATCCCTTTCTTTTGTGAATAAGCTTTAGCGACCACTCTTGCTTTGTATCGTTCAATGGAACCATTTGGGTTATTCTTTAATTTGAAGACCCATTTACATGGTATGACTTTCTTTCCTGTAGGACGATCAACTAGTTCCCATGTATCATTTTAAAATTTTTAAATTTTTTAAAATTTACTTTTAAATTTGAAATTGGGTTTGCGTGGTTTGTGACGGTGCATATTGTTTTGACTGTTATTTCTATTTCACTTTATAATTAGTGAATTTGGTTGACCTCCATTATCGATCATTTCATGGTCTTTGTGGACAGTGTTGTCACTTACTGCAGGCTTTTATTTTTAGAAACATAAATTTATTCCAAACTAACATCGGCTGGCACTATTCATCTCACGCTGAGCTTGAGCTGAATTATACCTTGACTTTCATTTAAATCTGATTAAATCAATATTTGCCTGTTGTGATTGACACTATGAAATCAATAGTACTGTTACTATGCTCGATTTTTCTCTTTCGTGCGAACTTGTATCTCACTTGGGCCAGTCCAAGATGCGAATTTGACTATGGAGACATCAGAGTTCTCAATTCTGAATGCTGTTTATTTAAAAACATTGCTTCCTTTAATTCATTTAATCTCATCCCATCAGCACAATTTTTGGTTTCCACTAGGTTGTTGCTATTTGGGAGATGTGACATGTTGCTGAATAAAAGTAGACGCTTCAAACGCGCAAGAATCATTGTTAATAAGTCAAATGCTCGGCGTGTCCAAGTGTTTTTAAATCTGCTACTCTCAGGCAGGGGCGGCGCCAGACGTTTGAGAGTGGGGGGTTTAGGGTTAACCCTAGGGTTAGGGGTCAGGATAACCCTGAAATACCCCCCAAATTGATAGTGTTAGAAATAACCCTGCTTTCTCCCATTCCCTCGCGTTAGACACTTCCCTTCCCGGCCGCGTCTAGCGCGGCCTCCCTTGGAATGGGGGTCCGGGGGTTTATCCCCCGGAAAAATTTTTGAAATCGTAGATGCTCGTACGTGCGTTTTAGAGCATTTTGGACACAAAATCACAGGTCTGGCATCAATAGGTTCCATGTCTGTAATTTCTTATGCTCAAGTCAATTTCAAATTATTCTGCTTCAATTTGTGCGTGTTAAGTCAAAAATTACTTGTCTTTGGCCCATACTAGTGCCAATGCTACTAAGAGTAAGAGTCACGTGGCAGATGCTACTGCTCAATCAAATCTCGAAATCTTGTTTTAAATCGCTGTAAATCTATTCAGTGTCACAACTCACAAGTGAAAGTAGATAGCAGGCAACTAAATTGCCATCGGGCCACCCGTTAAGCCCACAACGCCATCCTGTAGATATATACAGTTGAGAACGCTTGATACTTAGACTAGTAGAACCGATGTAGAACCGATCCTCAATCATCCCCTACCCCCTTTCTTCACCAAAAATTTCTCTGCAATTTTGCACGAATCTCACGGGTGGCCCGATGGCAAGTGGGGGGGTTCAACCCCCTCCCAAACCCCCCCGAGGCCCCGCCACTGCTCTCAGGTGATATCGAGCTAAACCCTGGCCCTTTTGTTACTTCTTTGAAGCTTGGACATCTTAATATTGCTTCAATTAGAAACAATGCTTCTTCATTGCATAATTACTTAATTGAGTTTCCTCTTCATATTCTGGCCTTGAATGAGACATGGCTGCGCCAAAATGATACTCCATCATTTTTATCTGATTTACATCCTCCTGATTTTTCCCTTCTTAGCAATCCAAGGCAGCATGGAAATGGTGGTGGAGTTGCTTTTCTATACAAAAAATTTCTAAATTTTACCCAACTGTCAGTTCCTGGTGCACCTTTTCAATCTCTTGAGGTTATTGGAGGAGCACTTGATTCTGGTAACAAAAGAATTTCCTTTCTAAACTTTTACAGACCGCCATCATCATCTTTTGCACTTTTTATGACAGAATTTCAATCAATTCTGGAAACATTCATTTCCTCTCCTGGTGAACTTATAATTTCTGGTGATTTTAATATTCATACTGATGATTTAACAGACATTCATGCAGTGCAGTTCAAAAATCTTTTAAATAAGTTTGACCTTAAGCAGCATGTCACTGGCCCAACTCACCATCTAGGTCATACACTTGATCTTCTTATCACAAGAGCTGATAGCACAGTTGCTTCTTTTGTCTCAAATAATGATTCCTATCTCTCTGATCATCTTACTGTATCATGCTCTGTGAACTTTCAATTTAAGGCTCCCTCCTCTAGAAAGGCGATCAAATTTAGACCATGGAGGTTGCTAGACATCGAGCAGTTTCAGTTGAAAATTCTTTCTTCGCCATTATTTAATTCCACGTAGGCTCTATCGTCTTGTACTCCATCGTACAGCCAATGCAATTCCAGCCAAGTAGGCCTATCTCCCGCGCTTTCAGTAGAACGCACTCCTCCATACGTTTCCTCCGACATTTTACTTGAAAGAATTATCATCGCATTACAGTCGGCTTTCTGGTATTCATTAAGAGAAGTCGGATAAGCAGTAACCTGAGCTTCTGTAGCGTCATCGCTTGGTTCATCTGGCTTTCGAAGTTTGTCTTCTACAACGTCCAAAGCATCCGTGCTGCCGCGTAATTGAATTTACACTCGACCTTTCCAGTTCAACCAGTTCGCTCTGCCTTCTAACTGCTTGATTTGAAATTTCGTTATATCCATCTGAATTCCAAAATATTCTCAAACAGAACAAAAGATTAATATCGTGGTATTTGTCTTGCAAGTATTGAACGCCAAAGATCGCTTCTATAAGTTCGATCCTTCGACTTTGCGACCTATTTTATTCTTAAACTCATTCATACTCGCTCTAAACTGTTATTCGAAACGTCTGGTCCAATGACCTACTGTATAAAAGTTCTTACACGTTTATTTAAAGTTTAGAATCGCATATTAGTATTTCTTCGACATTACTCTGAACTGTCCATATTTGCAACCACTAAACAAGGAGTACATATTACAGAGTCAATCTTTTATCAAAACTTATAAAGTCACTGACTTTAACACAATTGAGGTTAGAATCGTGCAGGCTGTGCGGAAGTTTAGGAATGGACGTAAGCGTCGTTAGTCCCGTATGTACGTGAAACATGAGCGACTGAAATTAGATTAGATAGATTAGATTAGATAGTTCATTAATAGGCGCACTTTAGCACAAATGCGCCGCTGCTGATTGGTCAAAGAATAATGTTTTAAGTCTTGAAAGGAAAACGTCTCGAGAGGTGGTATTGTCCCGTAGCTCCGCTAGGAGAGCATTCCAGTAGTAAGGCCCTAGCGTCCGAAATGAACGATCGCCAATCTTTGTGCTGGTTCGAGTAGTGACCAAAGTTCTTGTGTTATCTGATCTGAGCCCGAACGGTCTGTGCATCGACCTCAACTGCTTACATTCACAGGAAAGGTATTCCGGTGCCTCTCCTCGGAGACACCTATCGACGATGGAAATGATCTTAAAAATCAGTCTCTGCTTGATCGGAATCCAATGCAATTCGCGTAGAACCGGTGTGATATGCTGGTTCCTCTTTGTGTCTGTTAAAAGGCGGGCTGCAGCATTCTGCACCACCTGAAGGCGCTGAATTTGTGTTTTGCTGATTTGTGCTAACAAGCTATTACAGTAGTCCAGTCTTGTACTTACAAGTGCATGAACTAACACCTTTGCCGCTTCTTGTGTCAAAGTGGGTATTATCGATCTCAATTTCCGTAGTTCGCCGAAACTGCTTGCAACAACCTTGTTGACATGCTGAACCATTGTCAGATTTTCATCCAACATAACACCTAGATTTCGTACAACTTTAGAACGGAAGATTTCAATCGATCCAATACTGATTTTATCCAGTATTACTTTATCTATCTGTTTCCTATGCCCTAGGCAGACTAGATATGTGTGTTGAAAATGAGAGATCTGCATCAAATATCACACCATGATTTCTTACTGAGGAATTAGTTTTGAATGAATGGTCAGTTGTTGTGTCTGATAACTTGGCGATTTTTTGCAATATTATTTGGAGCTTAGATTACAAATGCATAACAAATAAACTACAAAAGATTCAAAACCAAGCAATTAAATTAACTATATATGTACACCAGTTCACTAATTATTTGCAGCTATATAGAAAATTTAAAATCCTTAACATAGCCAATATTCACACTCCGCAAACTTCCATCTTTATGCATAAATAATATGTAAACAACCAATTACCTGGAATATTCTACAAGACTACAAACATAAATATTTTATATTAGTAAAAAATGTACATTTCCACGATGTAAGAAATAGTGATAGCTTCTCTATTCCTTTTGCTACTACCAATACCAGATTATTCACGATCAAATACTTTGGTCCTAGAATATGGAATTCGTTACCAAATAAACTATCATATATTACCAACACTAATGAATTTAAATAAAAGTTGAAAAATTATCTACTAAACTTATCGCCCAATTTAACAAATGTTTGATGTACCTGTTTATCTGTTAGGCTTCTTTTACAGCTTTCAATATTGACTTGTTGTGTATGTTTATTTTGTCAATCATCTTGCATTACTTAATCCATTACCATGTAAAATATTAATTTACTAGGTACCTCTTGGCGGGAATTATGTTTTCCTTTTGGTATCCTTGATTCCTTGTTTCCATCATATGTATTATTTTATTAGCTGAATCAGCTGTTATTCTTTTAAATATAATTTCATGTTTTGTTATAAATGTTATGTATGATATTGGAAATATTGGAAAATAAAAACTTCAAACTTTGTGTCGGTAGGCCAATGAGTATGAACTCTGTCTTTGAAGAACTTAGGAAGAGCAAATTCGATGACATCCAAATCATAACTTATCTCTTCCAATTAGCATTTCCTCCATAGTCTGTCTTGCTGTTTCCCACTGACTGATCTCTGGAATGACCTGGTCTTTTGCTGACGGATTTAAAGTACCATCGATTGATACCCTTGAGTATTAGAAATGGTGCTATAGAAGTGCATAATTATTATTATAATTTATTATTATTATTATTATTATTATTTATTATTATTATTATTATTATTATTATTATTATTATTATTATTATTATTATTATAACGGAAGTGAATGCATTAGGCAAGCGTTCGATTGATTAATGGTATTGAATTGGAGAGAATGTTATGAACAGCTGCGTGCCGTCACCGTAGAGATGGCGATCACTTGAAGGCGAGTTGAAAAGAGTGCTTAGGGAGTGGTATACAGGATGAAAAGGAGAGGTCCAAGAACTGAGCCCCGAGAAAAACCTAAAAGCTGTTGCGTTATGAACAGAAATGGGCTACACGCTATCAGTTTTAAACACACATTATGCAAGTGAATTAAATAACAGCTATCTATAATGTCTGACCTCTTTTTAATTCTCTAAGTCACACGCCTCAATTGAAATGTTGGCGCTGCTTATGACTTAATTTGCTTCGATTCTCAGACGGAAAGCTGTTCTTGATGCTTAGGTTTTCGATTTGCTCAAGCATTAGCGCCGACAAGATTATAACCAAGACAAGAAACAATCGTTTCAATAACAACTGGTCAAAACAAAGATAACAATTGGTCTCAATTTATCTAACGCGATTAACCTTTGTTTGGGAGGGTTAAAGGTGACAGAACGTGAGCGATATAACTGCAGTAACACTATAGGCAGACGATTCTATACTGTAGATGATTCTGCTAATGACAAGCAGCAAAGAAATACAAGGCGAGGTAAAAGAACAGAAAATACAGGTAAGACATTTCATGACCTCACTGATATGGTATTTACATAAAAATAGATTAACATTTAAAACTGTCATTGGAAGTAGGCAGCACAATTTTCATAGTTGGCCTCAGGAATCGAAGACGACTAAAACTGCCTCAACAAAATAAAATCCAGCTTTGCAAATATATCCTGCACAGAAACTATGAAAGACACGATATACTATATAGACGCCAGCACAATAATACTTATAATTATGCAGGGTGTCTCTGAAAAAACCAGCAGAAAAACTATGATTTCGTAAAAGTTCCTGAATATATTTCTCTCAAAATTTCCACACGTGTACAGCACATATGTCCCCGCCTTTCTGCTTATTTTCATCTCATTTGCATGTAAGGCCATATTGTGAGATATCAAAGTCAAACTTCGATTTTTACAACTCAGTCGCAGCAGATGGTTACATCAGTGGTTTTCACACAGGCTTACTTAGCCTTCTAAACCACTTAAAATCACATTATTATTATTATTATTATTATTATTATTATTATTATTATTATTATTATTATTATTATTATTATTATTATGACAGGCCTAAATATCTAGCTTCACATAAATTTGGTTTCATGTCAATGTTGGTAGTAGTAGTAGTAGTAGTAATAGTAGTAGTAGTAGTAGTAGTGGTAGTAGTTGTTGTTGTTGTGTTGTTGTTGTACTAGTAGCAAAGTTTGATTTAAACTTTAAAAATGGGTAAAATATCAAATGAAGATAAGATGCGAATTCAGACATTGCGGGAGCTTGGCTTTGGATACCGAACAATTGCTGCAAAATATCCTGAAAAAGGATAGAACCTTTATTCGGTGAAAAATATTTGCAAACGGGTCAATGATCATGGATCTTCAACCAATCGAAAACTTTTTCTTGTTATGTCGAATTCTGCGAATTTAAAAACATTTGAAAAAATTTGCGTTCGATTAAAACTTTACTACTACTTAGGGTTGCCAGATATCCAAAGTCGAAATACGGGAGATTGTTTCCGCGATCAATCAACCACTCCACGGTCCAATTCATTTTGAATTATTATGGCTAGAGCTATACTACACTACAGTACTATAGAGTATAGACTAGGAAAAAGCAATAAACAATACCGTTCAATGCACTGCATCATCTGCATGTAGTGAATCAATATTACGAACAAGTTATAAAAATATTATCAGAGACCTCCTAACGAGTCCTAAGTTTCTATTTCTAATGTCAAACGGTTTACAGCCTTACAATACACAAACAAGTAAGTAACAATTACTAATATACACATTTTATACTCTACACTCTGTAGTGTAGTCTGTAGAACTGGCAAGTGGCAACTAGCTGAACCGTTCGTATAATCATTGTCAATATTTCAAACTACTCTGCTTTCTGTAGCAGTTTCTTGTCGCCCTGACAGTAAGAGTAGAACTCTGAACAAGTTAACCCCTTAACTGGGGATCCCGGATATATCCGTCCATTTTACATTGAGTTACAGTTAAATACACGGTTAAGGGGTTAAAGAGCAGTTAAAGTAAGCAAAAACTCATTTTTATAAGTTCGACAGACGCTCTGTTTCTAGCATCAGTCCATTTGGAGTTCATCACTGAGAAAACTCTTTCAACCAGAGCATTTGAAGCTGGAATGCTGAGAACGAAGGACACAATGTGGAATATGTTCGGCAGTTTCGTTTCGTCAATACAGTTAAACACTTTAATCCAGCATTCTTCAACTGAAATTTCACTTAACAACAGATTAGTAATTCCCTGCAGTAGTACTAATTCGTGAAGCAAACCATTTAGATCAATGTCCAATTATTGCAACGTACTGCACTGTACTGGCAGAAATATTTCTTCTTTTTGGCTGTTACGGGAGCGTCCGAGTCCATCGCATTGTCTGTAACACTCTTTTTCTTGGACATTTGAAAACGTGAGTCACGCGAAAACGAAACTCGTGACGTCATGGATATGCGCAACTGCCGTTAAAGTAAGTAAGAAGCAGAGGGGCATTGCTGCCTGCCTCAGAGCCTCTTTTATCTTGTTTGATATTGCACTAAACTGTACTAATGACTTTTATTTTACGTTTTATCACGCTGGAAATGTAGTATTGTTTCGATTTTAAGCTGCGTCTCAATTAAGTCTATCGACCTAGAAATACGGGAGTCTACCGTAAAATACGGGAGATCTGGCAACCCTACTGCTACTACTGCTACTACTGCTACTGCTGCTGCTGCTGCTGCTGCTGCTGCTGCTACTGCTGCTGCTGCTACTGCTGCTGCTGCTGCTGCTGCTGCTGCTGCTGCTGCTGCTGCTGCTGCTGCTGCTGCTGCTGCTGCTGCTGCTACTGCTGCTGCAGCTGCAGCAACTGCTGCTGCTGCTGCTGCTGCTGCTGCTGCTGCTGCTGCTGCTGCTGCTGCTGCAGCAGCTGCTGCTGCTGCTGCTGCTGCAACAACAACAACTGCTGCTACTACTGCTACTACTTCTGCTACAACTACTACTACTACTACTACTACTACTACTACTACTACTATTACTACTACTACAAATACTACTACTACTACTGCTACCAACATTGACATGAAAGCAAATTTATGTGAGGCTAGATATTTAGGCCTGTCATGCTGCGACTGAGTAGTAAAAATCGAAGTTTGACTTTGATATCTCCCAATATGGCCATCTTACATGCAAATGAGTAAAGTAAGTAAGTAAGTAAAGTAAAATCTCGTAAACTTCTACAGCGCCCCGGAAAGCAGCACAGCTGAAATTAGGCAACAAGGTGGGGAAATATGTGCTGTATACGTGTAACAATTTTGAGAGAAATATATCTAGGAACGTTTAAGAAATCATAGTTTTTCTGCTGTTTTTTTCAGAGACACCCTGTACACTTCAATAACACCATTTCTAAAACCCAAGGCTATAAATCGATAGTACGTCAGATCCATCCGCTGAAAAGACCAGGTCAATCCAGAGATCAGTCAGTGGGAAACAGCAAAACAGACTATGGAGGAAATGCCAATTGGAGGAGATGTGCTTTAAGCCTAGATCTGAAAATACTCAGTTTATTGGATGATCTGACATCAAGAGGGAAAGAGTTCCAGATTTTTGACCCAGAAATATGACGTGTAGCCTACTTAGGCAGTCACATCCGTCTAATTGCATTTGCTCTCTTACCAATTTCAGTGTTGGTTCTAGATACATTCAACAATGAATGAAAACATCTTGTTGAATGACAATGTTTCGGGTGATTTTAACATACATTTCAAATATCGAGGCTGGCCAGACTGCAGTATTTCAAAAACTAGGAGACCAATTGAATACAATTATCTGTTCTACCGGCAGCCAGTGTAACCTTTGAAAAACACGCTCATGCTTACGAGTTTTTTAATATCCCCGGCAATAGAATTCCGAATCCATCGAAGCTTTTACATAATAGATTTGGCCATATCATTGTAAATGGAATTGCAATAATCAAGTATACTGCTAACAAGGGCATTTCAAGAGGAATCAGAGCAGGTTTTGGCACAGGATCACGAATTCGTCGAATATCTCTGATATGCAAATTAGCCACTCTGCCGACCTTATCTGTATGATCATTAAAAGACAAGTTTTTAGCGAATATTACGCCTAGGCTGTGGAAAGGCAGACTTTGGTTAACAGAAACATTGTAAAATTTAAAGGAATTTATGTCTTCAAATTTATTAAAATGATGTACTAAGAAGTAAATACTTGGGCTTTGAAGGCTTAAATGCAAGTTTATTATTAGACATACAAGACTGAACGGCTTTCAGACAAACGAATCATAGTTTTAGCATCAAAGGCAATAAATAACTGTTTATCGTGAGCGTAGAAATGATAAACGGGCACAGAAATGTGAAAGAAGCGATCCAAGGCGAATTGCATGCAAAAAGTAAAAAAGGAGAATCCATGACTTTACATATCAGAGCTATTCATCTCAGAACTATTCAACAAGGACCATTCATATCAAGGACTACTCATCTCAGGACCTTTCATCAGGAAGAATATTTATCTTAGGACCAGTCATATTAGGATTATTCCTCTCTGATGAAGTTATAAGTACAAAGAAAGTAAATATAACCCTGAAGCTACCTCTTCAGAAATTTTAGAATTTCTATGCTATAAGTGCTTTCCTTTGAATCTGTTGACCCGCCGTTGGTGGAAACAAGCCTACAGATTAGATTTCAAGAGGCGCTGGTTGATAGGAAATTAGGATGAAAGAGCAAAGGTGGGGCAGGCTTACACACAATAATTACTATTGCATATATTTTGAATCTGAATACTGTAAATATGAGTGAGGCTTCACGGCAGTGAGATGGACAGAATTTGAGTTCGCAATTGGAGAAGACTGGTTGAAATTACATAATTAAATTTGAGCACAATACTTTTTTTACTTAATTGTTTTCTTTTTTACTTAATTACTTTCTTTTTTAACTTAATTTTTGAATACTTTCTCACGCAGTGCAACAGACATGAGGGGGTTGGAAAATATGATTTTTTGGAACACGTAATAGATGTATGGTCCCATACTAACCTTTTCTAAACTTTATTAGTTACTATCATGTTAATTCATTTTATATATATATTCATAACACTGAGTACAAATTTTTTATTATAATAGTCTTTATTTCGTGCAAGCACAGCATCAAAAAATGTTAAAACACAACCAATAATAACACAAATCAAATGAACAAAAACTCAATGCAATAAACTAAAAAATAACTAAGAAAGTAAGCGCAAACTTTAAGCACAATCTTTACACAGTAGGCCTACAGCTTCTGCCCTCAGACAAGTTCTAGTAATGCACTCAGCAAAGTACAGTGACTTCTCATATTTATTAACGAATGATGCTTGTCGCTTTTTTACAACAACATGCATACTTTCCAAACCCGTCAAAGCTCTAATACAATCCACATTATCTGCCTCATATGTTTTAAAAATTTTACATACAACTACTTGAATCAGTCTATCAAGAGCATTAAGGGTACTTTTGTTAGGACATGTGGCTTCCATGCCATACAATACAATGGGTAGACAGTAGTTTTTAACCAGGTTAACACATATCAGTTCAGATGCAGCAGCTCTGCTGCGACTATACAAACAGTTAAATGTACGAAAAAATATTTTAAATTAACTTCCGAAATAGATAACCCGAAGTGCCTGCCCTTTTTTAGTGTCATTCCAAGATATCTAATTTCCTCTACAAATGGCAAGGCAACACCATCCAGGACCAAAACAGCACATGCGATATTACAACGTGTCCGAGCTTTGCTATGACCGACTACATCAGCAAAATTCAACCCAGATAAAACCTTATTACTAGCAATGGGCATTTCAGTACTAGACTCAACTAAAGCATCGACATAAACATGTCCTTCTTCATTAGTTCCAACAATTTCTACATCGACATGTTTCAAAGTACATCGTTTCAAAGTACATCGTTTAAGTTCAACGTCAATATCTGGTAGCTTGTTAACAGTTCACATATTTTATCAGTGATAATGCATTTCTTAGATATATTTGACACATCATCTTGTCCTGGAACAACATCAATATGTTTATCTACATCTTTAGGTATGTTCAAAGCTCGATCATACGTATCATACGTATTATATTTTTCGTATCATACACAAGTATTTTAACGTATGACTCTTTATCATACGCGCCCTCATAGTGCACAAAAGTACATTAGACCTTACTTAGCCATGAAATTGCGTCAATTACCGCAGTCTGTTAACCATTTACCTGCACAACGAAATTAAAAAGGGAACAAATGTTAACAGAAGTGAATTTTGGGATCAGTTACAGTGACGTGGCGTGACGTCGCAATTGATATTGCTCGCTAAGTAAGCAAATTATAAGTAACCGAGCAGACTTATAAAATACGCGTATTATATACGCGTATTTTATTTTCTTATTCATACGCACGTATTTTAACGTATTTTATTTTGTCACTAGGTGTTTACCCGTCAAAAATGACAGGGGAGATTGGCTGTTTTACCACCCGATTTTGCGCAGATGCAATAGCATTTTGAGCAATTAATTGTCCTTAACTCGCCGCCTTTCCTTCAACCGAGTTAACGCCCATTCGCATGAATTTTCTTGATAATCAACGTAAGTGTAATGATTTGGCAGTGTCGAACGACATGCAGTGCTTGATTCTCTTGTTTGCTGTGCTGCTTTTGCACGCCGAGCAAACAGCCTGCTACTCATTCTCACTTGATTATCGCAAACCTCGTGAACGCTGGACTTTTTTGTTTTGCACAGACGGTTAGAAAGACGAATAAAAAGCTAAACAATGGTGCAAACCTCATCTTCTTAGCTCTTTTATAGCCTGAGATATAGCAAATTCAAAACAATTAGGAAACTTTCTCAGAATTCAAAACTTTCGCGAAATTCACCGATAATACTTATGTTGAAACATTGGGGTCATCGGGTTAGAATTGATAGATTTTTACCAAATGTCAACCGATTTTCAAACGTTTTAGTTTATTTTGTTCCTCTGACATCCCTTTATAACTTTGCCGCTGACCAAAGTGAGGTTACCGCTGAAAATGTTTTGCTAGGAGGCTTTGAAATTTTTGGGGGGAGAAGGTGATATTTTAGGCCGTAAAGTGGACTCTACCCCCATATTTTTTTATTTTGCACGGACGGTTAGAAAGAGGAATAAACAATCTAAACAATGGTGCAAACCTCATCTCTTTAGCTCCTATATAGCCTGAGATATAGCAAATTTTAAAACGTCACAGCAATCATTTCGGAAGAACGCTTTTCCAAAAATTAAATCCCCAGAACGGTGACGGCGTCTGAAAATTTAATCCACACTTGAGGGGTTAAATTTTAAAAATAGGCATTGAAGTTAGGAAGGAGTAAATATATATAATAACGGGGGCAGGGCATAGGGAGAGGAAAGGGATGTTTAGGAGGAAGAAATCGGGTTGTACGGGTTTTAGGAGCAGCGTTGTGTAGCGTTTCTTGGGTTGACTCTCTTCTAAATGTATTATTACCATCATGAAATTTTTCATTACGTTGATTAGAGTAACCTATCGACTTTTTCTTGTCAATCTATTTAGCATCTGGTTCATGTTATCCTTGTGAAATCTCACTAGTGCTGATGTGGCGAAATTACCTTGCCGCCCATTTCTATTTTTCTTCATCGTTTACCATTTCAAACTTATTTTTGTTCTCTTGGCCAAATTGTCCAATTCTATTGTTTACATGCAAATCAGCCAAGTCTGCAATTTGAGATACATTGAATGCATCAGTTCCTTCTTTGGTTATGATAAATTGTAACAAATCTGGTTGTAAAGAGTCTTGTGAACGTGCTTGCTATTTACATAATACTGAAATAATGTCTTCAACTTAGCAGCAAAAATGTTAAAGGTTTCATCTCTGGTTTTAAACAAATTAGCAAATTTTCTCTTGTACTCCACTGGGGTAAATTTAAACGCCTTCAAACTATTTCGTTTCACTATATCATAGCAGTCTATTTCAGTGGAGGTTAACCGACTGATTACTGTTTTAGCTTTTGGAATAAATTTTGGAATAAGAAATTTTACACAAAATTCAGGTTCTATCTGATAATTTGTGAAATTTGTCCACGTCATCAAAGTATACTGGAATTTCAACTGATTCCGAAGGCATTTCTGATAAAACATGTTTCAGTGCATCTCACATTTTCTTCATTCTACTCACTAATGATTTTTCCTTTTCAGTTTGTTTTTTCAACTCCTCCATTTTCTTTTGTTTAAATTGTAATCTTTCATTTCTGTCTCTCCTCCATCTTTTTCGGATGCTTGCATCATTTCCCGCCATCTCAACCCATGTTTCTCCTCTCTCATCCTTTGTTCAGCTAACTCCTGTTTCTTCTTCAATTCCTTCTGTTCTTTAAGTTTCTTCCTCTCCAATTCCTTCTGTTCAAGTTTCTTCCTCGGCAATTCCCTCTTCTTCCAGCTTCTTTCTCTCCAATTCTTTCTCTTCCTCGAGTTTCTTCCTTTCAAATTCTTTCTGTTCCTTCTGTTCTTCATACCTTCTTCTCTCTTGCCCTCTCTGTTCTTCCTTTTGCATCCACATTTCCAAGAATGTCATCATATCTGACTTATGCCCAACCACTGGGGTTCCTTCTACTTCTTCAACTAAACTTTCTTCTAAAAGTTCACCTTCTTGTGTCCCTTCCATGGCAACCCATTGTCGAGTCACAGATTCTATCTTTTCACTTCTTGACATATGCCGGGTATGTTCTAAACCAAAACCAAGTTTAATTAAAATATCTTGTAGTCGTTTATCACTGGACTTGTAAGTTTTTGCTTTTGAATTTCACATAATTGGCCCATTCTAAACACTATAATCAATGTAAACAATAAATTTAAAAAATACAGAATAATGTACACAGTACGCAACTTCCAAAAGTTTCACTACTAAAATGCAGTAATAAAGTAACCAAATTTCTTATATAGGATTAAGGTATTGAAGTGATACTACACGCACAATCCTTGACTTTGGAATGAGATGACTATGTACCAGTACACACCAGTACACGAATGAATATGCGTCCACGACGGATAATATGGCAAAGGACGAAGATGGGTGGAATCTAGGTAGTAGACAGCCAGTCTACCACCAATGAGCAATGGCCGTTCACTGATAAGACCGGTATGGCACGCAGGTACTTTTATGGAGTGGAATGAATGGTCGCCAATCCGGTGACGTTCGTGCGATCGTGGAATGATGCGACAGCCCATTCGAGACTGCTTTTCACTGTTGAGGGAACCCTTATGGAGTCGAATTATCTGCCAAATCTACGACACCGTCACCGTCGAACACTCCGGAAGACACAAGGCATCGTCCCCGTCGAACGCTTCCGAAGGTACAAGGCAGCGTCCCCGTCAGTGTTTAATCCAGGCTGTTTCCGGAGGGGAAAATCGCCCTTTCCCCCCAGAAATTTCAAATTTCCCCCGGAAATTTTGGAATTATTATTATTATTATTATTATTAAAGTTAAGATTACTGTGGTAACTAATCCATAAAGACTTCGTGAACACATTACAATGTCAAAACAGAATGATAACTAGTTCGAAATAACCAGGTCTTTAAGTGCTTCTTAAACGCATCTAGTGATGGTGAGAGTTGAATGGCCAGTGGTAAACCATTCCAGGCCCGTGGTGCTGCCACGGGAAAAGCGCGATCACCCACGGTGGAAAGACGCATTCGCGGGACGAGTAGCGCTGCAGTGGAAGCCGATCTCACCATCGAGATCTGAGACACGATGCAGTTCTGTCTTTAGCTATACTGGGCCCATGCCATTCAGACACTGGAACACCAGTGACGCCAGCTTGTATTTGATACGTTCTGGCACTGAAAGCCAGTGTAGATCTACCAGTAGAGGTGTTATGTGGTCGCTCCGTCCAGATCGGTGAATCAAACGCGCGGCAGCGTTCAGCACCGTCTGAAGACGGTTGAGGAGATAACTAGGAGTCCCTGCGAGGGTGGAGTTGCCATATTCCAGTCTTGTCAGCACTGAAGCACTGACTAGCGACTTGAGGACTGTAGTGGAGACGGATCGTCAGATACTTCGTATCAATCGTAGAGCAGCGAAACATCCGGCGACGGTATTGGCCACGTGTTGTTTCATCGATACAGTACGGTCTAAGCAGATGCCTAGATTCCGAACCGAGGTAGTCGGCTGCAGCTCCAGATCGTCAATACGAACACACGCCGTGGGTAAGAGGTGCTGCTGCCGGTCAGTAGCGATCCATAGAACTTCCGTCTTGGCAGCATTAAGCTGGAGTCGATTGGATCTCAGCCATTTTGTCATCTCTGCGATGCACAGTGTCACGCATTGCTGCAGTTGTTGGGTGGTGGCTGGCGTACAGCTCCCATAAATCTGTGTCATCAGCGTAGAGATGTGCCCGTAGTCCGTATTTTTGTGCTATGACAACCAGGTTAGCCGCATAGAGAGCGAAGAGGATGGGTCCAAGGATCGATCCCTGTGGGACTCCACGATTGACTGTGGATGGCGGCGTCGAGGAGTTGGCGCAGCGTACGGATTGAGTTCGTAGATCAAGGTAAGATGAGAACCACTGCAGGGCTGAGTTGCAGACCCCATAGGATGCTGTCAGCCTCTGCTATAGTGTAGCATGATCTACCGTGTCAAATGCAGCAGTGAGGTCTAAAAGTACCAGCACCGCCACTTTACCAGCATCAAGTTCCCGTAAGATGTCCGTTGTGACCTTCAGAACCGCTGTTTCAGTGGAGTGGAACGCACGATAAGCCGATTGCAGTTCTGGTAGCAAGCCATGACGAAAGATAGTCAGTAAGTTGATGTAATACCAGACGTTCTAGTAGCTTCGAAAGTACTGATAGATTAGAAATTGGTCTGTATGATTTAACATCCGCAGCGTCCAAGTTGGACTTCTTGATACGTGGGGTAATGAAGACTGACTTAAAGGTTGACGGCACTATCCCAGTGGCCAACGAGCGATTGAAAAGCTCTGTGATGTATGGTGCCAGTACGTCTGAACACTCCTTAAGTAGCCGAGTTGGTAGTGGATAACTGGAGCAGTGCTTATCTGGTAGAGCGCGTATGCCAGCGATCACTTCATCGATTGTCAGAGTCCGGAAAGAGCCGAGTGAACAGTGAGGTGCCGCAGAGGAGAATGTAGGCGATTCATGTATCGACGTGGCCGACCATACTCCCCCGACCTTCTCACTGAGATACTCAGCAAACTGCCCTGCAGTGATCGTGTCAGGCACTGGCGTACGACCGCGCCCGAGTACAGTGTCCAGAGACTGCCAGAGACGACGAGGGGAAGACCGTTCAGAGTTCACTTTGTGGCTCCAGAAGGTTTCCCGTTTTCGACGAAGGAGTTGTCTGTAGACTCTACGTTGCGCGTTCCATGTGGAGGCCGCATCAGCAGCAGCAGCCGGATGAGCCCGGCGCGCATAACGCTCAGCCAATCGCAAGGCTTTTTTAGCACCCCGACATTCCTCATCATACCAAGGATCAGAGGAGCGGCGCTGGCAAGTTACTGTTTTCGTCAGAATCAACCTGTCCAGGATGTTGATAATCTGACAGTTATAAAGGTTTGCCATCTCCTCCACATCCATCATTGACCACGCTTCAGGATGGCAGAGTGGAGAGAGCTCAAGTTCTCTCCGAAAAGTAATAGAGTCCAGCTTGCCCCATGTTCGTCGAGTGAATGAGGCGTAGACCGGACAGGGTCGAGAAAGCGAATGGAATACTGCATGGACTAACAGCGGCCCCTAGCAGAATTCCCCCCGGCTTTGTCAGTTTTCCCCCCGGCTTTTTGAGTTTCCCCTCCTGAGTCCAGGAGTCTAGATTAAACACTGGTCCCCGTCTAACGCTCCGGAAGGTACCAGGCAGCGTCCCAGTCGAACGCTTCGGAAGGTACAAGGCAGCGTCCCCGTCTAACGCTCCGGAAGCAGTGGCGGATCCAGAATTCTGGACCGGGGGGGTCAAATTTAAGAAATTCAGGCCAAAGCCACCAATACTTAGTAACGTTACAGTAGGCCTATACCTTACATGGAATAATTGAAATTAATATGAATTCTGGAATTTGTGAAAGTAGGACTACGAACATTTTCAATTATTTAATTTTAAGTAAATTTATACTTTTTAAACACTTATATACAAACATTGAATAATACAGCAATTATTTATGGGTATTGGCACCGCTTAATTGCAGAGATGTAGTACTTGGTACTTGTACTTGTACTCGAGTTGTACTCGAGTACAAATTTTTAGTACTTGTACTTGTACTTGTACTCGGAGGCCAGGTACTTGTGCTTGTACTTGTACTCGGAGTTTTTGGAATGCAAGTACTTGTACTTGTACTTGTACTCGGAGGCCAGGTACTTGTACTTGTACTTGTACTTGAAGCATTGTGTACTTGCTACATCTCTGGCTACATGTACTTCAAGGGTACCAGTAATGCTGTTCCTTTAGGCTAATGACAAGCACATCCTCACAGATGGCCAAGTACCTGGAACTCAACGATATTTATGATGAAGCCACTGATACCATCGTATTTTGGAACAATGAAGTTAACAGAAAGGAGTTCATCAGGCTGTATAATGCAGCCATTAGAGACCTTAGTGTGCCTGCTTCTGGCGCACCAATTAAACGCGTATTTAGCCAAACTGGCTTGATCGCGAGACCGCATAGGGCTAATATGACCGATGCAAGACTATAATAATAATCTTTATTTCTCTAATTTTTTTAGTTCAACTGTGATGATATTTAGATGCTAATAGTGTCAATTTTATTCGTGGCCGGACAAATTGTCCAAGGACAAAATGTCACGGACAAAATGTCATGTAGGCCAGGTACTTGTACTTTTACTCGGAGGCCAGGTACTTGTAATTGTACTTGTACTCGGAGGCCAGGTACTTGTACTTGTACTTGTACTCGGAGGCCAGGTACTTGTACTTGTACTCGGAGGCCAGGTACTTGTACTTGTACTTGTACTCGGAAGCCAGGTACTTGTACTTGTACTTGTACTCGGAGTTTTCGGAATGCAAGTACTTGTACTTGTACTTGTACTCGGAGGCCAGGTACATGTACTTGTACTTGAAGCATTGTGTACTTGCTACATCTCTGCTTAATTGTGCATATAAGCCTACTACACTAGGCCCTAACTGGAACGTTAGGTCTATTCTTCATTTTAGCAAGTGTCAACTACACTTGAAATCTAAATTTTCAGAAAATTCCTTTTCAATATTAGGCAATCCGACTGTCGGAGATTTCATCCATAGTTGAGCATGTTCCTTTAAGAATCGAATCACTGGCCAATTCATCACAAAATATCTTTTTCTGTTGAGTTCGTTTCTCAGCAAACATTTCAGGGGCTTCACACTTGTTAGAAAGCTCGATAGCATCAAGTTCAAGATTGTCAAAAATGGTATCGTCCCTCATTTCTAGTATTCTACAGTGGCAAGATTTTATCAAATATCAAATTTTCTGCAGTTATTAAGTCTATTGAACTGTTTTGCGAATATTATGACAACTTATTTACAGAGCCTACAACTTTTGTCCAGAATTGTAGAAATTTTTTATAGGTTATCTGTTAAATATTTTAAAAATGTGAACGTTTGATGCATATTTAAACACGTTGTTTACAATAGCTTCGCAAGACTGAAACCAGAGATTTAATATAACTAGGCCTATAGACGGTAGACTGCTGCACTTCTAACGTCAGTCAATCAGACCTAATTCTGCTGTCACGTCATCAAAAGATAGCAAACAGACTACATTCTGCGTGAAATTCTACTTGGCGTATAGATTAATCCGGCGCTGATTATTTATGAAAACATATTATATTATTTTCGGAAAACAGGCCACTTTACTTAAAAAGTCAGGCCAGACGGTCAGCTGACCCCCATGACCCCCGTTAGATCCGCTTCTGTCCGGAAGGTACAAGGCAGCGTACCCGTCGAACGCTCCTGGAGGTACAAGGCAGCGTCCCCCGTCGAAACGCTCCGACGAGGTAATGTTCTCGTCGACCACTCCGCCAAACACTAAGTAGCGTTCCCGTCAAAAGCCCAGCAAGACCACACGTTCCAAACAAAGTCCTTGACCTTCAAAGTCTCAACATGCCGTAAGCCTAACACACCTGTTCGAAAGTACTTTAACCACTCCCACAAAAGTTTCTGGAACTTACACCAGGTGTAAGTTCGCCTGCTTACCGTCCCTAATTCCTCCTCATTAATAACCAAAAGAATGCCTTTTGGTGAATAGGAATGCCAAGACTTACCTATTCACCATCGGGTATAGGTAGTATTGTAAAGCGCTCTTGTCTTTGGCCACTTTTGCCATGCTTATTGCGCTATAGAAATCGTCTAGCTAATAATAATAATAATAATAATAATAATAATAATAATAATAATAATAATAATAATAATAATAATAATAATGCCAACATATATAAAAAGTTTATTCTGAATTCAAACTAAACCAGTTCGGTTGCCTCCATAACTATCAATTTACTCTCTCTCTCTCTCTCTCTTTCTTTTTCTCTCTCTTTATCTCTCTCTCTATCTTCACATAAGATGACGCCCTTCTTTTATTGACTCTATGTTTCATTTATATAGTTTCTTTTTATCACATTCTGTGAAAGCACCCTTACACTTACTTACTTCCTTTTTTGTCATGAAATTCATAAGCATGTCCCTGATCATTTACGTACAGTCTCAAGACGGTCAGCCGGATTCTTTGCTCGTCTAAATTTGCGTTCAAACTTTCTAAAACGACGTCGAAATGTTTTGAATTCTACATCGAACCATGGTGACAGCAGTTTATGACAGATCTTAACCTTGCGTGTACGAATGGGAGGATAGAATATATCGTAGCGGAGTCTTAGAGTTCGAAAAGGGTACTCACAAGAGATTATATATTTATAGACTGTACTTATAGATTCCACCAGAAAAGATTTAATTGAAGGCATTGGCAAAATGAAAAATTATATTATGAACTCAATTATTATCCTGATAAATGACAAAGTTTATATAAAAATTGTTTTGACAGAACCGCACTAAATAGCTTGACTCATGGAAATAAATAGCCCACGTTACGTCGAGAATTGTCAAATTCTCAGCCCGCACTTTGAAAATGGTGTCACTAACCTTGGTGATCTCTGGAATTGCCGAAGTTCACAAGCCGTTGGTCACAATCTAATTAAAGTTAATGTTATTCCTCCACGACATTTGCGAGCGTCGCTAATAAGAAACTGCGACTACACACTCGCTCATGTTAAAAATGACCTCGACACCGCAAAAAGTTTAAAAATTGACGGTCATCTGTCATTGGATTTACTCGCAAGAATAATAAAGTTGGAAGGAAATTTAAAGTTTCAAAACGACAGTAACGACAAAAGCCACAAGGAGGTCATTACTTGTCGCTACATTAATGAGAATTACCGAATAGACATCAATCTCCCGATAGACTCACTGATCAACGAACATGTCTCGCAATTAATATCTTCAGGAGAGATCGAAGCAACCCATGTAGTTGGAGGAACTATAATAGGATCAAGTGTTATGGCACTAATCGAAATTACCCAGAACGAATTAAGAAATGATTCGAAAGTATTCGGTGGAGGGAAACTCGACATAGGAAAGGGCGGAAAGATGTGGCTGAAAAACCTTATTGGAAAATTTTCTGCAGAAGTAAAAGCCAATTGGTCGGAAAAAGAAAAGAGTGAAAACTATGATATCAAAATCAATTGCAAAGCTCGACCGATGCCTTCAGGTCTTGCACCGCCTAGTTCAGTCACACAACTTTTTGATTTAATTGAAAAGATGCCGACTGCAATTGAAACTGAGACACATTTCGATTTTAATAACCGAGGCATTCGTGGAGTTCCAATTCAGTTCATACTATATCCCATTGCTCAGTTTGCAAGATTAGAAATCCAAAAATTGTACAAGAGCTTAGAAGACGATCTCATTGACAAATTCCAAGTCATGTTGTCAAAAGCAATTGAAATTCAACAAAAAGACTATGTAAAGAAATTCATATTAATGCGAGAGAAAGAGCTTGCATTTTTACTCAACAGGAAATCTGTTTTATCTGACAAAGTAAGGAAATTCGAAGATACCTTGAAGCAAATTGGAGCTGATTTTGTCAACCGTAGTAGGAATCAGCTGTGTGAGTATAAGTATGGAAAATGCGGAGCAGAGGAATTTAGCATAATTTTTCAAGACTTTGATGCTTCGGATGCCGGTTTAGGGGCAATAGAAAAGAGAATTCAAGAATTAATTGACGAAGGAGCATCCGAGGTTTCTATTGCAAAAGGAACAGATGAATCCCACGTCAAAAAATTCACGAATGACCAAGATAAACAGATGTGGATAAAAGAGGAATCAAATCCAAAGATTATTCTCGAAATTGGTCCTCAATGTTCAAAGACGGCAATCGATGGTTACAATCAGCTGATAGCTTCCCTGGGTGAAATTGGAATGAAAATGGCATTGGTGATGCCGAGTATCGCAAAAGAATTAAAGCTTAGCTTGATAATCGACAACAAAGAAGATATTTTAAAGGACTCCAAAGTAGAAGAAGCGATTGAAATGTTATGTGCAAATTTCACAATTGGAAACCAAGCGAGAGCTGAGTTTTTTGCTGTTGTAGCTGCAATCAACGGGACTGAATTTCCAATGCACAAAAATCTATCAGAATTCAGCCTCACCTTACAACATATGCTGTCACTCGTAGAAACATACACAGATTTTAAATTTGCTGGCTCGGTCAATGAATTTAAAAAGCTCATTAGGACGTTACCAGCTGATCATGTTGCATTTTGTGTGCCCATTGATGCGCCAGAAACTGCACTCGATTTACTTCAAACTTGGAAAGATTATCAGCGAAAGGATGTCACGTGGATTGTGCATAGTTTGGAATGTAACGGAGACCAAGAAGGACCTCTGCTGTTTGTGATATCAAAGAGTGAGGTTCTTGCAGTATGTTTAGACCGCCTGGACCTTTTGATTCTTGAAGAAAGAATAAAAGAGACTGAGAAAATATGCGACGTCAATTTTGACTTATTCTCAACTGATCAGTTGAGTAAATCTCTCCATAAACTACGAGCTTCTTGTGCGTTTAGATTTTTAAGTCGCGTTTTTCCAAATTCTATTCGATCAGCCAATCAGACCTCAGTTGAAATTGAAACTCAGAGTGAAGTTACAGAATTTCTCTCATTTGCTCGAAAATGTCTTAGTTCAAATGAATTGGTCATTCTGTCGTCTGTGGCCGAACGGGTTGTTTACGACTTTCCAAATCTGATTTCAACATTGAAAAAATATGGATGGAATGACAGCTCTAAACGTTTTTCTACAAGTATTTCCAATGACGATTCTGCCAGAGAAATGGTTTCTGAAATCGAAAGGTGGCTTGAAGATGATTCATTGATACGAGAAAGTGATCAAAAAGTTGTATATGATGAAATTGCTAATCATTCTCACTGTCCAATGGGATTCAAACGTCAGTTGGAAGAATGTAAAACCGCGGGATATACCGATTCAGACGAACGAGTCCTTGGCATATTGAAGGAGTTGAAAGTTTGCGACACAACCGCAAAAAGTCACTTCTCATTTGTTCATGTCAGAATTTTCTTAAAGGCCTTGCATCTTGTCATTTCCTCCGAGAAACAATCCGTCGATGCACTGATTAAGCTTCTGATCAAAGAATTCTACGAGAATAAAAAAGTATTTTTTCATAGTAAATTTATTGAAAACTATGTCCAAAATAAACAAATCTATTTGCTTTTGCAAACGACAAGTCCGTACAAATACGAGAGTTGGTGGTGTAAAATTTTTAAAGGCTTGCAAGCACTTTGTCATTTGAATGATATCGATACTTTGACACTAGTGATGCATAACTTATCAGTTCTGTGCACTGATATGTACTTCACAACACAACTATGGACGAATGAAAAATGGTTACTTCTGGTAAGAAGATGCATAAATATGAAACATGACAATAACCTTAAGTTACTGCATTCCGTACTTGACTGGATAAAAAAATTGGACATTGAATGCATTATACCAGATGACATTCAACTGAGGTTAAAATCATTAGAAATTGTGGGACTTGAAAAACTTTCTTCTGTGGAGGACGTCGAGAGATTTTTGTGGAGAGAAATTTACGAACGTTTGAAAATGCCATGGTATTCCACTAAACAGCTAACAAGCGCCTTTCAAGAGAATCCATCGCTTGAAAGGGAGCTGATTGAGATGGGCGCTGCCATTCACTGGGATTCGAACAAGAAACTTTTCACCGAAGAATGGAGTAATAAGGACATGCGACAGGCACTTGGAAATATAAAACGCGGGAGATTTTTTTCGAGATTTGAGAATATTGAAAGACCAAAGTTCGAAGGTAAGGGACGCCTGATTTCATTGGATCTGGTGGCGTACATTTTGAGCACTGTTGACAGAGCTGGCGCCCAATACCTTCTGGAAGTTTTCTCAAAGTTATCACATCTATTGCCTCTGATAATTCCTGACATCGAAAAAAAAACAAATTCATTGTTACTCTGCCATTGCTACAGAATACAGTCATAGGATGGCATATTAATAGAAAAGAGAAATCCACTGGTGGAACAACAGAGGTTGTGGAGAATCATTTGTTTTCGAGTCCTTTTCGTTTAATCGTTGCTGTAGGGGCTGACGAAACGTCCACAGAAAAAAGTAAATTTTTCAATCAATTTATGTCACACCCCTTTAAGTTTTCATTAGATGCTGACGATAATAAGAATTCTAACGGTGATGGCGCATTAGCTGGAACAGTAGAGTTCATATGGTTGACGAAAGAGGCTTGTCGGTCATCATATATTTGGCATGATTTGTTACTGCGTCCTCACTCCTGGTATTCAAAGATTGGAAACGAAATGGTTCTCTTAGCATATCTACATGGAAACGCACTTGATTTCCCGGCTATAGTGGACTATTTGAAAAAATTGGCAAGTTGCTTCCTCGTGTTTGAAAAACCTATTAGCGTGAGAGGATTATTCGATCATACACAGGAGACTGAGGAGAGAAAGTTGAAAGCCAGGCTTTCTGGTTGTCCTATTGTGACTGTGAATAAAAGACTTGATTTGTCTGGGCAGTACTCTGAAAAAAATTGTAATAAGTTATTGACGATCATGAGAGAGGCTATGAAATTTGAATCAAACTTGAAAAATCTAGACCGAAGCATTGTAGAGGAGCTCCTGAATACTGAAAGTATATAAACAGACTGAATTAGCTACTAACTGAATGTTCTTTCTTATGTGACGATTCAATATGATTAAGCCTAGTGTACGTCTCTTTATTCCTGTATTCTTTATTTCGTCCATTTGATTCAACGAGAATATTTTGCGACATTATCGGTCTTCTAATTCTCATCATATATTATTTTGATGATTGTAGTGATGACGAAGATGATCATGCTGATAGCGGTGGGGGTTGTGGTGGTGATGATTGTGATGACGACAACGACGATGACGTCGACGACGACAATGATGACAATCTGCCTTAATTCACGTCTATTTGGCTTTCGTCACCTGGGGGGGATAATATGAATGAGGTGCCTTGCAGCTGCCTCCTTCCTCAAGGGCAGTTATAATAGACAAGCTGCCTGAGTTCACCAAGCAATAGCTGTGGTCGAACTCGAAATATGTGCCCTCCGATTTAATGGTAGGAACCCGCAACACCTGATACTGATAATTAAAAGAAACTTATACTGAAATGTCATAGTGTGACGATTTTTCTCTTTGGAGCTCCTTAGTAATGGAGGATGACCCAATTTATCCGGATGAAGACTTCCTCGGCATATGTCCAAAATAATCGGGGAAGCGAAAAGTGTCCGAAACGCAATATTAGGTCCCCATCCTGGTATTTGGGTGGCTTGCTTGTGAATAAACGACAAACATATCTTTCAGTTATAATCGGTTTATTATATGCGGAAGAAAAGTCTGTGGTTGATCACAGCGAGCTATCTCTTAACTATAAAAGTGTCATCAAGTTCATATCTTGTGAGGGCAATTAATTACCGGAAGAACCTTCGTTTTGAAGCTCTGTCCGGGACCGAGTGTCAAAATAAGGGGGTGGGGAAGATGGTGAATTGTTCGGGCGGCAGCTCCTGGAGTGTGAGCGCGGACCGGCGGGTATGAACTCTGGAGGCGAAGGACCAGGTAGGCCTCCACGTGCAGCGGTCGTCGATCGTTCCTGGACGGGGTCGATCGGGAAGGCGATAGTCAGGCGATCGTCGGTGTCCTGAAGACGGAAGACGAGGTCGATCGAGAAGGCGGTCGTCAGCGTCCTGAAGACGGAAGACGAAGTCGATCGAGAAGGCGGTCGTCAGCGTCCTGAAGACGGAAGACGAGGTCGATCGAGAAGGCGGTCGTCAGCGTCCTGAAGACGTCGACCAAGCCGGTAGGTGATCGAGGAATGTCGTCTTCCTCGACGCGAGTATCTCAAGTGCCTTTCGACACGAGACAAACTCAAGCGTAAACCATAGAGATGGCAAATAAATATTCATTCATATTCATTCTACCGAATATTTGGCTCCAATGAATATTAACGATTAAGGCTTATTCAAACATTCGTTATTTTTAACGATTTGCAGCGACATCTATAGGAGAATACGAACAAGTCGAACATAGGATTGCTTGCTGCTGTTGCAAGGCAATTGGTTCCCACGCTTGTCGCTTGGACCACCCACGGCCAGAAGCTGTTCCAGTTCCCCCACCCGCTGATGCTAGCACACATGCATGCATCTCCATTATCTACTATAGGCCTACTGAATAATAATGAATCTAACGACTCGCGCAGACGAACGAATTAACTGAATTATTCATTAACGGTTAAGATCTAACGATTTGCCGAAGTTTGAATAAATATACTGTAGCTGTCGAATATCTTTTGTGTCGTTCACTATAGGGCCTATACTGCTACCTAGTGTTATTGTATGTTTTAATAATTATTATTAATAAAAGCATATGGATTACGTTGTGAAGGTCAGAGGCAGCTTAACTTACCCCAACCAAGACATGTTTATCGTTAATGCTATGGCTGGCTATTTTAATGCGAATTCTGAGAAATATCTACCGAGAAAATGCAAGAGTAACACAGATGTGGTATTTTCAAATATTTAAGAAAACAATAAGTCCTTCCTTCAACATACACACATACAATATAATCCAATACAATCCCCACTTGTCCGGACTACATTGCCTCCCTCCTACAGCGGACCACGACGCTGGAACGACGTCGGCTGCTAAGATCTGGCAGTCGCGTTAAACTGCTTGTTCCTCCCCCGTCTAAAACGGCTAAGTTCGGGGACAGGTCGGTTACACGGGGCAATCCAGGACTGTGGAACTCACTACCGGACTTTGTCACAAACTCTGACTCTCTTGGAATTTTTCTACGTAACCTTAAGACTTACCTATTTACCATCGGATATTCGTAGTTTTGTAAAGCGCTCTTGTCTTTGGCCACTTTTGCCATGCTTATTGCGCTATAGAAATCGTCTAGCTAATAATAATAATAATATAAAACGTCTCTAATAACACATTTCAATGACAGTCTATCCTTATCCTACCTAGAGGCTGGTCAAATCAATATAATCGAATTCAGTCACTTCCCTCCCCAGTTGTAGGTGACGGATATGATTCCTCCATAGCAGAGTCCCTTCTCGTGGATCTTCCTTCGGATTTCGATCGGCAGATAGCAAGCAGTCCGTGTTCTGGGATGTAACTCCATGCACTTCCGGATGATGATGGAACGGCCGTAAACGTCCTTCGAAGGAACTAGGAAGATTCCCTCGCTCTAACTGTCCTCGACTTCACGAATGAATAAACGACGATCGATTGTCCCTCGATTGTGACAACCCAGCGAGTTCGTGTCGTACTTTGACTTTCACGCCCCACTCTTCAGACGTAATCCTCTAATGTTTATTCCTTTACCAGAGTTCCGATGAACTTTCCGATTTTTATTCTCTTCGATGAGTTCTCCCGTTCTTCGTTGTAATTGTAAGAACCCTGATCTTTTCTTTCAGGCAGAGATATAGAAGACCATAACCCTTCTACTGCCACTCCACGCATTGGAGCCTTCTCATTGGAAGAAGGAAACTCCTATAGTCCCTCCCACTTTCTCAACTATCTTATTATGACCAGCCTCGACCAGCCTCAATTAACATATACACTTTTCTTAACTTAAACGATTTTAACATAATAATGAGACCCTCACATATGCCCCCTTTTTTAAAAGTCATTTATGACGATTATATTTTATCAGTCTCATTATGTCAAAAATCGTCTGACATGCAATTTATTACAATTTCCATCAAACTTCTAGTTAATAAAAGTTTATTCACAGCTACTACTGATTCTGTGTGCCTAACGTCGCATTAAACATAGAATAAACATGCAAGTACTCAAACAGAACAAAACTAAATGCGACCTTACTTTATCTCTTCAGCAATTTCACTTTAAGCTTTATATAACACAAATATGCTGCTTCTACAGGGTGTCTATGAAAAAAAACCCCCAGCAGGAAAACTATGATTTCTTAAAAGTTCCTAAATATATTTGTATCAAAATTTCCATACTTTTACAGCACATATTTCTCCACCTTTATGCCTATTTTCATCTCATTTGCTTGTAAGGTAGCCATTTTGTGAGATATCAAAGTCAAAATTCGATTTATACGAATCAACAGACAAAATTTTATTGATTGTCTAGAAATTTCAACTTAAACCACAATTGTTCAAGATGGTTATCGGACATAATTGCAAACTCTAACCCTAACCCTAACCTTAATTGCAAAAATTGTTCGGTATCCAAAGCCAAGCTCCCGCAATGTCTGAATTTGCATCTTATCTTCATTCGATATTTTACCCATTTTGAAAGTTTAAATCAAACTTTTATTGTTATGTCGAATTCTGTGAGTTTAAAAACATGTTTACAAAATTGCATTCGATCTAAACTTTACTACTACTACTGGAACAACAAAAACAACAACAACAACAACTGCTACTAATACCACCAAAATTGACATGAAGCCAAATTTATGTGAAGCTATAGATATTTAGGCCTGTCATGCTGCGACTGAGTAGTAAAAATCAAAGTTTGACTTTGATATCTCACAAAATGGCCACCTTACATGAAAATGAGATGAAAATTGGCAGAAAGGTGGGGGAATATGTGCTGCACAAGTGTGGCAATTGTGATAAAAATATATTTAGGAACTTTTAAGAAATCAAAGTTTTCCTGCTGGGGGTTTTTTTTCGTAGACACCCTGTAGATGAATAAACTCAGTTATGCAAATGTAGGCTATGACTACTATTTCAACTCTCAAATGGTCGCACTCATTATCTTGCTTGCTTAAGAATCCACCAAAGGCGACTTAAACAGTCTAATATCTTTTTATCTTCTCCCTTGATATACTTAATATAAAATTATAAAACTAAGTTACTAAGTGCTAGAGCCCACCTCATTATTCTCACATTACACATGGAATATAACAAGCAATATACTCCAAGGTCATGGCTCATCATTTTAATTCTAACAATGCAACTTAACGAAATCCACCATCGCATCGTGGTTTCCCTACATATCCCATAATCTTATTTCGAACTAATAATTGCTACTGAATGAATTCACAATGACTTAATGATAATAAGGGCTGCCTATAAATAAACTCGACTTCTTTACATTCTAGACTGCTTTCTAAAGTCAATGAAGTTTCGCATGACAAAACCCACTGCAGCATAGGATTACAGGTCCACTAATAAGGCTTGAGAATTCATGCAATTATCAAAACATTAAAAAAACCAATATGGTCATCCTCTTTAACTAATATAATCAGATTCATATCAGAATTTCAATATTACGGCTCTAAATTCAACTTTTAATTACTTAATCCCTCTCACATTCTGGCATCCGCAAATTATATAACTTGCTATGAAACTTAGATTTTCTTATAATAATTAATAAAAGGTTAGTATAAAACTAATATACATGCCTTAATCTATCTTAAGTCTGCTCAGTCAGTCTCTCTCCATCCTTGTCTTTTTCCCCATATCCCTCAAAAAATTCTCTTCCATTCATTAAGTCTGCATCCTGATAAAGTCTAAAGTCTCGTCACTTTAAAATTTCTTTGACTCGTTTTCACATACATCTGAAGCATGCCTGTTGGCTTTTCATTGTCTGGCTTTCAATTTCGTATTCCAGTGCAGACTCTTAAAGAATTCCGAGTTTGTCTTCTTCTCAATATTGAACAAACTATTACCAACCACCAGCGATAATATGTCTCGTTCATCATACCGAAATAAATGTGGACTCCCGCCACAGCTGCTGTCTTTAAATCATCAACAGATTCTAGCTGATTAATAAATGGTTTGTGAGCCCCAACCAGTCTGATATTTAACTTCTCAATTATCTCCACTGCTCTCAATGTGGAATCCTTTTGTAAGAACACAAGTCCCAGATCTGTTCCATCATCCCGCAGCAAATGAATAATCCCCGGATCTCTGAAATCCTTAGTAGAAGAACTTTCCTCGGTTACAAATGACAGATCATCGTTTCCTTGTATTTCTCTTTGATCTCCATAACTCCTGCGAGTTGAAAGCGACTTCTCTCTTCTCTTAGCAATTTCACATTCGAATAAAATCTTCTTCCAATTCATGTATCTCTCTATCTTAACCTTTCTTGAAGATCTTTGCTTTAAGCAGCGCCTCAGACAGACGACTTTTCTACCTAATAATTCCATTGATCAAAATTTGATCCTTCGTTTCTTGAAAGACTTCTCTAACTGACTTTTCTTCGATTTATCCGTAATGTCTTTCGCAAACACTTCTGATCTCTTTTCTTTATCCTCTTCATTGTCTCTTTTTGAATACATCTGCGGCCTGAAAATTCCATAATTAGTCCTTTGCACAGTACATTCGACAACCACGAGACAACCTGATATATCTTCGTCATTTTTCTCTTTGACACTGCACTGAGTTGTATCTAGGATCTTTAACTGAACGAATCCAAAAGCCAGCTTCTCTTGATTTCCTCTGATTGGATTCTTCCATTCAGCAAGCTCGCCAAATCCACGCAAAGCTTTTCGAGAACAAACATTCTCGCATCCAGAACCTCCATTACCGTCATTACGCCAATTCAACTTCACCTCCCACCATAGATTCAGCTTCCCTCCGTCATCTCCAGACAAGTTAGCCTGCTTCATTCGTCCATAGAGACTCTTAACATCGTCCAAAGCGTCCCTTCTACAATACGAGATTAACACATAATTTCCATTAACTTCACGCTCGAATATTAGATTCCGAAGGTTTTCACGATCTTCATCAACTTCTGAGCTTTCGTATTCGTTTCCGACTGCTCCCCCAAGTGCAATCCGATTGACCGTTGATTCTGTCATCTCCTTTGCTTTGTAATTTATTCTTCTTCTTGCCATGAGATCAAATTGAATCCCAAGTGCTGTACACACGATATTAGCTGCATTGTCTTCATTCTCCCAATTCTTTTGTATCATCCCGTTTAATTTGATGATATCACCAGCACAATTAAATAATAAGATAATTTCTTTAAGTCTGATTGAGCTCTTCATGGCAAAAACTTTGAAATGCAACTCCGTATGACCAATCCAATTTCGAAATCTGAGTTCATTTCTTTCCTCGATAACAAAACATTCAAAACTTTTACCAAAGTCTCTCAGAAGCGCTTGCAGCAGATCATTTGTCGTCGAATATAGAAGATTGCTAATGGTCGAAGACTCCATTACTTTACTCGTCTCCCAATTAAAGCACTCTACCGATATGCCATTTTCCTTCTCGCCTGAAGGAATTTCAATTCGCCAAAACACCTGTCTCTCCTCTCCTTTCAGACTTCCTGTCCCTTCCTTAATCTCTGCATTCCTATCGCTCGCTGACATTTTAACTGCTGTCTTTCTGTAGAGCCATACTTTCTCAATTTTCTGTACTCCTCTCCTTTCAAGCGTGACATCCGATGTAGGCAAAGCTAATAATTGGAGTCCTTTGCAAACCGTTACCGCTGAACCGTGTCTCCTCTGACAAAAGTTCAAATTTCCAAATTTCCTCATAATTGAATGGATGGGTGGAATAAGGAGGTAACAGTATCTGACACCCCAATGGTTTGAGTATCAATAACAATAGGAGGGGTAACTGCATTTACTTCCATATTTCACTGGACCCTTCAACTGATATTTTCAACACTAAGGGGTAACTGGATTTACTTTCTTATTCCTCTGGGCCCTTCAAATGACAATCTCACCATTAAGGGGGTAACTGCATTTAACTCCTTATTCCACCCATCCATTCAATTGTCGGACACATGACAATAAATTTCCGTCTCCCGTCGTTAACTTCAGCAGTTGATTTTCCTGCGATAGATTCGTTGACCTCGTCGTTAGTCGAATTGATCTCCTCTTCTTCTTCCTCTTCCTCGCCGTCTTCTTCTCTTTCTTTTTCGTCTTCACCTTCTTCTTCTTCTTCCTTCTCCTCTGCTTCCTCTTCTCCTTCTTCTTCTTCTTCTTCTTCTTCTTCTTTTTCCTCTTCTTCTTCTTCATCTTCATCTTCTTCTTCTTCATCATCTTCTTTTTCCTCCATCCGAGCAATTAGCGTCATCCTTTCATGAGCACAGTTCTCTGACAACGAATGGTTTATAATTACTTCCGCAGCAGGTGGTCTCTTCTTCACCCCTACTCCCACGTCTTCCTCCTGGCCTGTAAGTTGCCAGCCCAAAGTATCTGTTGCACATCCTCCCGTAGAGCTATCGTTGAAATGGCAGACCCCTCGCTTTGCTGCATTCCTTCTTAGCGAAATCGGATCTTCTCTGAAGATTGCCCCGTCTTCTAACATACAATAATCGTGTATTCCATCGGCTCTACCATTAAGACTCGGGGTAGAAATTTCAAATGGGGTCGAATAATTATTCCCATCTGCTATCAGTTGAAGAATCGCATTTTCCTCCTGTGGGTCACAAGGTTGACCTCGGCCTGCATTCACTTTAGCTGTCATCTGGACAAAATCTTCCCCTCTTCCTTCTGTGTCAGGTATCCTGTTTCCGCTGTTCCGACGCTCCTCATTGTGTAGACGTGTAGGTCTATTCTGCTTTCTGTCTGACGTTTCAACCGTCTCTTTGTCTTGTTGAATTTCCCAGTTTCCATGTTGAAACTTCAATTCATGGTCGGCTTGTTTCACAACCACCTCCTTCATTTTCTCCTCAGAATTTACCGCTGACACCTGCTTGTTTTTGTCATCAACTGTACGTTTACTCGTCTTCCTGGCAGCAATTTCTTTATCAAGCTGTTCCAACTTTAATAGTAGTTCGGCTTTTTTGAGTTCATACTGTCTTCGCTCTCTCTCCTCTGCAATACTCCTCACTTTCCTTTCTTCTTCGAATCTCTCTTTCTCTTCCTCTTTCTTCATAGAAGTTCTTACAAATGTGTGCAGAGAGTCTCCTTTTAGTCCAATCTCCTTACCTATAGCTTTAACCATTCTCTGTAAGCTGACGTCATTGTCGTTTTATAACAGTCCTCTTGCTCTTAATCTCTTACAGCAGTGGCGTTATATAAAACCTCTCTCAATCTTTACAACAACTCTCTTAACTATAACAGTGGCGCTATATAAAATCTCTTCTCTTATAGCTATGATGCTATAAAACTTACACAATTCTCCTTATTAGCAAGGCGTTAAAGAAAAAAATCTTCTCTTATACTATTAGCTTGGCGCTATATAACTTTCGGCCTGTTGCCCTTAATCTTTCGTATTAGCGTGGCACTAAACAATTCTCACGACTATAGTTCACTATAGCTATAAGCAAGTCTTCTCCTACTTCACACTTCACTATCTTGGCGATAGCATTCAGCACTATACTCCTAATTATTTAATAGTTAGGCGCTATAAAAAGTCTCATCACCTATAGCTCTTGGGCTATATAAAATCAATCTTACTTCACTGTTCAACTATTAGCTTGGTGCTAAAATTTCTCTTAAACCATTACCAGTATTATACTGTGTTGTGTTACTCTCTTCAGGGCTTTTAGATCTTATCTCATTTCACTTATAGCGCGTTTCACCAACTGCATACGATTAAATTGAAATAATCCACGGCCGGGCCCCCATATGTGATGGTCAGGGGCAGCTTGACTTACCCCAACCAAGACATGTTTATCGTTAATGCTATGGCTGGCTATTTTAATGCGAATTTTGAGAAATATCTACCGAGAAAATGCAAAAGTAACACAGATGTGGTATTTTCAAATATTTAAGAAAACAATAAGTCCTTCCTTCAACATACACACATACAATATAAAACGTCTCTAATAACACATTTCAATGACAGTCTATCCTTATCCTACCTAGAGGCTGGTCAAATCAATATAATCGAATTCAGTCACTTCCCTCCCCAGTTGTAGGTGACGGATATGATTCCTCCACAGCAGCCTCCCTTCTCGTGGATCTTCCTTCGGATTTCGATCGGCTGTTAGCAAGCAGTCCGCGTTCTGGGATGAATCTCCGTGCACTTCTGGATGATGATGGATCGGCGTAGACGTCCTTCGAAGGAACCAGGAAGATTCCCTCGCTCTAACTGTCCTCGACTTCACGAATGAATAAACGACGATCGATTGTCCCTCAATCGTGACAACACTGCGAGTTCGTGTCGTACTTTGACTTTCACACCCCACTCGTCAGACGTATTCCTCTAATGTTTATTCTTTTACCAGAGTTTCGATGAACGTTCGATTTTAATTATCTTCAATATGTTCTCCCGTTCTTCGTTGTAATTGTAAGAACCTAGTTTTTCTCCTTTCAGGCAGAGATATAGAAGACGAATATCTCCTTCGACTGCCACTCCACGCATTGGAGCCTTCTCATTGGATGAAAGAAACTCCTCCAGTCCCTCTCACTTTCTCAACTATCTTATTATGACCAGCCTCTACCAGCCTCAATTAAAATATACACTTTTCTTAACTTAAACGATTTTAACATAATAATAAGACCTTCACACAAATGGTATGCCATGTGAAAAGAATTTGACCACCAAAAATTAAGACAGATGCTGTCAGAGCGAATGAATGACTTCCTTTTCACGAAATAGATATGCTTTCTGCATTATTCGGTGCTTAGTTTAGGCAGACGGCAATTGCAGGACGAAGAAGAATTAAATATCGGACTGGAGCAGCAATTTTTCGATCGTTATTCTACACATTTTAATGCCGATGGTGTTTCAATTGCGAACATTCGTTAGCATACACATTCACGGACGCTAGAAAAACGACGACTGTATTGTAGTACCAGGGCCTCGATGGCTTACGACCAGAGCCGGCGAGTGACTTTTGGGGGCCCCTGCAACTTTCTACGAGGGGCCCCTGCAACAATTTTGAAAAGTATTGACAAGCAAAAAAAGGTCGATGAGCCGATTGACAAACAAGCAAAAACAGTTCAAAGGTTATAGTCAATCAATGTATACGTGCTAAATTAAGCCTTTCTTCGCAATAACTTAGGCCTACTTGGAATAACTTAAGAATAAGAAAAATGAAAACTCTTAAATATCCGAGGCCGGCGGGGCCCCCTGCGGCCGCAGGCCTTGCAGGCCCCACGCGCCGGCTCTGCTTACGACGGCTATTACTGTAGTTAATCGAATGAGGGGTTAAATTCGGGGGCGTCGCGAGCCCCTGGTTCTATTGATCCAAATACAGTTGTTCCTATAACAAAGCATTAAAGTCACACATCCTTTGATACATAAAACCGTCATCATCAGTTCATAAAGCCGGTTGTGGCCGTTGCTACCACCCCCACCGTTTTCGATCTTGTGCAGCTTCAAATGCCTTTATAAGATATTAATCCGCAGTCACGAGATATTTGCTTAAGACTGTTGAAACTAAACGATTCAAAGCATTGGAATCGGGATTCGAAATTGATGAATGAGGGTTATTATAGTCACTTGCTTTGAACCATCCGCTGTAAACCCACCCCTTAATCCCCTTATTGCCTCCAATAACATTTATGATCTATGCGAACTCGCAAAGCAAATGCTATAATGGCTCTAATGTTCATTATTTGTTAGGCTACTTACTCTGCCAACCTTTGAAGCAGAATTCTAAAGAGTATACGTACACATCATAATCAAGATTCATTGCTTGATTACAACGAATGACTTTTACACTCATCAATTATATGACAGAAAGTTTCGGCTTATGGCCAAAACTCATACTTAATTACGGCCGAAGCCGAAGCCGAATATTATGAAAGCGATTAGGCCGTAGCCGAATGTTGGCCGAACATGGCAGATTCCTTAGATTCGGCGCCGAATCCGAAGCCGAACTTTGGTCTCTCTTCAGCCAGAACCCGTCTATGGTGTCTGAAAGTGAAGCCAGTTTCCCGACATTTTGCACGGAGTGAGTTTCAATAAAAAGTTAACCTGTAGACATCTAGACACTGGTTGCCATGACAACCAGTGGCGGCTCCACATGGGGGCGAGGGTGCCCCTTATTATATCACTGGCCTCCCCAGTGGTCGCCTAGTTGGGACCCCTATACAGTACTACTACATACTTAGTAACAAAGAGTTGACCCCCATGCTTAGCAGTTTGCCAGTGGCCACTAAAATGCCTCCCCCACCAGCGGCTTAGCCAAGATTTTGATTTGGGGGTATAATGTGATTTGGGTGGGTATAAATCTTTAAAAACTTTTTTAAAATCTTAAAAAACACTAAAAATTTTAAGGTAGTCTGATGTTGGGGGGTATATGTACACCGATAAACGCCCATCGCTACGCCCTGTCCCCACTTGCTAAATCCTGGAGCCGACACTGATGACAATACTGAGTATAAAATGGTGTCAAGTTGGCGTCGACTTTCGGCTGCCTTTGCTATCGATAGACTACTTCTTTTGAGTAATAAATTATTTCTATGAACTAAATCGATAATTGTTCAAAACATCACTAAGTAAGTAAGAAAGCGCAAGCGAAATTCCTATAGCGCATTTCGAAAGCTTGGCGCAATCTGCGCACTAGCTTATTAACCAGCTTATTCGATGGTTAAAATCGATAGTCTGCAATCCGTAGTTCGTGGTTGCCGTCGATAGTTGCCGCGCGTTGAGCTACAGGGGCATAAGCGAGCATGCGAATCTGCCGGTGTTCTGCCATAAAGTGTCCTACCCGAAAAATGTCCGGGCGGACACTTAATTGCAACCACAAAGTGTCCGGCGGACGGTTTATGGTGCCATATAATGTACTTAGAAAATGTCCGGGTTGATAAAAGTGTCCGGCTCATTCTAGCAAAACCTGTGACAAATTTCAACGTCAAAGAGACAATGTAGGCAAAGCGGTGGACTGCTAGTGGACATTAGTTGTTAGCTTTAATGTGTTAAATCGATATAGAAGTCACCTTGCACAGCGATCAATTCCAACTCCCAATTTGAACCGTTATACAAGCGGTAAACGTTTTTCGACAGACTTCACCGTGTAGAACGTTTTGTAGTTTGCCTAAGTCCATTTTTGGAATATATTAAAGGTTATATTTTCATTTATTTTTATTCCTCTGTTTAGCATGACTCACTAGGCTGACCATGATAAATAATTTTATAAAAATAATCACATCAATCAAATCTATTTCACGTTCAATTTTTCCCGGACATTATATTGCAAGTAAATTGCCCCGGACACTTTTTCGACGGGTGGGACACTTTGTGGCTGCAAGAGAATGTCCGACCGGACACTCTATGGCAAGACACCGGCTGTCGGCCGGACAGAGCCACCAGGCGACGACTGCCCCTGTGCCTGGAATGTTTTCGTTTCGAGCGTCGTCGTGCCGCTACGGCATTTTTGCGTTGCTGGGGATGGTTCGATAAGATATTTTTAGTTTGACGTGGGGTGGTCCAACCATTGCTATAACCATCGTGCAGAGATGTGCAGATCGCGAATAGATCCGCAGACGGATTCAGATCTGCAAGGATTTAATGATTTAATGGATCGCGTACCTCGGCGGATCCAAGTATCAAATAATCGGCGGACGCGGATTATCCGCGGACCCTGACAACTGGCAACACAGTGTCACGCACACACGCACACACAAATACATACACATTGTGCATTGATATTTACAACCTTCTCAAATTACCTCCCTGAATTGTTTGGCTATGGCATGGTTTCCATGGTTTCTCAACAGAAACGCTAAGATATAGGTGGTTAACATCGGAGGTCAGACTTACTCACGGGAGACAACTTCAGACAAGTCCAAAGACCAGACAATCCGCATCGTCTGTGTCTGTGCCTGCCGAATGGGTGCTTTAAGTACACGTCATTAGTAGATATATGACACCCAACACTATGACAACGCTGTTGGTTATTTGAAGAGGCATTGCGGAATTTGGAGCTCCTTGGTTATGAAGTAACCAATATATTGTCTAAATTTGATTTGTACTGGTCGAGGCGTGATTACTCTTTGTCCGATATACATTATTCAGATATGACATAGGCACATAATTTTACTGCTTATAATATTGAAGTACAGTCCTAGACTTGCAGAAATTATGGGTCGGGGGGAGGGGTTGATAGTAAAACATCGAACTTATATGCTGTCTGCGGATTCGGATCCTCCGCGGTTCCTGACAGCGGAAACGCTCGCGGATTTGGATCCTACGCGGATCCAAACTTGGCGTCAACAGATTATCCGCGGTCTCGAAATTTTTGGATGCGCACACCTCTGCCATCGTTAGCTAACCGTCACATGTAATAAAATTAATTCAAAATCGTGTCAATTTACATTAGCACTAATTAGTTAAATGATTACATTGCCGTGTTAAACAGTGAAGCAATGAAACATCTTATTATATAATTCTCGATGTCTGTCGCGTCTGTCCGACGGCAACACGGAGGGTATTGCAAGACGCTGTTGTCATTGACAACCAAAAATTGTTTAATCAAACCGGAGCGTTTAACGAAGCGTCTTAATTGCAGCTTAAACCCCGTCCCCTTCCCTCACCCCATCCCTCTCCCCAATCGCCCAAGCCCTACCCATTCCCCCTGGCCCCAAAACCCTTTTCCCTTCCCTATCCCCATCTCCTTTCCTCTCCCCATCCCCTCCCAATCGCCCCCAAACCCCCCGTTTCCCTTCCGTCTTCCAACCCTTTTCCTCTCCCCATCCCTCTCCCAATCGCCCCCAAAACCCCCGTTCCTTCCGTCTTCCCAACCCTTTTCCCTCTCCCCATCCCTCCCCAATCGCCCTGGCCCCAACCTATTCCGGCCCAGGCCCCAAACCCCCGTTCCCCCCCTCTCCCCATCTCTTTTCCCTCTCTCCTCATCCCTCTCCCAATCACCCCTGGCCCCAACACATTCCGGCCCCGGCCCCACACCCCCGTTCCCCTTCCCTCTCCCCATCCCTTTTCCCTCTCCCCATCCCTCTCCCAATCGCCCCCGGCCCAACCCATTCCAGCCCCAACCCATTCCCGCCCCGGCCCTAAACCCCCGTTCCCCTTCCCTCTCCCTATCCCCTTCCAACTACCCATCCCTCTCCCAATCGCCCAGGCCCCAACCAATCAGCGCTCCGCCCTACCCCACCGGCCCTAAACCCCGTTTCCAAACCTACACAACGCTGCTCCGAAAACCCGTACAACCCACCTTCCTCCTCCCAAACCTCCCTTCCCTCTCCCAATGCCCTGCCCCCCATTATTATATATTTATTTATTCCTTCCTAGCCTCAATACCTATTTTTTAAAATGTAACCCTTCAAGTGGGGATTAAATTTTCAGACGTCGTCACCGTACTGGGGATTTAATTTTTGGAAAAGCGTTCTCAAAAATGATTGCTGTAACGTTTTAAATTTGCTATATCTCAGACTATATAGGAGCTAAAAAGATGAGGTTTGCACCATTGTTTAGATCGTTTATTCCTCTTTCTAACCGTCCGTGCAAAACAAAAAAATTTGGGGGTAGAGCCCACTTTACGGCCTAAAATTTCACCCTCTCCCCCGAAAATTTTGTAAAGCCCCCTAGCAAAATATTTTCTGCGGTAACCCCACTTTGGTCAGCGGCAAAGTTCTAAAGGGATGTCAGAGGAACAAAATAAACCAACAAGTTTGAAAATCGGTTGACATTTGGCAAAGATCTATCAATTCTAACCCGATGACCCCAATGTTTGAACATAAGTATTATCGGTGAATTTCGCGAAAGTTTTGAATTCTGAGAAAGTTTCCAAATTTTTTTGAATTTGCTATATCTCGGGATATATAAGAGCTAAGAAGATGAGGTTTGCACCATTGTTTAGCTATTTTATCCCTCTTTCTAACCCTCTGTGCAAAACAAAAAAGTCCAGCGTTCACGAGCTTTCCGACAATCAAGTGAGAATGAGTAGCAGGCTGTTGCTCGGCGTGAAAAATCAGCACAGCAAACAAGAGAATCAAGCACTGCATGTCGTTCGACACTGCCAAATCAGTATACTTACCTTGACTATCAAGTTTCAGAAAATGAATGGGCGTTAACTCGGTTGAAGGAAAAGGCGGCGAGTTAAGGGCAATTAATTGCGCAAAATGCTATTGCATTTGCGCAAAATCGGGTGGTAAAACAGCCAATCTCCCCCGTCATTTTTGACGGGTAAACACCTAGTTTAATAATAAAATAGTAAGCAAATAATAATACGCAGAGCCGTAGCTAAAGTATTCGGCGCCCGGGGCAAAGTATAAATTTTGCGCCCCTAAAATCCGGTGCCGACCTTCTTTGCTTATCAGAGTCTTCACGACGTATAAATTACTAAATTTTTAGCCTCTAAAAGCCTGAAAGCCACTGATGACCTTTTTGGTTATCATGCTTTTCATGGGATTGAAAGAAGAGTAGTGTGCATAATGCGTCCCTCTCAGGACGGCGCCCCCTCCCAGGACGGCACCAGGGCAGATTCCCCACCCCTAGCTAAAGATCTTATATAATACGTTTGCTATCAGTAGCTGGAACGCCACATTAAAATTAAATGACGTCAGGTTGGCATCACCTTCCCCCACTCCCTTCCTCTCCCTCCTTCTCCTTGTTCGAAGTGATTTTCGTGAATTCGCTAGCATGAACTGGCCAATCTTTGTAACCACAGTCGTCGTCGTCATCATCCTCAGCTTCCTAATCATCATCCTAATCATCATCGTCGCCGTCTCATCATCAATAACCATGACCATCAATAACCACGCCAGCTAACCCGTTGGTTCCTGACACCATCCTCCCAGTCTGTCTCCAGTTCCTTCTATTTATAGCTCTGTGACTCAGGCCTTGCAGTCGTCAGACAAGTGATAAAAACCACGCGTCCTGGCAAAATGCTTCTGAGCGAAGGCGAATTCCAGCAAAATAACAAACCACAGCAAAATAACAAACCATATCTTTCCAGACTTTCCTTAACTGCTGCCATAGAGATGTTATTTGCTCCATCCACACACTTCAATCCGATATTGTTTAAACAGCGTGTTTGCATTGCATTGATTCATCAAAGGTATCACAGAATAATAGTAGTAAGAAATACTAATAGGCCTAATATTGAATCAATGATGATGATAAAAGTAGGTACACGGACGATTGACCCCAGGACGATTGACCACACCAACGAGATTTTGGCTATTCTCAGCGGACTTTACGAACACTATCCGGAGTGTCCGCATCCACTAGGGACGCTATCAGTCACAAAAGGGTTGTTAGGTTAAAGGTTAGGGTTATATTTTGGATTATGGTTATACACAAGATACACATACAGAAAGTAGAATGGTCAAGACTTGGGTTGAACTTGTTTATTGCTCTAAGGACACTATCCGCACCCTCAATAGACACTATATTCTTAATGTATTTTGCTATGGTCAAACGTCTTATGGTCAAACGTCCTATGGTCAATTGTCCTATGGCGAATCGTCCTAGAATCATAATAATGATGGTAATAAATTGATGATGATGATGATGATGATGATAATAATAATAATAATAATAATAATAATAATAATAATAATAATAATAATAATAATAATAATAATAATAATAATAATAATAATAATAATAATAATAATTTAAATAATAATAACAGCAATAATGGTAATAATAATTACTGAATTTTAAGTTGATTTTAAGTTTAAGTTTTAAGTTGCTTAATATGATCCCTCTTATGCTAAAAGTCACTGAGTCGCAATCAACTGCAACGTCTCTCGCGACTACAGTTAACTGGTTGCAGTAAAGCCTAAACTATTTGATATTAAGGTCTTCAAAATACATAATTGCCCACGCGCACTAAGCATCGTAATATATTGACATCCCCGCCTTGTCTACATGATTATTAAAAATAAAATCAGCATAAAATCAGCACTTTGACAGCATACAATCTGGTGACGGTACACACCTACACCGGTTTGCAAGATGTGCTAACAAGTTGCAGAAAATATTTCTTCTCACTCTGAAACAAACCTTCTTCAATCTGCCACGAGTTTTTGGATGAAATTCCGCAGCTACCCATTGCAACCCATTTGGATCTTCGACCAAATCTGCATGAAATCTACTCTGCAATCAAGAGCTTAAAATCAGGAAAGGACTCTGGCCCCGACTGCCTTCCAGCAGAAATCTTCAAAGTTTCTCGCGGACCACTATCTAGAAAACTCTGCACATTGTTTTCAGCCTCGCTGCCTTCTGACCTGAAAGATGCTTTGACAGTCCCAATATACAAACATAAAGGCGATCTATTCAACTGCGATAATCACAGAAACATTTCCTTGTCGTCACAATGTCGCACAAAGTCGGAGACATCTGAATGACTGAGATTTATTTGTTGTCAGTTGTTGGGAAGATTCTATCTAAGGTGCTCACAAGAAGGCTATCTTAAACACTTAGCTGATCGGGTGTTGTCTGAAGTACAGTGTGACTTCCGACCAAAACGTGGCACCAGTGATATTATATTCTGTGCAGTGCTGGGGAGTATTTCAAATACATGTATTTGAAATACATATTTGAAATACTCCGAAAGTATTTTGTATTTGTATTTGAAATACACACAACGCAAAGTATTTTGTATTTGTATTTGAAATACTTTTTCCAAGTACTTTGTATTTAAAAATACAAAGTACTACAGAATTTAAATTCAAAAATTTTCCATACAGTCTTCTCGTGGTTAGTTAAACATCACATCAGCAATTCAGCATTCTGCGCCGGCAGCACCGTTACTTACTTGCACGGGGATAATTTCTGACTGATTTGACCTGATGCTCGACACGACACATCGTCCTTGCATTGAAATTGGAACATGACAACGCTGCCTTTGTAGTTTGTTTGGCCTTAAGTTAAGTATTGTCTGGTTTCTTTGGTACATGAATTTATTTTGTTAAAAAATAAAAAAATACTGCAATGTATTTAAGTATTTGTATTTGAAATACTGCTCGAGAAATGTATTTTGTATTTGTATTTCAAATACCTACATGTCCTGTATTTGTTATTTAAATAGGTCTACTTTGAAAATGTATTTTACTTAGCACTGATTCTGTGCAACAGTGCAAGGCAACTGCAGGAAAAGACATTACTTAATTGCAAAATTACTGAATATTAATGAATTTAGAAAAGACGGGACAGAAATGGGACAAATACTAATACGGTACTCAGTAGTGAAATACAGTGACAGTCCTGTATACACGGGTCGTATGGCATCCCTAACAGTATTGGAAGCTAAAAAAATATCAAACTTCGGAATCATAAAATGATGGCATTATGAAGTTGCTATTCTCTTTGTAAACGACCACAAATAGCCAAACAATAAAAACAGCTATGGAGTCTATCACTGACAGTAGTTAATGGAATGGAATAAAGATCTTTATACGTGTAAGAACACAGTAAACATACAAACTAAACAAACTAAACTTAACTTAACAAGCTAAAAACTGGATAAAGGCACAGTTACTGTAGATAGATAGATAGATATTTATTGGACTACAACACGAATCACAGACAAGCAGTTGTTAGTAACACAGTTAGAACAGTTGATCGTGCCGGTGTGATGCCATAAAGTGTCCGCTGCCATAAAGTGTCCGGCCGGACACTTTCTTGCAGCCACAAAGTGTCCGACCCGGCGAAAAAGTGTCCGGGGCAAATTACTTGCAATATTCTGTCCGTCCGTGAAAAATTGAACATGAAATATATTTGATTGATGTGATTATTTTTATATAATTATTGATCATAGTCAGTCTAGTGAGTCACAAACGCTATATATATATATATATATATATATATATATATATATATATATATATATATATGCGCTAAACAGAGTGGTCAAAATAAATGAAAATATAACCTTTATTATAGTCAAAGCAAAGTTATATTCAAACTTATATTCAAAACAAAATGTAAAAAACGGAGAATGTTCTAAACGGTAATGTATGTCGCATTACAAGAACATTTATATAATTATTGATCATAGTCAGTCTAGTGAGTCGTGCTATGAAAACATACGATATATATATATATATCGGGGAAAGTTCTAAACGGTAATGTCTGTCGCATTACAAGAACATTTACCACTTGTACAACGGTTCAAAATGATGATTCCGATTGACCAAGAACAAAGCTTCCATATCACTTCCACTCATCTTTGCAGTCCTTCGGGTTGAGCTTCGAGGCCAAAGACCTGCTACTCGGGTTACTCCCCTGTAGACCTATTCATGAAAACCTATGAATTGCCGTAAGCCAACATTGTTCCTCTAACGTTGACTTTGGTCCGGACACTTTTGGGGCACCCCGGACATTTTCTGGGTACATAATATGGCACCATAAACCGTCCGCCGGACACTTTGTGGTTGCAATTAAGTGTCCGTCCGGACATGTTTCGGGTAGGACACTTTATGGCAGCACACCGGCAGGAGAAGACTTGTGGCCCGATGGTCCAGAGGGATCGGGAGGATCTAAGTAAGTAAGTCTAAGTTGTTAGTAAATGCCCTGCTTCACTTAACGATTTAGTCGGCGGACTCAGTCGTTGAGTTTGTCGGCAAACAAATCCACCGACGTTTAGTTTTGTCTCGAAGCAAACAATAAGCCACGCCTACAAACGCTGATGTAGCTCACATTTTTAAGATGGCTGACGAGGAATTTGTTGCTTTATTATGCGGTTTAATGTTGACGGTTATTGCATCCGCACATGCATTATCGGGAACTTTCATTATTATTACTGACATAAAGTTACATTCATTCATTCATTCATTCATTCCTAGACAATTCTATAGCGCTGTAACAAGGCTGAGGCCCACAACTAAAGCGCTTTAACATCTCAACTATAACCCACCAATTGACAATAACAACGAAACACATTGTCGGAGAATTTACGTGCGAAATCGGCGAGTTTTCAAGATTACAAGAAAAATGTCGAAATGTAAATTTGACATAATGCCCAATCATTGAATTGACTGGGTTGATTAACATAATTGGATGCGCATAGGCGCATAGGGTTTTAGTCCAAAGATCTCTGACCTGCGCCCAAATTATAATCTATGAACATGTGACTATGTGATCAAAGAACAATTTCAATATAGAAGATTAATAATATAACAAACTGTTATCAGCACATGGTTTAGGCGTTAGTAAGCACGCATTTCCAGGCAGATTGTAGTTGCAATTTTCGAGGAGGAGGTGGGAACAAGATAAACAGTTGCAGAACGTCACAAATTTTGCGAAGCAGCAGTTATTTGATTTCTTTCTGAAGGAGATAAAAGTTTATGCTTTGACAATTTCATCGCTTAAATTATTCCAGAAATCAATGACCCTGCTAGAGAATTATTTCATAGGGTCTATGCGGGAAGATGATTTTTTAGAGGAGGCATGTGAAACTCAGGGTCCTCTGCGGGCCGCGTGGGTCACATTTAGTATTGTCGCGGGGGCCGCACACGGCCACACAGCATTTTAATTGCGCGCATTACAACTAATTGAAATCATTTAATATTTAACTAGAAAGATGCTCGCTTCGCTCGCGCTCGCTTCGCTCGCGGTGCAGGATAATACTAAAACCCAATCATTGAATTCATGCTGCCGAACAACGTTTCAATGATGTACATACGCCACATAGCCAAGCTCTGACGCTGCAACGTACGCTTCGTCAAACGCTTCGCGTGGCCGTTCGCTTCGCGTGGCCGTTCGCTTCGCGTGGTCGTTCGCTTCGCGTCGCCGTTCGCTTCGCGTCGCCGTTCGCTTCGCGAAGCCTAAGGTTCCAGAACGACCAATCAGAACGCTCACCCAGCCAACCAATCAGAACGCTTGAAGGTAACTAATGAGAACGCACACAGCCAACCAATCAGAACGCTCACACAGCCAACCAATGAGAACGCTTGAAGGTAACAGAGAGACATACAGAGGAAGGATCTTAATATTATAGATGGCATTTATTGCTTCATTTTTGTTACTTCAATTTTGAAACGTATAATGTGCATAGTGCATACAAATGTTTCAAATGAGATGAAAATAGAAAGAAAGGTGGGGAAATATGTGCTGTACACGTATTGCAAATTTGATAGAAATATATTTAGAAATATTTAAAAAATCATAGTTTTTCTGCTGGTTTTATTCTGAGACACCCTGTATCACGTCAGCAGTCAGTCTATTAATAAGTGCTATTGTCCAGTCATTTTCAGATTCCAGGAGGTTGGTACCGTATAGTGCCGTTTAAGAAATCCGTGCTGATGCTTATATGTTGTTATTATTTTGAACGGTGTCAATAATACGTCTGTTGATTATAGTCTCCATTACTCTGCAGCAGACACGTGTAAGAGATATCGGACGATAATTGTTAGGGTCACTGGCATAATGCAAAGCGTTCAACATCCAGATGACAATGGACGTGTATGTATGTATGGGTATGTATACTGGACTATTTATATAGCGCCGTAAGCATAGCAGAGCCAAAGACAAAGGCGCTTTACAAAGGGCATGACTCTCAAAATAGATGATTTTTCAGTCCATTTTTAAAAATGGGCCGGTCTTTGATCCTTCTGATTTCCGGCGGAATAGTATTCCATAGAAGTGGTCCGCCTCGTGAGAAGGCGCGATCTCCTAGGGTAGGTACTAGAGGTGTGCACGGGGACTGACTGTTGTCCTCATCCCCTCCTATCCCGGCAAAGCTTTTCTCCATCCCCACCCCGTACCCACTGACTTAAAATCCATCCCCACCCCACCCCTAATTTCTTTCCCCATCCCCATCCCCATCCCCATCCCAATCCCCGCATTTTGGTATCCATTCCCGTCCCCGTCCCCGCATTTTTGTGCCCATCCCCGTCTCCGTCCCCGGTGCAGTTTTATATCAATCCCCAGTGGCGTAGCCAGGATTTCCGGAAGGGGTTTTGAAAACAAGGTCGTCGATAACCGCCAAGGGGTTTCACTCCAAAAATCGACTCAAAAAATAAAAAATTGCATGGAAATACATCAATAATTTTGTTGCGCCGTCCAAGGAGGGTTTAACTCCCAACCCCCAACCCATCCTCAGCCCCACAGTTTTATAGCCTTCTGAAGCACCATGCCAGCCAAGTGTATTATTACTTCAACAGAAATAAACTAGCAACATGCTTACTGTTATACTGCAGTAGACTTCTGATGAAAAATTTAGAACATTTAATGAAATACTAGAAAGATGCTCGCTTCGCTCGCGCTCGCTTCGCTCGCGCTCGCTTCGCTCGCGTTGCAGGATAATACTAAAACCCAATCATTGAATTCATGCTGAACAACGTTTCAATGATGTACATACGCCACCCAGCCAAGCTCTGCGCCACGTAATAATTAGGCCTATGTACGTTAAAATCACGCAACTGTGACCATTTGTGACGCTGTGCACGTATTTTTTGTGTACGTTAAAATTGCGCAACTTCCTCAAGCTACGCCCACCAACGCATCTAGACGTTGTACACATTATGACGTTGCAATGAACAATTGAACGTACGCTTCGTCAAACGTTTCTTCGACTAAACCGTTTGGTTACCAATAGCAACGTCGTCTTCGAACATCGCCCACCAACGCATCGCGACGTAAGGACTAAACCGTCAACCAATCAGGACGCTTGAAGGTAACAGACATACAGAACAAGGATCTTAATATTATAGATAGTACTTCGAGCCAAGTGTAACTAATCAATAACAATCATAGCCAGCATTATTTAAGACCATGCAAAAACAATAGGCCATCAACAGAACTAGAGCTCAATTCAGTTCGTCTGTTTTTTATTCTTACCTGCTGTGCTTAATTATAAGCTGTCATAATATTTGCAAAACAGTTCAATAGACTTAATAACTGCGAAAGGTTTGATCAAATCTTGCCACAGTGGAATACTAGAAATGAGGGACGGTATCATTTTTGACAATCTTGAACGTGATGCTGTCGAGCTGTCTAACAAATGTGAAGGGTCTGAAATGTTTGCTGAGGAACGACCTCAACAGAAAAAGATATTTTGTGACGAATTGGCCCGTGATTCGATTCTTAAAGAAACAGTGTTAAGATTTAAAATAGAACATTTCACACTTTGTTAGATATCTTTTCAAATCAACTAGAAGAACGTTCCAAAGACTTTACATTGGTTTTGCAGTTATTTAAAGTTTTAAACCCGAAATATTTTGTTCAGAAGTCTTTTAATGAATGCGAAGAAGCGTTATCCGAGTTGGCAGATATGTATGAATCAGACATAAACAGAAAGCGGATTTGCTATCCGAGTTTAAATCGTTTTGTCAATTGTACAAGCAGATGCCCAAAGATGCCGTCATTTCAAAAGTTCATGAAATCTGTGATGTTTTATATTTTATTCGAATTCGTGAAACGAGAGGAATTTTCCCAAACTTAGCGAACTTTTACAGAATAAAAGCGTTTTGCCTATCAGCAGTGCATCTGCTGAACGGAGATTTAGCATACTAAAGAAAATAAAAAGCTGGACATGCTCATCTATGGATGAAATCCGACAGTTGGACTTTTCATTGCTAAATATTGAAAAGGAATTTTCTGAAAATGTAGATTTTAATAGTGTAGTTGACACGTTTGCTAAAATTAAGAATAGACGTAAAGTTCCAGTTAGGGCCTAGTGCAGTGCACAATTAAGCAGTGCCAAGACACATTAATAATTGCTGTATTATTCAGTGTTTTGTATGAAAGTGTTTAAAAAGTATAAATTTACTTAACATTAAATCATTGAAAATGCTCACAGAGTTCTACTTTCACAAATTCCGGAGTTCATAGTAATTTCAATTATTTCATATAAGGTATAGGCCTACTGTAACGTTATTAAATATTGGTGGCTTTGGCCTGAATTTGTGAAATTTGATCACCCTGATTCAAAATCCTAGATCCGCCACTGACCGGATAGTATTCCAGACTTTCAGATAACCACATTAGAAAATTTCTGAGTGGGTTTTCCTGAATTGTTGGAATTTCTGAATTGGCGGATTTCCCCATTTGCTGTGGTTTTGGAAGATCGCTTAGTGTATAAAACGCCTTGTGCGCTTGCGGCAGGGCGCAAATTTCGATCAAAGTGTAATACGGACAACGTAGGCCAATTTACAACTTTACAGCAATAATTGTGAAATTCTCTTTGATCGATCGAGAGAAGTGGTAAGTTTATCGAAGTGATCTCGCTCTAAATGTACTGTATAGTATTATTTCAGAAACGTTTAAAGCTTATCACACATTATATATATATATATATATATATATATATATATATATATATATATATATATATATATATAGTATAGAATGACAGATCGAAATGGAAATATCAAACCACTAAAATGATCCAGCAAAAGCTTCAGAGGCAATAGACAATGCTTTTGCTGAATCATAAAAGTGTGTTGATATTTTCATTTCGATTTTTGTTTTTGTTTTTTTTTGTTTTCGATCGTTCATTCTCGCGGCGTATGTATATATATTATAGACTTAAAACCATCCGGTTTTTATCCATAGTCTCGCCCCCCAAATTTCATGTGTCAGCAGTAAATTAGCATCAGCAATTAGCAATAAGTGATTTGTACCACACTCGATGAAAGTCAATGAAGCAGTCTTCAGGATGTAAGCCAACATTTCAGATCAGGCAAACAAAATTAGCTTTCTTCTTGCAAAGCTGACATAGGCCTACGTTCTGCTTTTCAGTGTATGAAACCAAATGGTCTATGGCTCTATACCATCATAACGACTGAACCCTTCTGTCTAGAACCATTAGTTGCCCAATCGGTCCTCTAAGTTGGAGTCTCTCAGCATAACATTTGCTATAGACTAGCAATATCTCGTCTGAAGGACAGATAATTGAGACAACAAGATGTATCTGCAGGCGATCGTTTGCGGACGTAGGTTAATAAGCATTCTGAGTAGCAACATCACCATCTGGATGAATAGTGGCCATCACCACTTCTTGGACCTGAGACCTGAGGGAAATTCTGTAGCAGCCCACATTCTGGTCCATGCGATCGGTGCCTCCCATGTGCAGATTGTAGTATTTGATGGCTGCTGGCTGATTGACTTCTATCACCTTCTTCTAGGCTGATGACCATTGTTTCACTTTCTCAACTGGATGAACGTCATGCAAGTTGGAAACCATGGTCGCAGGGCCGTTGTCATGCCATCGGATGATGATGAAATTTCCGGTTGAATCATATCTGTAGTCAACATGTCCTCTTTCTTTCTTCGTCATGTCAGATGACAGATAATGATATAAAATGGCATCTGTGCGTTCATTTGGCACGCAGAGTGCCAGTTGCTCCAATATTTTTGAGAGTGAGGCAATCCAGGAGCCGTGGCAATGTGAAAAAATCGTCAAAGTACAGTTTGTGTAAGTTGGTCTGGTGGCAAAGATTTGGCCAAATTTATGACAACTGACCCTCAAAGACCAAGATCTTGGTGTGCCATGGAACCTTTGCACTGGTAGAGCTCAAACTGTGATGTGATGCATGTAAATCATGTAAGCCACTGAGACCAATGGTCGATGTATACTGTATAATGTGACCCCTGATATGCCTAGCATCCTTTTTAAAGGATGGTACAATCTGGCGCCTAACAAATCTTGTGCAGAAAATATGATGAAGCTGCCATTGACACGAGTAGTAATAGATGTCAAATCACATTGTTGAACCAAATTTAGCTCTTTATGGTGAAATTTAAAAAATACAACATACCTTTTGTCAGCTATAATTACAGGTGACAAAAACAGCTTTCAACTCTGAATCAATATTAAAAATGTGAACATATTCAGAACCAACACACTTTTCTTAAAAAGTTGCTTATTCAGTGTTGTCAATATAGAACTGTAATGCAAAAATCTTCATTAGCATAAATAAGTAAGTAAAAAATCAATCATCTTTATAAAAGCTCATAGGCATATATGGGTTAAGGGTCTTAGACGGGGATGGACCACTGTCCGACCACCCCTGAGAACCGATCTCCTCTCCTTCACCGTCGATCTTCGCACAAGCACAGGCAACCAGAAAATATACGGCTGGCAGCTACTGTACAAAGAGCCTCCTATCCTCAATAATGCGGCGGTAGAAAGCTCTCAGTAGTTCCTTCCTTTACTTGAATGACCCCGAGCATACATACAGTCTCACGACGGTCATATACGCCTCATCCGGGTTCCTTGTTCGTCTGAATTTGCGTTCATACTTTCTAACACGACGTCGAAATGTTCTGCATTTCACGTCGAACCATGGTAACAGAAGTTTATGACAAGATCTTAACCTTGCATGCTGGCAGCGAAGCATCGAGGAATAATTGTAGCGTAGCGGGGTCTTATAGACCTAGTTCGAATACGGTACTCACAAGAGCAGAGACAAGGCACCGTATAGATTTTACTATAAAACACTTAAATGAAAGTATTGGCAAAATAGAAAATTTTATAATGAACTTTTTTATTAGCCTTATAAATATAGCAATGTTTAATTGAAATTGCTTTGACAGAACTGCAGTAAATAGCTTGAATCATGGAAAAAGATAGCCCACGTTATGTCGAGAATTCTCTTATTGTCAGCCCACCCCTTGAAAATGGTGTCACTAACCTCGGTGATCTTTGGAATTGCCGAAGGTCGCAGATCGTTGGCTACAATCTTATCAAAGACAATGTTATTCCCCCTCAACATTTGCGAGTGACGCCAATAAAAAACTGCGACTGCACACTCACGCATGTGAAAAATGAACTTGATTTCGCAAAAAAATTAAAAATTGAAGGTCACCTGTCATTGGATTTACTGACGGACGCCGTAAAATTGGAAGGAAATTTAAAGTTTCAAAACGACAGCAGCGACAAAAGCCACAAGGAGGTCATTAGTTGCCGCTACATCAATGAGAATTATCGAATAGATGTCAATCCTCCGATAGTCTCATTGATCAACGAACATGTCTCGAAATTAATATCTTCAAAACAGATCGAAGCAACTCATGTAGTTGGTGGAATTATGATAGGATCAAGCGTTACGGCACTAATTGAAATTAGTCAGGACGAATCAAAGAAAGACAGGGACATATCTGGTGGAGGGAAAATCGACATAGAAAATGGGTGGCTGAGTAAACTCATTGGAAACGCTTCATCAGAAGTCAAAGCCGAATGGTCGAAAAAAGAAAATAGTAAAAACTATGATATCAAAATCCATTTCAAAGCTCGGCCGATGCCTTCAGATCTTGCACCGCCGAGAACAGCCACACAGCTTTTTGAATTAATCGAAAAGATGCCGACTGCAATAACAGGCGAATCACATTTCGATTTTGATAACAGAGGCATTCGAGGAATGCCAATTCAGTTCATACTATATCCCATTGCTCAGTTTGCAAAACTAGAAATAAGCGAAATGTACAAGAGCTTAGAAGACGATCTCATGGACAAATTTCAAGTCATGTTGTCGAAATCAATTGAAATTCAACAAAAAGACTACGTAAAGAAACTCTTTTTAATGCAAGACAAAGAGCTTGAATTTTTGCTCAACAAGAAATCTGTTTTATCTGACAAAGTAAGAAAATTTGAAGATAACTTGAAACAAATTGGAGAACGTTTTGTCAACCGTAGTAGGAAACAAATGGGTGAGTATAAGTATGGTAAATGTGGACCAGAGGAATTTAGCACAATTATTCAGGATTTTTATGCTTCGGATGCCGGTTTAATGGAGAATAAAATTCAAGAATTAATTGACGAAGGAGCTTTTCGTGTTTCTATGGCTAAAGGAACAGTTGAGTCCCATGTGAAAAAATTCACGAATTGTCAAGATAAACAAATGCCTAGAGAAGAGAGATCAGATGCATCCCACGTCAAAGTTTTAACGAACGAACAAGATAAACAAATGTGCAAAGAAGACAAATCAAATTCAAAGCTTATTCTCGAAATTGGTCCTCAATGTTCAAAGACGTCAATCAGTGACTACAATCAGCTGATAACTCCACTGGGTGAAATTGGCGTGAAAATGACTTTGGTGATGCCGAGTATTGCAAATGAATTAAAGCTTAGTTTGATAATTGACAACCAGGAAGATATTTTCAACCACTCCGATGTAGAAGAAGCAATTCAAATTCTATGCGCAAATTTCAGAATTGGAAGCCAAGCGAGAGCTGAGTTTTATACTGTTGTAGCTGCAATCGACGGAACTGAATTTCCAATGCGCAAAAACCTATCAAAATTCGGCCTCACTTTAAAAGTTATGCTGCTACTCGCAGACTCTTACAAGCATTTTAAATTTGCTGACTCTGTGAATGAATTAAAGTATCTCATTAGCAAATTACCAGTTGATCACGTTGCATTCTGTGTGCCCATTGATGCTCCAGAAACTGCACTTGATTTACTTCAAACTTGGAAAGATTATGAAATAAAGGATGTCACGTGGATTGTGCATAGCTTTGAATGCGACGATCCACAAGAAGCACCTCTGCTTTTTGTGATATCAAAGAGTGAGGTTCTCGCAATATGTTTAGACCGCCTAGACCTTTTGATTCTTGAAGAAAGAATAAAGGAGACTGAGAAAATATGCGACGTCAATTTTGACTTGTTTTCGACTGCGCAGTTGAGTAAATCTTTCCATAAAATACGAGCTTCTTATGCGTTTAGATTTCTGAGTCGCGTTTTTCCAAACTGCAAGCTTAATCCAACAGCCAATCAGACCATAGACAAAACTGAAACACAGAGTGAAGTTGCAGAATTTCTCTCATTGGCTCGAAAATGCCTTAGTTGGAATTATTTGTTGATCCTGTCGTCTGTGGCTGAAAGGGTTGTTTACGACTTTCCAAATCTGATTTCAACATTGACAAAATATGGATGGAATGACAGCTCTAAGATGTTTTCTGAAAGTATTTCCAATGACGAATCTGACAGAGAAATGGTTTTTGAAATCGAGAGGTGGCTTGAAGATGATTCATTGATAAGAGAAATTGATCAAAAGGTTGTATATTATGAAATTGCTAATCAACCTCACTGTCCAATTGGGTTCAAACTTCAGTTGGAAGAATGCAAAAGTGCGGGATGCAGCGATTCAGAAGAACGAGTTCTTACCATTTTGAAGGAGTTGAGAATTTACGCCACAAACGCAAAAAGACATTTCTCGTTTGTTCGTGTCAGTATTTTCTCAAAGGCGCTACATCTCGTCATCTCCAAAAAACAATCTGTCGATGACCTGATCAAGCTTCGGATCAAAGAATACTACCAGAATATGAAAACAATTTTAATTGATAAATCGATCGAAGACTTTGTCCTAATTAAACAGGAACACTACGAGAACATAAGAGTATTTTTTCAAGATACATTGATTGAAAACTATGTCCAAAATAACCAAATTCATTTGCTTTTGCAAAAGGCGAGTCCGTACAAATACGAGGGGTGGATGCGTGCGTTTTTGACAGACATAGGATCTCTTTGTCATTTGGATGATGTCGATACTTTGACAAAAGTGATACAAGACTTGTCAAATCTGTGTACTGATATAAACTTCACCAAACAACTGTGGACGAATGAGAAATGGCTGTTTCTGGTAAGAAGATGCATAAATGTGAGACACGACAATGACTTTCAGTTACTGCGTTCCGTACGTGACTGGATCAAGAAAATGTTTTCATTGGATATGTTGGCGCGCAGTTTGAACACAGTTGACAAAGCTGGCGCTCAAGACCTTCTGATAATTTTGTCAAAATTGTCACTTCCATTGCCTCTGATAATTCCTGACATCGGAGATAAAAACAAATTCACTGTCACTCTGCCATTGCTAAAGAATATAGTCATAGGATGGCAGATTAATCGACTTGTGCAAGAAAAGAAATCCACTGATGGGAAAGAAAGCACTGGAAATATGGAGGCCGTGGAGAACCGTTTGTTTTCGAATCCTTTTCGCTTGATCGCTGTTGTGCGGGTTGAAGAAAATCCCGTCGGAAAAAGTCAATTTATCAATAGATTAATGTTACACCCACATGACATTTCATCGGATGGTGACGCTAATGAGAAGTCGAAGCCTCGTGGCACATTAGCTGGAACCGTAGAGTTCACATGGTTGACGCAAGAGACTTGTCATTTACGTACATATGATTTGTTGTCACTGGATTCTCACTATTCAAAGAATGGAAACGAAATAATTCTCTTAGCAAATCTTCATGGAAACGCATTTGATTTCCCGGCTATAGTGAGCTATTTGAAAACATTGGCAAGTTGCTTCATTGTGTTTGGAAGATTCTCACTTGTCCCCGGATATTCATATTTCCAACTATTAAAATATTTTGTAAGGAAGAAACAGTTGGAAACCTGGCTTTCTGATTGCCCTACTGTAACTCTGTGCTATACATTCCTTAATGAATGGATAGACCGACCGAAGATTATGAGGATGATGGAGGCTCTGAAATTTGAATCAAAGTGGAAAAATCTAGGCCAAAGCGTTGTAGAGAAGCTCCTGAAAACGGATAGCATATACTCAACTGAATCAGCTACTAACCGATTCATTTCTTCTCGCAATGTTTCAATATGATTAGGTCATTTCTGAGTGTAACTACCAAGTTTCATAGCTGCAAACTCCAGTTGCAACGTGTAATAGATGCTATTGCATTAGCAACTCGATGGATACACGCTAATGTGTTAATTTGTTAATTTAATAAGTAATGATGTCATCAACTTCCGGTTAGGCCTACTTGAAATGCATAGAGAGTTCATTTCTGAGTGTAACTACCAGGTTTCATGGCTGTCATAGCTGTATCATTGTGCAAACTCCAGTTGCAGCATGTAATTCATGCTATTGTATAGTAACTCAATAGACACACATACAATCAATATGATTATATGTACTTTCTGTGGTTACTTTCATCCAATAAACTAAATCACTTCCTACTTGATCCCTAAATAACTCCTAATTTCCATCATTTAAAGACTTTTATATGTCATGTAATTACAAACTTTGAGGTTGGCCAATTTTACGGGATACAAATCCCTTAGGCCAACCCTTTTTCTCGACTGATTTCTGTACTTTATATGCCTGCGAATTATAGTATTGACTATATAAACATATATTATACTTTTTTCTATAAGACCTAGATCTTATAGAAAATAAGTATATTCTCATTAATTAATTATTATTACTAGATTATTACATTTTTTGTTATTTGCACAAATTTGATGTAAAACATTATTCAACATATTTCTGTTCAGGTATACAGTTATTCATGGTTTATACTATAGTTAAGCTGTCTACTCTTGAAATGTTGAGAAATAAATTTGATTTTGATTGATTGATTTTGAATTTGTTTAATCCGATAATTAAATAAACAATGACGTCATCAACTTCCGGTTGCCTGATATAGACTGCCAAAGTTTAAAGCTGTATCTATATCCGAACGTAAGTTGTGGCAAGTAATAGATGCTGCGGTGTCAAAAATTCAATGAACCCAAGTTCGCGGACCCGAGAACGAGCGCCGCCAGTCCTTGATTTAAGGGGTCTATGATTGTAACTAACCCCAAATTTGATTCTGTGAGGGATTGATCCCTCTACTCCACCATTGGTAGAAGCCACTGTTCACAATATACGTTTGGCTATTAGCCTCCGAAACGTCTGTCTAACTGAAATTAACTTTCAAAAATGTTTGCAAAAGATATATGTGAAATATTTAAATGCAGGTCAGGTTTGTATGCGCAGTCGATCTCTTCAGAAGCTGAAAACTACAGTAACTTCGAAAATGCGTTTAAGCATCACTGTTTATATGCATGTTACTCTATGTACTGTAGTTCTATTCTCTTCTTTGATTAAATTATCACACTTTGTCACTTTATAAAACAATACAACTAATTTTGACTCCTTCCCTCTACCCCCCAATTGATGTTACGCATAAAGTGAACCATACTTTAGGTCTACGGCTGATTGATTCGGTGAATATTCCTCATCCCTTTGCGCAACAGGAACACTCCACAAATGATCGTTTCTAAGACCATACTAATCCAAGCAACAGAACAATAAAACACGGAGTAAGATTATATACGCGTTATAGTTTTGTTGGCAGCGTTTAGTTATTGTTGGTCGTACGCTAAATGCAGGTTAAGTTTTAATCACACAATCGAAATCGTTGTCAGTGCAAACGATTGAAGCAGAGGCGTAGCTAGGGGACTGGGGTACATATGCCCCGGGTGCCGAGGTGGGGAGCGCCAAAGTCGGGTTTATGGTAGCAAAAAGAGTAAAAGGAAGCATATCAATACTTGTGATGACCTTTTAAACTTTTCATGGTTTTTATAAAGGGGAGGGGGGCGCCATGAGGCATAAGAATAATCTGTCTCCGGGCGCCCGACAACATAGGATCAATAAAGTTAGTGGAGACCTTATTTATTTATTTATTTGCTTGTCATGGTGTTTTGTGAGTTGAAGAGTAGTGACGACCTTTTTGCTTGCCAGGATTTTTAGGTTATTTTTTCTGAAGTTTAGGGGGCACCATCAGTATACTTTGTACCCTGGCGCCGGACACCCTAGCTACCCGGTATGCCCCTGGATTTAAGTCAAGCGTCGACGAATGGCAAAACAAATTTTCTGGAGAACTTGTTGAAATTGATGAAAATTGAGGATAGAGAACAATTAAATAGTAACTGTAATGTGGAAAAAGTTTGATGTTATTCCTTTTTCAACATCATGGTGGTAGCGGTGTTATGTTTCATGGTCGGCAGTCCTTGCTTTCGCGCTCTTCGGGGGCTCGCGATGGGATTCTATTAATTCGCCGACAACATCGTCCAACTGGTTTTTCAAAGGTTTAATATTAACGAAACAGATCGTACATGAATATTCCAAGCTAGGTGTTAACAAATCGTCTCTTCTCAAAAAGTTCAATCACAAACTTCACTTAGGCCTATCTTTCTGATATCTTTACTTCTTCAGTGACTCTGCTCCGCCGTTCGAAAATACAGTTCTTGCTTACAGGCGTTCCACGAGCTAGAGTGACGAATCACTATCCTTCATCACTTTATCTATCTTAGCTATCTGTCAATCAGGCCCCGCCTCTTTGCATCAGCTTCCTCTGATTCGCAGATAGCTTCAAACTCTACTTGTTCCTTTCTATATTCATCGTGTTTCTAACAAACAGCTATCATAATATATGTAATGAGGTTTTATACAGTTTATATGTAATGAGGTTTTATACAGTTATTATGTTATATATCTAATTATAAAGTTACATTTTTTGTTTAAAAAAACTATTATTTATCTTTTCCGGGAGAAATGCACAACAAAAGTATGTGTTTTAGTCGCTATTTCCTTAAATGGCCGTCGCCTAATTGTCATAACAGTAACTCAAAAAGCGAAAAGTTCAATAAAAATCCAAGTAGACGTTTTGTGACAACTGTCCGTGTATAAATTCCATCTTCCTATTGCCGTTTCAAAGTCCAAGAAATCGTCTACAGCAATTAATTGCCGTGTTACGAAGACTCTTTGATTTTTAACAGAGATGTCAATGCTGAGGTTTTTGATCCGTTGAATGTTTAATATTGATCAGTCGGACGCTTCTTGACGTAATCCGATAATCGTTTGCTGCTTTGCTACCTTTGCGACTCTGCGGCTAATTGTCGTTATGAAGCGGGCTAGCCAACACCCAGCCAGATCAAGATTTAGCTGGCCGTGGCTAGGTTAAAGCAAGCACAGAATACATAAGTCCCCATGAGCCGGTATAATGAATTATAATGAATCCCCCGAAAGATTAATCCCCCAGTCATTTTTCTACGTGTAATAAACACTCCCCACCTCTTTATTCTACGAAGAATATTAACTCTCTCTGAATTATAATAACTCCTCTATGAATCACCTCATTATAACAGGTGGAATAATGAACTCCACCTGAGTATTACACGTATAATAAAGAATCCCTTTGTAGATTTTCAGGGAACCTTACTCCCGTTTCGGAAATCAACAAATAAAAATCGATGTAGAAAAGGCAAAGTCAAGAAAATAGAACTACGTGTGAACCCCTGTGAACATTAGTAGATATAGGCATGCAAATGTTATATACAAACACACGACGCATATGCATAAATACTGTATTCGTTATCAAATCCTTATATGTTATGTTATATGTCATTACATTATATGTTTTTATAAATTAAATACTTATATTATATGTGATATGTCATGACATTATGTGATTTTATACATTTTACTGCATATCCCTACACTTGCATAAATACTGTCTTCGTTAACAAATCCTCATATTATCTATAATATTAAGATCCTTATCTGTATGTCTCTCTGTCTGTTAAATGATTGGTTAACTATTGGTAGACGGTTTAGACCGTTTAGTCCTTATCCTACACTAGCGCGATGCGTTGGTGGGCGAACAAATCCTTTATATTATATGTTCGAAGACGACGTTGATATGTTCATTGCAACGTCATCAGCGTTGACATTATGTGATTTTATACATTTTAGTCATTGCATCAGATCCGTGCGACGACGTTGCTACAATTGTTCATAAATACTTTTAACGTCTTCGTTAACAAAATCCTCATTTTAACGTTATATGACATATAAAATATATACAATGATTGGATCTATTGGATTAGTATGATCCTTGCGAGCGAAGCGAGCATCTCTTCTAGTATGACATATAAAATATATACTTTGATCTTTCCTTCAATTCTTTCCTCAATACGGGCAAATCTATAGACAGACAGACAGACAGACAGACAACAAGGGGGATAGACAGTCAGACAGACAGACATTCTAGAACAGTGAGCTACCTTCTACCTTACAGATGCTATTTGTATGATTTGTCCCAAACATGGGATTTCTAACATTATTCAGAAATCGCGTGTAGAAGTGTTTACAGGAATACTCGAATCCCCAATTTATATGAAGTTGATAGTCAACTTTCGACATTTGGGGCAAAAAATTTAGAGGAGTAGAAAACCTACATAGGGATTCTTTATTATACTTGTAATACTGAGGTGGAGTTCATTATTCCACGTGTAATAATGAGGTGATTCACATTAATTCGTATTTTACTGCATATCACTATAGGGGAGTTATTATAACTCAGAGAGGAGTTAATATTCTTCGTAGAATAAAGAGGTGGGGAGTCTTTATTACACGTAGAAAAATGACTGGGGATTCATCTTTCGGGGGAGTCATTTTAATTCGTTACACCGGAATACAGCCACTCTACAGAAAAAATACATAGGCTCTCTGAGCCGTAGGCCTACACAGCTACGTTACAGATAAGTCATGTGATGAGACTCAAGTTTTCATGTTGTGGTATCTTCCTGATGCTAACTCTTTGGTCGGTTTAATATTTATTAGTCAGACGCTTTTTGACGAAATCGTTTGCTACTTTTGTGACTTTTGCGGCCAGAGGAGTAAGGTATGTAAGGGATGAGAATTTCTGTAAATGCTCTTCTGAATGTTTAACTGCTTAAGAAGTTAAGATCAGGCCCGCCGAGAGAAATTCCGGGCCCTGAGGCAGAATGGCCGGCGGGCCTCCCCTGACAAGTCTTAAAAGTTGCTGACGACTTCTTTTTGCTCGTCATCGATTGCACCGAAGTTGCAACTCTAGAAAAGTAGTGATGACCTTTTTCTCTCCTTGTCACTCTTTTCACGCTGTTCCTTTTGATGTGTCCTCAGGTCCCGCCCCCTTTCCTCGTCGGGCCCCTCTACTTAACATAACATCGTAGCCTTTCTTTGTGTTGTTATTTTTATTATTGTTAACAGATAATTATACATATTCATCATCGGCCCGGGCCCTTCCAGACCGCCGGGCCCCTGTGCATTTGCCCTCCCCCCTGCCGCCATGTCGGCGGCCCTGTTTAAGATCTGTATTAAATATTTTTCTGATTGGCAATTCCAAACGCAGCTTATTAAGAAATATAATCTGTAAAATTAATAGCTTTTTAAGAAATATAATCTGTAAAAGTAATAGCCAATCAGTAGCAACCAGTAGTAATCAATAGTGTTGTCCTGAGGTAGTTTAGTTCAGGCTAATAGCCTGAGTATCCTTTTGGGTTTGTGGCTTTTGAGCATTCAGACGATTGCCGAGTTTCTAACTCGCGATAACGCTATAGTTGGCCATGTGAAAAGACTGGCTAAATTGCTTGCTCGCTTAAATATATTCCTCCTTGTCCTTCTCCTCATTATCATCATTATCATCATCATCATCATCATCATCATCATCATCATCATCATCATCATCATCATCATCACCATCATCATCATCATCATCATCATCATCATCATCATCATCATCATCATCATCATCGTTATCGTCGTCGTCGTCGTCGTCATCACCATCATCATCCATATCATGTTTTTCTACATGTTCAAATGCTAACATATACGACTTGTTAAGGGTAATTGCAATGGCATATTAGCTGGAACAGTAGAGTTCGTATGGTTGACGCAAGATACTTGTCATCTACGTAGGCCTATGTATGATTATTTATCGCTGGATTCTCACTATTCAAAAAATGGAAAAGAGATATTTCTTTTAGCATTTATCTACATGGAAGCGTACTTGATTTTCCGGCTATCCTGAGCTATTTGAAAAAATTGGCAAGTTGCTTTATTGTGTTTGAAAGACCTGGGCAGTATAAATATGAAGACAGAGCAAAGATGGAAACCTTGGAAACCTGGCTTTCTGGTTGTCCTATTGAGCTTGTGGATAGTGATTTGCATACCATTTTAAATGGAAAAGAGATATTGCCGTTCATGGAAAAGGCTATGCCATTTGAATCAAACTAGAAAAATCTAGACCAAAGCATTGTAGAGGAGCTGATAATTACTTAAAGCATATACACAACTGAGCAAGCTGCTTAATATATATTCCTTTCTTCTTGTAATGGTTCAATATGATTAGACCCAGTGTATGTCTCTTTACTCCTGTATTCTTTATTTCGTTTCAGTTAATTTAACGAGAATATTCTTCATTATCGGTCTTCCAATTCTCGATCATATATTATAGGGCCTAATTATTTAACGATTACGAAAATGACCATGATGATGGCGGTGGAGATTGTGGTGGTGATGACTGTGAAGACGACAATGACTAGGTCTACGGCTGATTGATTCGCAAATACCGGTATTCATCACCCCTTTGCGCTATGGGAAAACGCCACAAATGATCGCTACTGAGGCCATACTAATCCAAGGGGAACAGAACAATAAAACAGGGTGTAAGATTATACGCGTTGCAGTTTTGTTGGCAGCGTTTAGTTAATGTTGGTCGTACGCTAAATGCAGCTTGAGTTTTAATCAGTCAATTTTTATTTATTTATTTATTTATACTGGACAATTTATTCGGCGCCGTAGGCATAACTAAGGCTAAAGTCAAAGGCACCTAACAACAAAAAGAAATTCTGAACAGATGCGTCTTGATACTCTTTAGGAACGCTCCGGGCGTGGTCTCCATAGTGACCTCCTTCGGTAAGGTGTTCCACAGCACTGGATTGCCTCTCCGAAAGGATCTGTCCCCGAAGACTATAGCCTTTGCCGGAGGAGGGACCAGCAGCGGATTGCGAATCCTCGACCGGAGCTGTGAGCGCCGTTGCGCTGATGGAGCAGGTTGTATCAGGTCACGTAGATAGGTGGGGCAGTGCGGGTCGTACAGAGTCCGAAACGTGAGCCAGCACCGTTTCAGAACAATCCGCTCAGGAATCTTAAGCCAATGAAGTTGGTCTTTCGGTGGCTGCGACACATGAGCATTCCACTTCAGACCAAATATCAGTCGCACCGCAACATTGATCACCGATTGAAGGCAATTGAGTCTCAGCATAGGCAGTCCCAGCAAGACGCTATTGCAATAATCAATGCGCGACAATACCAGCGCACGGACCAGTTTGATTGTATCTGATATGAGGAGATATTGGCGGATAGCTTTTATCCTTCTCAAATGAAAGAATCCAAGCCTGGAGACATTCGCAATGTGACCCGAGAACGAGAGAGTCTCGTCAATCAGCACTCCCAGGAGTCGCAGTTCAGTTTTGGGGACTATTTCCACATCATCCACCCAAACCGACTCGATGTGTAGGCCTACATATGGGGAGTGGCGCACTTGTCTTTATGAATCCGGTTAGCCTCATAGAGGCTAAAGCAAGGACAAAATGCAAGCCTCATATACTGTAGACTTTTGCAAGGACCAAATGAATAAGTGCTCTGAACCGGAACAAAGCCATTCTACAGACATAATACATGAGCCTTCTGAGCCGGTATAGGCCTACACAGCTACGTTACAGATAAGTCGCGTGATGAGACTCAAGTTTTTATGTGGTGGTAACTTTCTGATGTTAACTCTTTGGTCGGTTTAATATTTAATATTGATTAGTCAGACGCATTTTGACGAAATCGTTTGCAACTTTTGCGACTCTGCGGCCAGAGGAGTAAGGTATGTAAGGGATGAGAATTTCTATAAAGCCTGTAAAGGGGATTCTGAATGTTTAACTGTCGAAAATAATAATTTTAATAATAATAAATAATAAATATTAAATGATCAGGACCAGGACCAAAGACTAAACCTCTTTGATTAGTAATTCAAAACACATCTTAATAAGAAATACATCTGTAAAATCAGAAGTCAACAGTGTTGTCTTGAGGTAGTTTAGATCAGCTTAACCCGCCCGAGTACCCTTTAAATTTGTGTTTTTTTAGCAGTTTGACGTTTACCGAGTTTCTTACACGCGATAACGTCATATAATTGGCAAGTGAAAAGACTGACTCGCTTAAATACCTACCTACGTGTTAAAGTCTTTGCTCGCTTGAATATATTCATACGTCAGGGATGCTAACAAAGACTCAACTCTAAAGGCCAGAACCAGGACCAAAGACTAAACGCCCAAGACCATGACCAAGACCATGATCAAGGACTCAGCCCTCAAGGCCAGGACCAGGACTTAACCCTCAAGGTGAGGACCAGGCCCAAGGACTTGACTAGGGCCTATACTAGTTAAATTGTTATTTAATGCTAGGATTTATAGGCCATATTACTAGTAGAGAATACAAAGTAAAGGATTGGAACGTAAAAGGTAAGAAGCAGAATTACTATTAAAGAATGTATGAACACTAACATCGAGGAAAAGTGCGCTACAACTACTACTCCATCGTCGAAGTTCTGGAGGTATTCATCTATATGTGTAGATCTGGCGGTCGCGAACTAGCAGTAAATACTCCACACGGTGCACCATACAATGTAGATCAGCGGTTCTCAATCTGTGGTCCGCGGACCACCAGTGGTCCGCGAGCAAACCACATGGTGGTCTGCGAGCAAAGCCGAAATATGAAGTTGAAGATGAATTTAGATCGAGTCTTTCAGACATGACCCCTCTCGTTTGGACAAATTGTGCTCAACTATACAAGTTCAACAGTGTTTATTCTAGGCCTTCTCTGGGGGGAATTTCTCTCCCAAAGTTTTAAATTTCCTCCAAATTTTTTATGTTGGCTGGGTGGATGAAAATTTCCCCCCCAAAAGTATGGAGACTCACACCTTTTCTCCCCAAACATTTAAAAATCCCCCCAATGTCAAGGTGGCTAGAATAAACACTGCAAGCTCAAGGCTCACTTTAAAATTAATTAAATATTAAATATTGTTTCTAATAATAATAATAATAATAATAATAATAATAATATAATAGCTATTTATTTTAAATGCGAAGGAATGCGTGGCGGCAATCTATGCATTATTTTATGAATAAGTTGACACTAACAATAGGCCAACAGCAGACTTGATTTTGTGAAATTTTAGTGGCAAATACAACCACATACGCTGTTGACTGGGGTTCCCACGGACCTCGGTTAGGAAGCTTATGACGCTCCTGCAGACTCCCTACTCGCGCTGAACGAACGTCTTCCGCACTGCCAATGGAGGTGGTCCGCCATGTACAGTGTAAGCTCAATATCTCCAAGTGGTACTTCGCCATATAAGGTTGAGAACCGCTGCTGCAGATTGTTGGTAATCCACGAAACGATATAAATGTAACGTATTGGAGTCTTATAGTTCGAATGGGGTACTCACAAGAGCAGAGAAAAGACCTTATAGATTTTACCATTAAAAGACTCAATTGAAGGTATTGGCAAAATGGAAAATTATATTAGGAACTCATTTACTAGTCAGATAAATATTACAACGTTTAAATAAAAATTGCTTTGACAGAACTGCAGTGAAGAGCTTGACTCATGGAAAAAGTTAGCCTACGCTACATCGAGAATTGTCGAATTCTCAGCCCGCACCTTGAAAATGGTGTCACTAACCTCGGTGATCTTTGGAATTGCCGAAGTTCACAAGCCGTTGGCCACAATCTCTTCAAAGTCAATGTGATTCCTCCTCAACATTTGCGAGCGACGCCAATAAAAAACTGCGACTACACACTCACTCATGTGAAAAATGACTATGATACCGCAAAAAGTTTAAAAGTTGAAGGTCACCTGTCATTGGATTTACTTGCAGGCTTAATAAAGTTGGGAGGAAATTTAAAGTTTCAAGACAACAACAGCAACAAAAGCCATAAAGAGGTCATCAGTTGTCGCTACATTAATGAGGATTACCGAATAGATATCATTCCACAATTAGACTCACATATCAACGAACATGTTTCGCAATTAATATCTTCAGGAGAGATCGAGGCAACTCATGTAGTTGGTGGAATTATGATAGGATCAAGCGTTACGGCACTAATTGAAATTAGCCAGAACGAATCAAAGAAAGATAGGGACATATCTGGTGGAGGGAAAATCGATATAAGAAAAGACGGAGGTTGGTTCAGTAAACTCATTGGAAACTTATCTGCAGAAGTCAAAGCCAATTGGTCGGAAAAGGAAAAGAGTGAGAACTATGATATCAAAATCAATTGCAAAGCTCGACCGATGCCTTCAGATCTTGCACCGCCTAGCTCAGTCACACAACTTTTTGAATTAATCGAAAAGATGCCGACTGCAATGGCAGATGAATCACACTTCGATATTAGTAACAGTGGCATTCGTGGAGTTCCAATTCAGTTCATACTATATCCCATCGCTCAGTTTGCAAGACTAGAAATAATCAAAATGTACAAGAGCTTAGAAGATGATCTCATGGACAAATTTCAAGTCATGTTGTCGAAGGCAATTGAAATTCAACAAAAAGACCATGTAAAGAACATCATGTTAATACGAAACAAAGAGCTTGAATTTTTACTCAACAGGAAATATGTTTTATATGAGAAAGTAAGAAAATTTGAGGATACTTTGAAGCAAATTGGAGCTGGATTTGTCAACCGTAGTAGGAAACAGCTGGTTGAGTATAAGTATGCTAATGCAGACCAGAGGAATTTAACGCAATTATTCAGGACTTTGATGCTTCGGATGCCGGGTTAATAGTGAAGAGAATTCAAGAATTAATTGACGAAGGAACATCCGAGGTTTCTATGGCAAATCAAACAGATGAGTCACATGTTAAAAAATTCACGAACGATCAGGATAAACAGATTTGGAAAGAAGAGGAATCAAATCCAAAGATTATTCTCGAAATTGGTCCTCAATGTTCAAAGACGGTAATCAATAGCTATCATCAGCTGATAACTCCGTTGAGTGAAATTGGAATGAAAATGGCATTGGTGATGCCGAGTTTCGCAAATGAATTAAATCTTAGTTTGATAATCGACAACCAAGAAGATATTTTCAAGGACTCCGAAGTAGAAGAAGCGATTGAAATTTTATGCGCAAATTTCAGAATTGGAAACCAAGCGAGAGCTGAGTTTTTTGCTGTTGTAGCCGCAATCAACGGGATTGAATTTCCAATGCCCAAAAATCGATCAAAATTCGGCCTCACTTTGAAAGTTATGCTGCAACTCGCAGCAGATTACAAACACTTTAAATTTGCTGACTCGGTTAATGAATTTATACATCTCATTAGAACATTGTCAGCTGATAATGTTGCATTTTGTGTGCCCATTGATGCGCCAGAAACTGCACTTGATTTACTTCAAACTTGGAAAGATTATAAAATAAAGGATGTCACGTGGATTGTGCATAGCTTTGAATTCGACGATCCACAAGAAGCACCTCTGCTGTTTGTGATGTCAAAGAGTGAGGTTCTTGCAATATGTTTAGACCGACTAGACCTTTTGATTCTTGAAGATAGAATAAAGAAGACTGAGAAAATATGCGACGTCAATTTTGACTTGTTCTCAGTTGTTCAGTTGAGTAAATCTTTCTGCAAACTACGAGCTTCTTATGCGTTTAGATTTTTGAGTCGCGTTTTTCCAAACTCAATTGGAACAGCAAATCAAACCTTAGTCGAAATTGAAACTCAGAGTGAAGTTACAGAATTTCTTTCCTTTGTTCGAAAATGCCTTAGATCGAATGAATTGGTCATCCTGTCGTCTGTGGCTGAAAGTGTTGTTTACGACTTTCCCAGTCTGATTTCAACATTGACAAAACGTGGATGGAATGACAGCTCTAAACTGTTTTCTGAAAGTATTTCCAATAAAGACTCTGTCAGAGAAATGGTTTCTGAAATCGAGGAGTGGCTTGAAGATGATTCATTGATACGAGAAATTGATCAAGAGTATCTATATTATGAAATTGCTAATCACTCTCACTGTCCAATCGGATTCAAAATTCAGTTGGACGAATGCAAGAGCTTGGGATATAACGATTCAAGCAAACAAGTTCTTGGCATTTTGAAGGAGTTGAGAATTTGTAGCACATCGAGAAAAAGTCATTTCTCATTTGTTAATGTCAGAATTTTCTTAAAGGCACTAGATCTTGTCATCTCAGAGAAACAATCTGTTGATACACTGATCAATCTTCTGGTCAAAGAATACTACGAGAATATAAAAGTATTTTTTTCTGATAAGTTGATTGAAAACTATGTCCAAAATAAACAAATTTATTTGCTTTTGCAAAAGACTAGTCTGTACAAATACGAGGGATGGATGCGTGCATTTCTGAAAGGCATAAAAACTCTTTGTCATTTGGATGACATCGATACTTTGACACGTTTGATACAAGACTTGTCAGTTCTGTGCACTGATATAAACTTCACCAAACAACTGTGGACGAATGAAAAATGGTTGCTTCTGGTAAGAAGATGCATAAAAGCAAAACATGACAATGACTTTCAGTTGCTGCATTCCGTATTCGGCTGGATCAAGAAAACGGGAATTGAATGCATGTTGCCAGATGATATCAAACTGAAGTTAAAATCAAAGGAAACTGTGGGACTTGAAAAACTTTCTTCTGTGGAGGACGTCGAAAGATTTTTGAGAAGAGAAATTTACGAACGTGTGAACATGCCATGGTATTCCACTGAACAGTTAACAAGCGCCTTTCAAGAGAATCCATCGCTTGAGAGGAAGCTTATTGAGATTGGCGCTGCCACTCACTGGGACTCAAGCAATAAACTTTTCACCGCAGAATGGAGTAATAAGGACATGCGACAAGCGCTTGGCAAAATAAAATGGATGAGAATTTCTTCAAGATTTGAGAATATTAAAACGACCTTGTTTGAAGGTAAGGAACGTCTGTTTTCACTGGATCTGGTGGCGTACATTTTGAGCACCGTTCACAAAGCTTGCGCCCAAGACATTCTGGAAGTTTTCTCAAAGATGTCGCATCCATTGCCTCTGATAATTCCTGACATCGGAAAGAAAAACAAATTCATTGTTACTCTGCCATTGCTAAAGAATATAATCATACAATGGCACTTTACTAGACTTTCGCAAAAAAAGAAATCCACTGGTGGAACTAAAGAGGTTATGGAGAATCATTTGTTTTCAAGTCCTTTTCGTTTGATCGTTGCTATTGGGAATGACGAAAAGTCCACAGAAAAGAGTAAAATGTTCAATGAATTTCTGTTACACCCCTACAACTTTTCATCAGATGCTAACGCTAGCTCTGGAGCATTAGCTGGAACAGTAGAGTTCATATGGTTGACGAAAGAGACTTGTCGGGAGTATTATCATTTGTCATTGGATTCTCACTATTCAAAGAATGGAAACGAAATACTTCTCTTAGCAAATCTTCATGGAAACGTAGACAAGTTCCCGGCTATAGTTAGCTATTTGAAAAAAATGGCTAGTTGCTTCATTGTGTTTGAAAGAGATAGTGTTCATGGAATGATCGGTTGGAGTAGGTCTATGAGCCGCTTATTTCGTCCAGAGCTTAAAAAGTTGGAAACGTGGCTTTCTGGTTGTCCTATTGTGACTATGAATAAAAGTTTTATCTTTGATCCGCAGTACTACGAAGAAAATTGCAATGAGGTATTGAAGATCATGACAAAGGCTATGACATTTGAATCAAATTGGAAAAATCCAGACCAAAGCATTGTAGAGGAGCTGCTGAATACTGAAAACATTTACACAACCGAATAAGCTGCTAAATGAATATTACTTTGTTCTTGTAATGATTCAATATGATTATACCCAGTGTATGTCCTGTTTGTTCAGTAATCCTGTATTCTTTATTCCGTTCATTTGATTTTACTTGAATATTCTGCAACATTATTGGTCTTCCGATTTTTCTATCATAGCCTATATTATTTACCGATTGTAGTGATGACGAAGATGATCATGATGATGATGGCGGTGGGGGTTTTGATGGTGATGATTGTGACGACGACAACGACGATGACGTCGACGGCGACAATGACGAGTTCTTTCGCCACCTGGGGAGGGGGGTAAGATGAAAGAGGCGCATTTTCGCTGCCTCCTTCCTCACCGGGCAGTTATAAGAAACAACCTGCCTAAGTTCGCTAAGCAATGACCCGGGTCAGATTCGAACCAGTTACCCTCCGATTTAAAGGCCAGAATCCTCAGCGCCATGTATTTCTTGTGTAAGACCGCTCTCCCAATGATTAACTCCCAAATTTCGATAGGGCAGCGAGATTCTTTTCACTATCCCAGTGGATATTTTTAGATCGTCATATTCCAATCCTCCTCACTGACATGTCAACGCTGTCAACAGCGCTTTTGCATTTGGCCTTCGCTTGCTTACGGTGCCAAATAAGATGTTTCAGTAAAAATAATAACTTACAACCCCATAACCACTTTCATTGTAACCGACCCCCAATATTTGATCCTGTGGGAGATTGATCCCTCTACTCCACCACTGGTAGAGGCCGCTGTTCCAAATGTAACGTCGTAACGTCTGTCCAGCTGAAATTAAACTTCAGAAATCTTGGTACAAAATATTTGCGAAATATTTAAATGCAGTTCAAATATTTATTCGCAGTCGATCTGTATGCTTCAGAAGCTGAAAAATACAGTAACTTAGAAAATGCGTTTACGTGTAACGTATTGGACTGATTGCATATTATAAATTTAGTTTTATAAATTAAATATTGATTTCAGATTATTAGGAAATGTAGTAGCAAGCCATTTCTCAAACGAATTATATATTGTTTTTACATATTATGATGTTCTTTTTGTTACATAGTAAGACATGATTTAATTTTGTATGTTTAACCTGTATAATCTTGAGAAATAAAAATTGATTGATTGATTGATTGATTGATTGATTGAACTGACTCATAGAGCACACGCACCAGGCGCGACCAGGGTTTAATCTAGGCCGTTTCCGGGGGGATTACCCTTTTCATTCCGGACATTTCAAATTCTCTCCGGAAATTTTGGCAGTCTACATTAACTAACAGCAGCACCCTATCAGAATTCCCCCGGCCTTGTCAGTTCCCCCCCAGAGTCCAGAGTCTACATTAAACACTGGACGCGGCGACGATCGTGACCCATTATGAGCGACGGCCAAAGGGCGGGGGAACATGCTAGCGATGCTCTGTGGACATCGCGACGCCGAGGTGTAAGTACAGTTGAAATAGGTTATCAAGGACCTCTTTACGGAGTTGATCATCGGACTTACTGTAATAGAACGATTGGCAGTGATCGATGAGGACCAGGGAGGGGATCTGGCAATCATTACGTGTCCGCCGCTCGCCTTGTGAATGTACTTTTAAAGCTTCTGTGGATCTTAGCATGACTTAAACTTAGCATGATTGAAAGCGGCTTAGAAGGCATTACTACCTGTGTGAAAGCCACCAGGGGCACTAACGGGGTTTGGACCCGCTCCGTCAGCCTGACGCTCCAGCACGTAACTCACTCTACCATCTTCCGCCCCCTAACATAAGCTGTTTACATGTTTAACATCAGCTGCAATATTTTTGTATTAATCTTGCTAGAATTGGTTCTGCTATTATTAATCGCATATCTTGAGATGATCAGAGACATTATGGATCAATCCTTATGAAGATACTTTATACTAATCTTGCTAGAATTGGTTCTGCTATTATGAATCGCATATCTTGAGATGATCAGAGACATTATGGATCAATCCTTATGAAGATACTTTATACTAATCTTGCTAGAATTGGTTCTGCCATTATTAATCGAATATTCGACCACAAAGTTTTTGTGAATTTCTTTAGTTGTGTTGAATTGCTGGCGTCATTGTCATTATTTTGTGTTCACAATATAAGATGTTTTATTCTGACACATTTGTATGATTTATGTTGTTGTCGCTTCCCGTGTGTTTCTCTTCCTAGTGCTTGCGGCTAGGAGACCCGCGGATACAGCAGACGGAAGCATGCCCTCCTCCTGGAGTAGTGAAGAGGAAGAGGGACCATAGTTCAGGTGGGGCGTAGCTAGGACGGTGGGAGATAGCCCTCCGGACGTTTCAGTGTCCCTGCTTCTATCATGTGACGCCATGCATTGGGGTTCTAATCTCTTCTTTCATCATAACACTTTGTCACTTTGTAAAACAATACAACTAATCTCGACTCCTTCCCTACGCATAAAGTGAACACACTTTAGGTCTACGGCTGACAGATTCGGTGAATGTTCCTCACCCCTTTGCGCTACAGGAAAGCGCCACAAATGATCGCTTCTAAGGCCATACTAATCCAAGAGCAACCAGGGATATTTTACACCCCTAACACCCCCAAACATCCCCCCAATTTGACACACCCAACAATGTGACAATGGTATGCATACAAAATGCATACTAATTAGCTCCGGACACTCCAAATTTGAGGTCGATACCCCCCTCCCAAATTCACAATCCTAGAAATATCCCTGCAAGCAACAGAACAATAAAACACGGAGTAAGATTAAGCCCATACGCGTTGCAGTTTTGTTGGTAGCGTTTAGTTTATGTCGGTCGTGCGCTCAATGCAGGTCAAGTTTTAACCACACAACATATAGGCCTAGTGGTTTCTCACACAGGGTAGTCCCTCCTGAACTATTTTCAACCTTGTTATATTAGGCTATATTATATTAATCGTAATCGTTGTCAGTGCAAACGATTGAAGTCAAGCGTCGACGAATAGTAAGATATATATTTTCTCGAGTACTTGTTCAAATTGATGAAAATTGAGAATGTGGAACAATTAAATAGTAATTCCAGAGGCGAAAAGTTTAATAAAAGTCCAGGTAGACGTTTTGTGACATCTGTCCGTGTGTCAAATTCCATCTTCCTATTACCTCTTAGAAGTCCAAGAAATCGTCTATTTAAGTGCTGTGTTACTAAGACTCTTTAGATTTCTAACAGAAATGTCAATGCTGAGGTTTAAATTAAGAATAGATATTTAGATTCAGATCTTTAAGACAAATACTTATAAATATATCAATTTAGAAGCTTAACGCTTAGGCAGTTGTTATATGACGATGTGAGAGCATAATCTACCATGGGCGCCCACAGAAATTTTTCCAGGAGGGGGGCAAAACATAATGGTCATGGCTATGTCACAAATTTTTTCAAGAGGGGCAAAACACATCTTAACACAATGGCCACGGTTAATATTTTAGCAAGGTTTTCAAATTTCAATGGGAAATATTGACATTTTTATTTTCCAAGAGGGACAAGTGCCCCCTCTTGCCCCAATGTGCGGGCGCCCATGTAATCTACTCTACTCGAGCCGTGAGCCCGTGAAGAAGCAAAAATGTACAGTATAGTGTCGCCAAAATTCGAAATAATAAATTTGTCACTTATTTGTTGTTATCATTCAGTGTAATTCATTGGCCTAGTCAACGGAGGGGACACGGAGGACCTGGTCCCCCTATTCGGATTAGGACAGGTGATGAGATTTGTCCAAAACCGGTGAGTAGTTGAGGGTGGGGGGCTAGTGGCAGCATGAGATCGATTTAATCAAGGAGAACGCACCTGACAAAAGGCTTTGAAGCGTTGGAGATGACAACCTTTTTTGATCATAGTTTAAAGACTTTTGAGTCGAAAAACGTCGAAGCGCCCCTATTATGAAATCCTGGCTACGCCACTGTTGTTATTTATTTAGTTTATATTTAGTTTCGATCTCTAGAATTGACCTTATCTTTTGGGGGGTATGCATTGAATTTTTGTTATTAATCTTACTATTCGAAGGAAAGTTTCGGAAGATAAACAGTAGTTTTAAGATATTTTGGATCAGGCTTCACGAAAAGAGTTCGTCGTTTAGAACAAAAGAAACAGCAGTGTTAAAAATTGTATATTATGTTTATTATCTAATGTTAGAGTACATGATATCTTGCGTAAAGATTTTGACCATCAAAAATTAGGAACAATGCTGTCAGCATGGTTTAATCTAGGCTGTTTCCGGGGGGGATTGCCCTCCCGGAAATTTCAAAATCCCCCCGGAAATTTTGGCATACTATATCAACTTACACTGCTTCCCAAGTTTTCCCCCGAAGTCCAGGAGTCTAGATTAGCCACTGGCTGTCAGAGCGGCTGTATGACTTGCTTTTCAAGAAATAGGTATGCTTTCTGCATTATTCGGTGCTCAATTTAGGGCTTTAGGCAGAAGGCAAGTGCAGGACGAAGAAGGATTGGTACTTTCCGTTATCCGGACCCCAGTGAAGAGATACTAAGAAATGCTTAGTGTTAGGGTGGCGGTTAGGGTTAGGTTAGTGTTAGTTAGATTAGACTAAACTCTAACACTCACCCTAACCCTCACCCTAACCCTAACCCTAATATCTCTTCACTGGGGTCCGGATAACGGAAAAGTACCGAAGGGTTTAATATCGGACTGGAGCAGCAATTTTACAATCGTTAATCTACATATTTTAATGCCCGTTTTTTTCAATTACGGATGGACGTTAGCATACACACTCACGGATGCTAAAAAGACGACGACTAAAGAACTCGGCTATAATCTAAAATAGTGAATAGACGTCGACATGATAATTAAAACATCGTCATCGAATATTTTGTAATATTTATTATGACGTAAAGAGAGCTTCATAATTAGTAAATAATCATTGCGAAAGATATGCTCGTCTAATTTAGTATTTTGCGACAGAATATTTGAAAATATAGATCCATACATTTGATTTAAATTGAAAATCAGAATCTATTCGATTTAAATACACGTCGTACAGCAAAACTGTCGAGTTACAGATTTTCAGGACATGGGGTTTGGAATGTCGAAGTCAAAAGCCGCGCGGAAACAAGAGGGAAAGTCCGATCTTAGCGTGAAAAGATCGAAGAACAAAAGCCTCTTGACTAAGGAAGCGGTCGCAGGAATCGAATCGGAACCCGGATGGAAAAGCGTTCTAGTCATGCAGCAGCAGTTTAGACCGGACCAACGGGCCGAAGGAGAGGCAGCGAAAAACCAGAGATGATGTACGGCAAAGGGGCCATCATGAACCTGGTCGATTTTGAGCGCGGAGGATCGTTCCCAGTCTGGAACAGCGCCAAAGAGCCAAACTCGAATCTTCTGCGCCAAAATGTCCGCGGAACTTCGGGCAACGACCAGCTGGAGATTCGCGAACTGGAAGCAGTGGAGGAGTGGAAGGTGACGGAGAAGAACGCCCTTCCGGACGATCACATCGCACCTTCATTATCAAGAAAATTCGACGAAGGTGAACGTTTGGCTGCAGCCGAAAGAACAGCAGCAGCAGCAGCAGCAGCGGCGGCGGACAGAAACGGTGCGCTGATTGGAGCCACAGGCTACGAAGGAGGAGAAGGAGGAGCATCTTTCGAGAATTCGATGCAGAACGCTGCGACATTTCCCATTTCTCAGATGATTCCTCGTACCGTCACGGTCGGATACGTAACGGCCGGATATCGTGGCGTCGGCGAGTCGGCGTCGCCGGTCGCAGGCAAACGGGCTGCCGGACATCGAGTGCGTCGCAAAGGGAGACTCGCTGGTCAAGTCGTCCGCGAGCAAGTCGGAGAAGACTCCGTCTTTAATCCGCGTGGAGGTCCGTTCCAAGGACGAATGTCCGGACGAGGGCGGCGCCGCCGTCCAGCCGCCGCCGGAGAAGGGCACGGCGGAGGGGATGAGCGACGGCGTCAAAGATCCCGGCGAAGCTGTCGAAAAGAAGGACGTTCCGGGGTGCTGGGCCGACCCGTCCGCCTACTTCTGCTCCTGTTCTGACACGTGCCCTGCCAAGGCGGACTGCGGAGGCGACTTCATCGTCGGATTTTCGCACGACTTCGGCCGTCAGGAGCTCGCGTCTACTGCGGCGGCGGCGAGAAAACCGGACTACGAGGCGAGCGTTCGCGGGTGCGCGGACGAAGAGAATGCCAATTTCATCAAGAAATCCCTCGAGGAGATCGGGCTGATTCCGCTGCGTTCCACCGGACCAGCGCCCGATTCGAGCGCCATCGAAAGACTGACGGAGATCGTAAGACGTCAGATGGGGCGAGACGTGTTTCTTCCACCGTTGGTCGAATCGAGGCCCGAACCACCTCAGTGCATCCATCAGCTTCAAGATGAAGAAGAGACTGCGAGTCCCTACGACCGTCCGGATCAAGGTAATCAGGACGGTATGGACGCGGGACAAGCGAACGACGACGGAGCTGGACACGAGTCGGCGTTCGTCGACGTCGAAGCCGAAGCCGAAGAGGACACGATGGACCAAGAGGACGACTTGTCGACTATCGACGCCATCTGCGACGGTTCACTCACGGATCACGTCTACCTCCAGCACCAGTCTTCCGGAATCAACCCCTCTCTCGCAACGGGTATCGCCGCCGCCGCCGCCGCCGCTGGGGCTGGTCACGTGACTGTGGCGAACGCAAATCACGATATCGGATCACGTGACATCATCATCGCAGGCGACAGCGATTACGACCGCGCTGGAGCGACGGGGGCGGGCGCCGGCGAAGAGAAGCCCAGAAGTGATCGCACTCCGTACGAGGAGGCGATGACCGTAAACCAGCCCAAAGGTCGATGGAATGAAATTCGTGACCCGGAGAGCTGTCCGAAGTGGAGCGACATGGAAGAGAAGTGGAACGACCCGGAGGCAATCGGAGGCGGGATGGGAGATGAGTCCATGTGCGCTCCAGAGGAACCGACGTTCAGGTCTTTGAATAACTTTCAACAAGACATGTAGACGAGGATGACAGGAAGACTGGTTTCTGAAGTCAGACAGAGAGAGTCGCTCAGGAAATCCTTCCATCGTTTCCTCCATGAAGAACTTCTTGCGGAGACTTCATAACTCCATAAAATTCTTTCACTTTGAATTGGTCAAAGACGACCGCGAGAGTTTCTGCAATCTGTTTTACTTTATTTTATTTTTTTAAAACATTTCTTTATTCGTTTTCAAAATGCCAAGTCTAAATGTTAATATTAAAGTTGTTTTCTATGTTGCATAAATCTTCACGGTCTTCATTATTTTCAATACCGCCAAATGTAGGCCTAAACAGTTCGAAGTCTTAAATTCTTAGTCTTAGTCCCGAATTTAAGTTTTGAAGACAAATAATATACAATATTGACATGGGCGACCGCACATTATGGCAAGAGGGGGCACTTGTCCCCTCCTGGAAAATGCAAATACCAATATTTCAGAGTGAAATTTTAAAGCATTGCTAAAACATTAACCGTGACCATTGTGTTAAAAGGCGTTTTACCCCTCCTGGAAAAGATTATGTGGCGTAAACGTGACCATTGTGTTTTGCCCCTTCTGGAAAAATTTCTGTGGGCGCCCATGAATATTGCTAATTTATATGAGAAGTAATTAAGCAAAATCTCACTCCAAAATATTTATATGTTAGATTCGGATGGCTTAGAGCGTTTCCATGGAAATCTTACATGTAAGCAAAGAGTTTCCTCTGTGGCCTATACAATAATTTTCTCATTAGAATCTGCAGACTTTGAAAATTCTTATCAATTAGACCTATGCATCAGGCTGACATCCAAGATCTTTAACACATTCTTACAATGCTGTGTTATGTTTCCTATATTGCTTGTTGTAAATATTTATCTGCTTGACCGTCATCCATTTTTAAAATTCTCTTTCGTTAGCATTTGAGCGTAAAAGCGCCAGTGGTAAACTCATCGTGGCTAATATCTGCTGTAATACCGTCTGCTGTCGACCGTTGGTCTACGAGGGACATTCGCTCGCGAGGGATACGGCAACCGGTTGACCGGAGAAAGGCGACGCCCGGCGGTAGGGCCCGGGGTGGCCCTGGCGGCGTCGATCGAATTGGTCCGGAACACGCTCGGAAGGGACGTGGAGGACGCCGGGGAAACCGGTCTGCGGCTTCGCGTCGAAGGTGACGGGACGCGGTTCTCTGCGGGCGGACGAGCCCCGGAGGACACCCGGACGCCGGGCGCCGAAGGCCGGTGGGTGGTCCACGGATGATCCTGCCTCGAATCGGAGGCGTTTGTTCCGACAGCGCGAGTGGAAGGACGCGCCCGGGGAGACGGAGACGGAGGAGGAGGAGGATGATGATGATGAGGGGGACTGTCGGAGACAGGGGACCCTATCGACTGTACACGGATGATCTGTGGGCCGCTGGAAGCGTTGTTCGTTCCACGTTGACGGCCGATGGAAGGGCCGCGTGCGTTTCCCACCGATGGGGTGGGGGAGCGGTACGGCGGTGGAGTTGGATTTTTCGGTGCGTAGGGAGGCGGGCGAACTGGTTGGACCGATCGCATGTGAAGATTCATTGCGTGATTGAGCGTTTCCATTTCAACGGTTCCCAGTTGTGGACTTCTAGGAGTCTATATGAGATGGAAAATAACGCAATTTTTGCATACTTCAGATTTTAGTAAATATTTTACGACACACCTTGACTACCTGTGCAACTAACTATTATGCAATAATTCTCCAAGCGTTTCTCATTTTGTAATTTTGTATATAAAATATATTCAGCTGTGAACTTACACGTGAGATTGTCAGTACTGTGTCGGTTTTATGAATGCGCTACATAATTTGTGGACAGTAAGAAAATGAAGTAAATGATGATGAGCGGTGACGGTAAAGCGCCATATAACCCAGAATTTGGTGATCTAGAAGCTCACTATGGAAAGAAGGCTTCAGTTTAATGTTCTCTTACATAAACTATGCATATATTTTTGCCCTCGGTACTTAATTCTCGAGGGTCTTACAGAAAAAGATATTGTCCGGAGACAGGTAAAAAATATGTGTTCAGCTTTCGTCTGGGCTCAAGTGGAAGGCAGGAAAAGTTGTCGAAATGCAAGTGTGTTTAAACGCTGCTGAGTCATGTACAAAGAATTTATATATATATATATATATATATATATATATATATATATCGATGACTTCAATGGCGTCATCTGCTGGTCTAAATCTCTTAAAGGAATTGCTTATATGAATCTGCAGGAGCCTCAATATGCTGGCAAATTGCTGAGGCAAAATAATTGATTCTTATTAAGCAAAATTCAGCATCGATGTTGGAAGAAGAGTGTGCACACCTGTATTGGTCTAAAGTGTCTTACCTGTGCAGGTGTTACTCTGGTACCGCTGTTGATACAGCAGCAGGCGACGATTATCGCAGCTCCAGCGGCGAATAGCATACCTCCGAGTGCCAGCAGTGTGAATCCCGTAAACTCGGTTCTAAGAGAAGAGAACGAGACAAAATACACGACGGCAGAAATGGCAATGGGTCAAGGGTCAAACGGGTCATCGGTTAAATGGGTCAGATGGATCACAAGATGAGTAAGCATGCCCATAGGGTCAACGTAAACTCTGCCACAGATGTAGCAGAACGATTGCTATTACGATGTCGATGGGTATTTCAGGTCAAATGGGTCAAATGGGTCAAATGGGTCAGATGGGTCAAATGGGTCAGATGGGTCAAATGGGTCAGATGGGTCAAATGGGTCATGTGTCGAACGAGTCACCAGTACTCGATGGGTCACATGAGTGATTTGAGTGACCAATTGTCATTTCATTTCTGCATGACGGAAAGCTTCAGTAATATGAGAAAATAATGCAAAACGAAGATGTGGCGCAGAGGCGGATCTAGGGTGTTTGGCGCCCGGGAGCAAAGTGTACTTTTGGCGCCCCAATACTGCTGACGAGCAAAAAAGGTCGTCGCACATCTTTCTTCTTATTTATTAGGCATTTCATTTACCCAAATACCCGATTTTGGCGCCCCCCACCTCGGCGCCCGGGGACATATGTCCCCCTGCCCCCTCGGTCGCCTCCGATGTGGCGACAGAATCTGCAAAATTAATTGCCCGATTTAAACGAAGATGTTCGAGCGAATTCTGATAGAACTACTCGAGAGAAAGCCTACAGAATGACAATAGTCTTCTCTAGCGATACTTTTCAGATACTTTTAAGATACAAGAGAGAAATGTTGCGCGCTTAAAATCTGGAAAGAGCCTCAGTCAACAGGGGCTCAGTCTCCACTAGAAACGTTGACCCCACAAAATACATCCCTCCAACTTTGACTTTGTCGATTTTTCCAGCTCTACTGGAACATTTAGCTGGATTTTTCTAGATGTTTTGCCTCTAACGCAGTTTTTCGCCATTGTTTCGCTTAGAGTAGTGTAGAGAATTTTTAAAACACCCACTCCAGTAGGGACTATATCTGCTGAAGATCAATCATCGATTTTTGCCACCCACCTCCCAGAAAATTTCAATGGCGCAGCTTGCGTCGTATTTCATAATCTTTGGGCCCCTGTCAATATAGAATGCCCAATTGTGTTTTCTCTTAGGAAAGAGTTTTCAGGAAGTGAATTTTTGCACGAAAGTCGTTTGTTAAGTAAGTTAATAGATAGTCAGGCGCAAGAAAGACCTCTAAAGTAATTGATTTAATCGGCATATTCGTGAATTTTGCTTTCGGTTTCGGTTTATCGAAGGGGATTTTCTCGCATACATACTCTGATTTAAGAATTCCTCTGAGGTAGAAAACTCCGGATATTAAGACTGGAACGGCGACGAGCATCAACAAGACGCCGCCAGCAACGTATTTCCAATCCAAAGAATTGCTATTATCATCATCATCAGCGTTTGCTGCGTAAGGATAGTGGACTGGCCTCTGCTGATCGCTATGGCGAGGAGTGGGGTTCGAACCCTCGACGTGCTGCCGAGGCTGCTGACTGACTTTGGCGAGGATCGGAATCGATCCGATGACCTTGGGAGTGATGTTGATGCTGACCGCTACGGTCTTGGATACCAAGTGACATATTCGAAGCTGCTTGAAGATTTGTTCTCGAACCCTGTCACCTGAAGGCGATGAAATACATATTAAATATCTGCGATAATGAGATAATCGTGAGAAAATGACGTCTATCTTACTTGAGCAAATTGGGAAATCCCAACTTTTCAAATTTTAGTCAATTTTGGTCTTCACAGCAGCACATAACTTCTATATGCAAATATGCATCACCTTTTTCTGCCTTTAGAAATATCTTGCCAAACAAAATTATTCGAGTAAGAGAGCATTAATTAGTGATATAGACAAATGACAATTATTTGTAAAAATTGCGTTAAAATGAGTGAGGACTGTAGGCCTATGCAGAGGTGCTTCAAGCAAACATTGAATCTACTCTAGAGCAAGGGTGTCAGCATTTCGTTATGACATCGTGTTTTGAGGACAGAGGCGTACCCAAGAGAGGTTTGGGGTTAAAACCCCCTTGGCTGCCGACGAGAAATTTGTAAAATGTGTTTTCGTAAATTTGTCATTTTCGGACGCGGTTTTGGGTCAAACTCCCCCTTGGCGTTGCCGACCCAAATTTTTAAGCGCTGTAGGCAGGGCCTCCGAGAGGGGGGCAGGAGGCAACTGCACAGGGGCCCGGCGGTCTGGAGGGGGCCCGGGCCGATGATGAATATGTATAATTAACAATAAAATGAGTAACAAAACGAAAGAATGGTTAAGATGTTAGTTTAGCAGAGGGTCCCGGCGAGCACAAGGGGGCCCGGGACACAGTGCTAAATGGGTGACAAGCAAATAAAAAAGGTCGTCAACACTTTATAAACGGCTGACAAGCAAAAAAAAGGTCGTCAAGAAATTAAAAATTAATACTTCTCAAGGGCCCGTTGGCCATTCTGCACAGGGGCCCGGAATTTCTCTCGGAGGGCCTGGCTGTAGGTGACGCTCTTTTTTGTTAGCATCAGCGAAGGAAAAATACAAGAACGAAAGATGAGGATGACCTTTTTTGCTTGTCAAGATTTTTCCAAAGTTGGTTATGGTCAAAACAAAAAAAAAACATCCGAAAATCCTGGCTACGCCACTGTTTGAGGACATCTTTCGAAGCTTTGAAAGAATTCATTCGTTCAGTATTATATATTATATATTGACATTAATTGTAATGCGCTTGCTAACATTGATTGATTAGGCGCAATATAAATAGCTCATTACATTGCATTACATTACATTACATTACAAACGAAACCTGCGTGCAGGCCTAATTAGTTAATAGAAGTTTAAAACGTTTTGCCAATCTGAAATAGCGTTTTTGTACAATGCTGATCAAACTCAGCCAAGTGTTTGTTTGAATTGTTGATTTTCCGAAAACGCAAGATAGTCTGGGCATCATGAAAGTTTATACTAAATTTAACTCAAACAAGATCACATGTAATGCGTTGTATACAATGCATGTAATACGCATGTTGTATGTAATGCATGTAATACGCATGTAATGCATGTAATACGCATGTAATGATGGTCCATCCACAGAACGTGATGTAAGCTTAGTCCACTCACCTGTTTCTGCAATACGAACCCAATCTTACCGTAAACGTAGTAAATCTATCGAGGTGGGTTACGTTTACGGAAAATAACACAGGCGCTGTTTGTCGCAACATTTAAATTTTTTTAGCTTAACGATTTAAACAACCTGCATTCGAAAGAGAGAGAAGAAATACGTCGAGTATTGTATAGTCTAGAAAAAAAGCTTTAAAAATCTGGCTGAATTTCATGACGAGTCAATATGCCATCAGAATAAGTCCAAGAATTCAGCTTGCTGATTTGTTGATATCACTGGTCTACGTCAATTTTGCTGACCTGAAGACAACATGTGATCTTTATGTATTTTGGTGTGCTGAATCCAAAAATCACACCCATTTTCTCCTATCACGTCCAGTTTTTCCGCAAAACGCTGTTTACTGATTTACTGTTTACTGTAATAACGTAGCATTATGTATTATAATTCTTTAGCTATATTGAATTGCAAAAAGTTAAGGATGTGCAAAAAGATATGCTTAATATGCAGTGGGCATAACTATTTAATAATACAACAGTTTAATAGGCAGTTTTAAACTGCAGACGTCAGCATTTTATGGATATAGGCCTATATAAGCAGCGTGAAACCGACGGCAGCATTCAGTCGTTCATGAGGCTTACAAGTCGCAGTAAATTTAACTATTCTAACTAGCTTTCTGTGGAATATGTCACCCAGCACCCGAACACTTCGTGAGCAGTGCAGGAATGATCCTGACAAATTTTGCTACATCTGAGGTTGCTTTACAACACCTAAACAAAGGAGATAGGTGTCTGAATTTGTGCATAAAGCTTAGCATGCATATTTCGGAGTTAAATTGAGTGACCAGGAAAACCTTGGGCACCACATAAAGTGTGCAGGACATGTGTTGAAAGCCTCAGACAGTTCATAATGTGACTAAAGGTCAGAGAAAAAGTCTTAACTTTGGAGTTCCAATGGTGTGGCGAGAGCCTCGAAACCATGCATGTTGATGACTGCTACTTCTGTCTGGTAAATATTTCAGGCATGCCCACAAAGGCAAAATCTTCCATCCAGTACCCAAATCTCCCTCTGCTCTGAGACCAGTTGCTCACTGTGACAAAGTTCCTGTACCTATTTGCACTACTTTGGGAGTTTCTTACGAAGATGAATTTTGTCAGTCAACAGACACCGATTGCGAAGATTTCGTGGCCTTAGAAGTTGACGCTGGAATGCACCAAACATTCAACCAAGCTGAGTTTAATGACCTAATATGAGACCTAGATCTGCCGAAGTCGTCAGCAGAGTTACTGGGTTCAAGACTGAAGGAAAAGAATCTGTTCAGTGTTGGCCCCAGGAACCACGCTTATGTATCATGGCAGAGAGAATGAATCTTTTCAAACATTTCCATATGGAGGAGGAGTTTGTATACTGCATCAACAGCAAAGGACTTTTTGAATCAATGGGATGTTATAGTTGTAGACAAGATGCTTTTTGCGACCTGATTACTGACTTACTTGGCAACTTAAGAGTCGAGAATTATGACCTTTCAGTTAAAAATTCGAAGATTGCTTTTCGAAGACTGGGAGCAAACATGAGTGTCAAGTTGCATTTCTTTCATAGCTATCTGAACTTCAAATCTTGGAGCTATGAGTGAAGAACAAGGAGAATGCTTCCATCAAGACATCAAGACCATGGAACGTAGATATCAAGGCAGATGGAACTCGAACATTATGGCAGACTAAGTACTGCTGGTGTTTACAGCGTGACAACTGTGACCATAACTATACCGGAGCATCCAAAAAAAGAAGATTCCTTTCTCAAAACTTAAATTTAAGCAACTAGCTATTGCTCTTATTGCTCTCTTGGTTAGAAGACAGACTCATTTTTGGGCTGAATAAAAAATATTACGTGTTATCGGTTCTTCAGAATTTCCTATTTTCCCTTATGTTTGACTTTAACACCTTTAATTAAGCATTCCTAATTTGCGAAAAAATTTGACGTGTTGCATAATTTTTGACTTCATATCTGGAATCAGCACCTCTCAATTGGGTAAAATCAGCAAAAATACCTAGGTCAGCAGAAATTTTTTTTAAAAATGTAGACCAGTGTATTCATTCAGTGCCTATTTTGGCCAGCACAGTTGAAGTCAATCTTTCTTTATAGAGGACTCAGGCAATACAAACTCATTTGGCGCTTTAGGCCGTCAAGTTTATTTGTATTTCGCCGATCTCTTAGAAACTGTGAACACGCCAGAAGGGGGAGGAACCTGAACAGTTTTCAAAGGCACGACTGCGAGGGATTAGACGCCAAGCGAAACCGTGCGGAAAACACTGAATGACATGCGTATGGTAAACCCAACTATGCAAGGCGTTTGTTGATCCATGCGAAGCATTTGACACGGTGAAGCGCTGCATACATTAAGTCAAGGCCTATCGCTCGGTTCCTTGGGTCCTTGTCTAACATTAGGCAAGTATATTCGTCAATGGTGTTCTACTTTCGCTCATGTTACACAACTCTTCTAAATCTAAGTATTGCGCTTTCTGTTTTAAGACAGCAGCCTCAGTTCTTCAAATATATACACGGTGAGTCAGAATAAAACGTTACCTAATTATATAAATAATATCATGTATGGCAGGGGTGCACAACCCGTGGCCCGCGGGCCACTGGTGGCCCGCCGGTGATTTTTTGTGGCCCGCGGACGTTTCCATGATTTAAATGGAAAGTGGCCCCAAAGGCTTTAAAGTTGCCCCGAAGGTTTTCTTGCTTTCATATTAGCGCTACACTTTAAACCTTGTTATTATTATTTATTAGTATGCCCTTGCTGTTACAAATTCACGAATTTCTGCTATCAGTTCAACAAAGAATTCTAAAATTCGTCCTCTGCTCTCTCACATCTGTGAATATGGTATGTCATGGTAAGAGGCTCCAGTCTCTTCTATAAATAACTTGAATTGATGGCGACTTAGACCCTTGGAACGAATGACTTCTTCAGTAGCGCTAATATGAAAGCAAGAAAGCCTTCGGGACACTTTAAAGCCTTCGCGCCTGTTTGGAGGCACTTACTTGTGCAAACAAACATTTTCTGTTATGAAATTGAAGAAAAATGTTCTAAGGTTCAGGTTGAGTGCTCGGTTTTGAAAGTTGCAACAAGTGAACTGTCACAAAATATGAATAATATTGTTAAAGACGTTCAGTCCCAACAACTACATTGGGTATAAAAAAGGCGATTGAGCTTTGGTTTTTATAATGTTATGAATTAATAATTGAACATAGTCATAATATTTTTTTATTAAGAAGGCCTTAACGTTTAATTCTACATTTAAATTACAGCACTAAGCATTTCAATTTCATTTATTCCTACTGGATTGATTGTATTCATCAGAGATTCTATTAATTCCATTAGTCCTGTCGAATTAAATTTTACCCATAACCATATTAAATATTGCTATTAACAGTTACTGTCAAGTGTCAACGTACCATTTCTGCATTAGAAAAAGCGCATGTGGCCCGCGGAGTCTTGGAACCGAAAAATGTGGCCCTTGCTCTCTAAAAGGTTGTGCACCCCTGATGTATGATAACGTCTTATCCTGGCTCACCGTGTATATCTAATAATGGGGCAGTCGTTTAAAAATGAGATCGTCTACAATTCACGATTCTACCTTTCTGACCTTTGCTTAAGAGAGAGAGAGAGAGAGAGAGAGAGAGAGAGAGAGAGAGAGACAGAGACAGAGACAGAGAGAGACAGAGACAGAGAGAGACAGACAGACAGGCAGAGACAGACACACACACAGAGACAGAGACACAGACAGACACACAGAGACAGAGACAGCGAGATCAACAACTGAAACACGCCTCAATTTTTTAAAATCATTTACTAAACAAAAGCTTTATAAAAAGTGAGGTACGAAACATCAAAAGCTCTCTGTGGTTGTGCATATAAATATTATATTTAATCGAAGATATTACAATGCCGCAGAATTTTATAAACTCTGGATATATTTGCGATGAGCAATCACTTTTATTATGAATATGTGTACATTTTGCGGAATATTTCATCTTAATCTTTCAAATCAAAACGCTTTCGCTGATTAATAGATGCAAATTAAATGGAGAGAACTTAGCGTGGACTGAAAAGAACAAGTAAATTCTTCCCGCAGGAACAAAATGAAATCTATGTCGTTCATATTCACGATGACTAATGTAATGTAATGTAATGTGACATTTGTATAGCGCCTCTTCTATTTCTACTCAGAGGCGTTCCTAGCATTGGAGTCGCAGGGTAAAGTAATGAGACTTTAGCTTTCGCATTGAGCAGAGCGAGGGAGGAAGAAGAGATTCCCGAATGGATGGGTTTAAGGCACTCCAGAAGGAGGGTCCAGTCACTGCAAAAGCCCGACGCTGGGTAAGAGCAGTGCGTGATCTGGGGACATAAACATTCTTCTGATCAGTATAACCTTGATAACTATAACCTTGATAGCCAATGAAAGAAACATTGATATATTCTAAAGTTCATTTCATTCCTTTTTGTTCGTCAGCTGCTGAAAAACAAATTTGAGAAGAACGTCGGGAAATGCACGTAATATGAAACGTACATAATTCAACACACCCATTTGGTAATTTCTTTTGCGTTTGACCTGTATTTTGTGAGTTTACTTCTCACGATGCAAGAGTTAGCAGTCTGTTACGCAGCACTTTACATAACTTTCCAGTAGTGCAGAATACGGTAGCCTAGTGCATTAGCCCAGGAACGTCCAGTGAGAGATACTCGAGAAGATGTATTTCATTCCAACTTCTCTCATTTGAAGGAACCATTCCGCTTAGATAATCGATTCCTTTAACACCGAGGTGAAGTATAGTTGTAGTGCTGTCGTAGCTTGTTGTGGTGCGTTTAGTCTTATGAGTTCTGTGCCGGGGAAACTTGATTCGGTCCTTCGACGAATGCCGGAGGCGGCGACGGGTTGTAATTGAGGGGGCTGTGATACTGACCCTGGGCAAAAAAGTATGTCGGAGCTGTTTCGTGACCGTTATTAGTGGCATTGGTCAAATTGTCTGCCGCCATTGGTCCAGGATTTCTGGCAGCGGACTGCCCCTGAAATTTATGAATCAAGCAGTTAAGTAAAGCCTAAAAGTAAATCAAGTTGCAGTTAGACAACAATATCTATCTCTACAACGTCTATTATTCTACGATAAAGGATAGAAATTTCTGATATTAAAAATGCCGTAATGGTTTGACTTTGCCTTAGTTCTAGACTTCGAAAACCTCTAGGGATAAAGCACACACGCCACAAACACTTGTAGGTTGCGACATTACTCATTCCTAGGCTCCTATGCGAAATAGCAAGTTTTCATGACGCATTTCATCTATAATGTATCTTATATATAACATGTGCTTCCACGCACAAAATTTTAGTAGCTGACTTTAATATTATTTTCTAGCGCTAGGCCTATTTTCTATCATTGTCCGTCACACCGATTGTCTTACTACCCTCAGATCTAGACTAAAAACATCTATTCCTGATCGCATATCCTCCTTAGGGGCCATCCACCAATAACGTAACTCGCATAGTGGTGTCCGGTGCTTTGTTACGAAGTGTGACGAGGGTGTTCCGTAAATGTAACGTAACGCAAAGCAAATTTTTAGGATGAACTTTTTGAAGAGGGAAAATATAAGGGTGACCGTTTTTGCTTGCCAAGACTTTTCGGAAAACGAAAGAGGGTCGGCCCGTTGTTACGTCATAATTTAGGGGCCTGGCATTTTGTTACGTCGCTTTGCGAAGAGGGGGGTAAAAAAGTGCCAAAATCGCGTTACGTCATTTATGAACGATCCCTTAGCCGGAACCTGGAAGTAGGGACTGGCCTCTGGATTTCAACCACGAACCACCACGAACAAGACCACGACTACGATTTCTTACCGAAGCGACCATCGACTGGTGCTGATGTATTACTACAATGGCGCTAAAGAAGTTTACTACTACTACTAAGTAAGTAAGTAAAGTAAGTAAGTAAGTAAACACGAAATGTCTATAGCGCTGCCCGAAAGCTTGGCGCAGTGCACCAGCTGATTCACGAGCGCTCAATCTACAGTGTAGGTAAATCCATAGTCCGTAATCGTAGTAGTAGTAGTAGTAGTAGTAGTAGTAGTAGTAGTAGTAGTAGTAGTAGTAGTAGTAGTAGCAATAGTAGTATTAGTAATAGGTAGTAGGAAACTTCCATAGCGCCATTGTCCGATGGACGCAATGATCTGCAAATGTTTAACGCATACTTGTCTTTGAGTTAACTGCGTTGCTGTCCAGACATTGCACCCAGTTACAGAGATTAGAACGATTCCCGTAACGAAGAAACCCAAACCCATTCCAAGAATAGGCATTCCGATGTAATTACTTTGTCTACAACATGAACAGAAAATTAGGTCATACTGTAGTAGCCTATACCATCCTCAAAAGAACATGCAACACGGCTAGAGATATCCATAATATTCACACTTACCGTAAATTTTCTAAATATGCTTTAAAGGGCAAGGGAAATCTCTGCGCCAAGCCAAGAAAACTGACTTTAATCACACCATAGACCGGTTCAAATACCTTTTCAGCGCGTAAAAATTTATAAATTTTACCTAAAATTGTAGAGAAAGCATAAACTACACTCAAGTTTGTTGACCAGTGTATTACAATATATAGCAATAATAACTGTATGTAAGTATACGTAGGTAAATCTCGTAATTTTCTTTCAAAGGACAGTCCTTCTTTTTTCTGAACACAAAACACCGATAAGATATTCTCTTTTATTTCATCATTAGATCATATTTCATTTGAAGTAAATCTTCCACTGAAAACTGTTTCAGAAAAAGGTATGACCTGTTTTCTCTTGTCACCCTATTTCAGAAGGAGACGACTACATGTATACATGTTAAGGTATATGTATAAGTATACTACATCATACATGTATACAGTAAGTGACAATTATTAGATAGTTAGATAACATTTACAAAAATTATTTATCATATACCTTCACAATAAAAGTTAAGAATGATCAAAAAGGAAAAAAACTTTCTTAACTACTTATAGCGCACTAGTTATTATTTCGAAGGCAGGTACCGTAGTATTGGCGTAGGCCATATAGAGCTTACTTCGAAAAAACGCCGGCGAGGCAGAGAGCTCCCATGATGATCGCTATCAACGACAGGCCCACAAGGACGCCGCCAATGGCGAAACCCACGACCGGTGAAGGCCTCCTCTGCCGAGCGGCGACTGGCCTGTGATAGCCGATGTACACCGGGCGACTTCCGCGGTCGACTCCGAATAGATCGGCGACCAAGTCGTTGCCCGACTGCTGATGCGGTGCAAGTTGCTGATGATGCTGAATAACTGCCGCCTGATGGAGGGTAACTCTCGGCATATTGTCGTTGGACTGTCTGTTTTACGCTATGATCTAATAAAGTAAGTAAAGTAACATCTCGTAAACTTATACAGCGCCCCGGAAAGCAGTACAGCAGTAGCTGCTTATTCTTATGTGCTTAATCTTTCATGAAATAGCTATAGGCAAGGTGGTTTGTCGGCCAGGCAAAGGTCAGTATATATACGAGTATAAGAAATAAGATATACATGATGGAATTGTCTATGATACTTTAAAATATCACGAGTCAGAAATAAGATACACGTGATTTTATTTTATTTAGTGTTGACAAATAAAACATCGTCGACTTACATTAGGGCCTACAGTGTACATCGAGGCAGTGCTTTTGACAGAAAAAATTGCCGGTACGCAGTCCTTAATAGGAATAAGCTGTCAAATCGCCGTGCGCTCGTTTTAATAAATAATCTATTTAATTTGCACATAACCAAGAAAACTAGAAAACGGTTAACAAAACAATGCGTTATTTTATCCATAGTCAAATTATTCATGAAAGTGACACAACTAAATTCAATTAATTAACTCGGACAAAGCTAACCGGACATACATAGATAACGGTCTTAGCAGGCGATCATAATAGAAACCGAAACGGCCGCGTTTGGCCCATATATAAAATGAAGATGTATGAAAATCAAATAGAAAGGGATAGAGCCTACATCAAAGATAGGCTGAAAACGCAAATTTTTCAAGTTTTGTACGTGATGATGCAAGATAAATAGAAACTAGTTCTAAGACAGGGATATTTTTATACCCCTCTAACACCCCAACATCCCCAATCTGAGACCGACACCTCAAAACTTCCTAATTTTAGCTACAGGATGACCGTTTTTTGCTTGTCAGACATTTTTGGCAGGGGACCCCCAGAATTTGCCGACACCCCCTCAATTGATAATCCTAGAAATAACCCTGTTCTAATGTTTTCCGGTATTCCATGCGTTTGGCTCATATACATAATGAAGATGTATTAAATTCAAACAGAAAGAGACAGCAAATATAGGTTTTCCGGCACGCCATACCGACTCGTACGGTCGCAAAAAGCACTTCAAAGAGGTCAATTTTTAAAGGCTGTCTTTAAATCTCTGTGTCGCGAACATGTGCAACATTCCTTCACATATACATATACAGTAGTTTCATATACATACATACATACATATACACATATATATACACATACATATAAACATACATATACAGTAGTATATACATATACAGTAGTTTAAAACGTATTTTTAGAAAAAAGAACTCGCGCACAGAACGCGAGTATTCGAGTACCAGTCAACACGCCGGCCAATTCTCTTTAAAGATCTAATTAATACGGCAAAGGCACAGATCCTAAGACAGAAATGTAGACAGCTTCATAGGACTTGCCTGTACGAAGTGTATAGCGATATCTCTTGACCTCCGTCTGACTTCTCTGGCACGGAGCTGATCTTTTGCGGATAAATTTAGACCGCTATCGATTGACACTTTCGTGCATTATAACCAAAGTGTGCATATTCATTACTATATATCTGTTGGTATCAACAAAGTGGATCTCTCGGCGCCCGTGCTTGCCAAACGCATATATATATATATATATATATATATATATATATATATATATATAAAATGGCAGGTGGCGCAAAAACCGGACTAGTCACATTGTCACATTTAGGTATGCATTTAATATAGTCCGGTTTTTGCGCCACCTATATATATATATATAATATTATATTATATATATTATATTATATATATTATATTATACTATATATATTATATATTATACTATATTATATTATTATATACGCCACCCTATATATATATATTATATATATGTATATATACTAAGGCGAGCATAATAAAAGACAATATGGACTAATGTTTTCCCTTACTATCGAATAACAAAATGCTTTGAGAAGAACTCAACGTTACCGATGGGCAGGCTGCGACGTGCATCCCGTGATCGACCATGCGTGACATCTCTCGCATCGTGGAGCGCAGTAGTAATATCGATCGTTGCTTCGTCCGGACTGCAAATGTCCCTCCCGTGTATGAAGTGGAAGTCTGCGTGTAAGTCACCATGACGTCGGATGACACAGAGACTGCGCCGCGAACGTTTGTAGTCAGACGCCAGAAAGACAACTGCATGACAAATGGAGAATATGACAAATTTCTACAGCCTGGTAATCTGTGATATTAGAAGATTACTGAAGGACCCCAATGGCGCTACAGAAGTGATTTATCTGTTCTCGTCAAACTGGGCAGTCTTATGGCCAGGGTTATTTCTAGGATTATAAATTTGGGGTGTCGGTGTATATTTTTTGGGGTCCATCCTTGCCGAAAAAGCATGACAAGCAAAAAAAGTCATCACAGGCTCAGATTGGGAGTGTTGAGGGAGGGGTGTCGTTCTCAAATTGGGGGTGTTGGGGTGTTAGGGTGTGTAAAAATATCCATGCTTATGGCGATAAAGGAAATCTAGCGATCAATTTGTTTCAATTGGTTTGACGGTAACCGTCAGTTGTATCCGTAATCACGACGGCGAATGTTTCGTCATCTGGGCCTACAAATACAATAATGAACTTATAGTTGAAATTTTTCAGTTTTAATGAAATTAAGTTTTCTGGAATTTTGGCGACAAAGTTATGAACAAGAACTATCTTTTTAATGAGAAAATCGAGTATCAATATTGATATAGTTAACACAAAACTGTTTCAAACAATAGTGATGATGATGATGATGATGATGATAATAATAATAATAATAATAATAATAATAATAATAATAATTGTATTTTATGTGGTTTTTTAGGATTTCTCCTGTGCTGAAAATTAGTGAAATGTTGAAGCCTAATCAGAGTAGACGAAACTTGATCTAAATTCTCTCCCTGAAATTCATTCAGCTTTCTTGACTGAAATTGACGCCCATGTAGGTGAATTTCCTTCAAATATGGATTTAAATTAGCTACTTATATGCTGAGTCATTAAAAACCACATCTAATATAATAAGGGCGAAAGTTAGAGAGTGGTAACAACATTTGACGATGGAGCAGAAGGTCGCGGGTTCAACTCCCGCAGGAGCCCTAAGGTCGACTCAGCCTTCTTTCACCAGATGGCGATGGCAACCGAGTAGCAGATTAATCAGCGGAGTAAACAGGCGCGTTTCATGAGAACACTGGCCCCGTATCGTGTAACTTGCACCAGTCGCCTGGCTGAGGGCCTTGGTAACGGAGATCAGCGCTGCCCTATGAGCCTTGAGATCTCGGGAAGGACTTTACTTTACTACGTTTTACTTTTACTAGTATAATTAATTGGTACCCCACATGGATGGGCAAAGATCGACAACTATAGGGCCTCTTAGACTCTACCCACTGTATATCATTTCAGTAAAGCTATTGATCGGACAACAGCAGCTGATGTCAGATAACTGTATCGTTCAATGGTGTCGCGGTGCAGTGTCTCTTTACAGTTTGCGGTCGGTTTCTTTATTTCGCGACAGAATAATACAACGAGAGTCTATTAAACTCGCGGACAAGTCGCTGCAAAAGCTGTCGATTCAACTGGAGCGCTGGAAACGAGCTGCCCTTAAGCACCATCGCAAAACATCGTACACTGTAATATTTGGGCCATTTGACTGGTCGCTGCTAATACATGCATAGTTGCATACAATACGCTGGGTTTTCCATCTTCGTCGGTTTTGCCGATTTCGACGACGGAACTATCTTCTTGCGGAAGACCGCTTCTTCAGGAACTTTTCCGGTGGTTATATCCGTACGGAGAAACTCCTACTACCAACTCGCGGACTTTCAACATCATCTTCCGCTCCTCGTTGGCATGTCAATGGGGCTAGCTTTCCTTGAAGGACCGCTTCTAAAGAACTTTGCACCGGACTTCTTCACGGCAGCAAAGTTCTTTCCATCATCACAATGGATTTTAACATCACCACCTTCTGACCTTCATTGACATGTCAGCGGTGTCAAAGCGCTTTTGATTTTGGATTTTAAGCCATGCGTACAGCGCTATATAAATTGTCCTGGATAATAATACATATATAATACAATCATAAGTATTCTAATGCATAATACAACTTTTCCCCATCACTGCTAACTGTGTATATGCATAGATTTTTAAGCAAGAGATGACCATGGGTTGGGTTAACCCATGTGTTGGGTCAGACTTTACCGTATTTATGGTGGGTTGGGTCAGAAAATAAGTCGTGGTTTAAGTGATTGCAATGTAGTACGATGGGTCGGGTTGGGTTGGGTCAAGTATCCATATTGCCGGCATGGGTTGGGTTGGGGTCTAAAAAAATGGACCCATGGACATTTCTGTGTAATATACCTGCCGTGTTTATTACCTTACTTTCCCTATTTTAAAATAATGCAAATCGTGCAAATATGGTTAAGATTCGAGTTGAGTGCCGACTATACAAGCAAAAACGTCATCCAAGGCTCAGATTGGGCTTGGGGTGTTCGGGGGCATCGGTCTCAGATTCTGGTGTCGAGAGTGTTATTGGGTGTAAAAATATCTCTGCAGTGGCGCGGCCAGGATTTCCAGAGGGGTGGGGTGGTTATGATTCCTGACTTCGGAAAATTCTGACAAGCAAAACAGGTCGTCAACTATTATCTTGCTTGATCAAGGGAATTAAATAGGGGCATATAAGCGCGTACAACTATATTGATCCGCAATAAAAAAATTATCTGACAACCAAGGGTTTTAACCCCCAACGCCCCTTGGCTACGCAAATAATAATTCCATCAATTCGATCACAGACATAATCTGCTGTCATGTTTACAAAACAGGTTCTATAGTTGATATTTCACACTTTCACCTCCGTGGACAATCATTCAAATTCTACTAGAAACTACATCATAATTCAAAAATAATTAAAAAACATGATTTTCTTAACTGACAAGGTAATAGGTGATTCAGGTAATCTGACACGCTTTCCAAATCTGTTTTTTGCTGCAATGCAGGTTTAAAAGTTATCCCCATCTAATTGTTTTGCATGTGTGTACTTTCAAGAGTGTCATGTCATGCATTATATGATAGTTTAACATGTGTTTTATGACAAAATTTTGATCTGATCTAAATATGTCTGCTTTATTTATAATTGTATAAAATAATGTTTAGATTATGAATCAGTGTCTTTGTAATTTCTGGAAGAGTTTGATAAAATAATTTTCCTATTATAATTGAAATGGCATCAAGACGATCATGATGTGACAAGTTGTTAGTGGTCGGAGGACTGAATTGTTTTTTTCTATGTGTGTGGATCGTACATCATGAAGCACAAGGTAAAGACCATATCATCACTAGCAAGTTTGCCTACCACCAGTACTTCGATATCTGGGTAGGCGATCAAGACAAAACTTTGGTCGCCACATGTTATTTGCATATCGACAACGACAGTGGCTGGAAGGAAACTGCAAAATGTCCTAGACTATATCCATGGTTTCCGGCGCTGTTGTCGGATCATAATTTTGGCTGTTACCGGTTGTTTAACTAACGTTTTTAGATTTTCAATCAAGAACAGAAGTGCAATATAGTTCCGGTGCCTTCCATCTGCCATCAGACCAGTTCCTCATGGGGATGACCTCCAACCGTACCTAGCCCACCACAGAATTTCCATGAGTTACGTGAGCAGTCTGAGGACAGTGAAAGAGGTGCAACCTCCTCAGCAACAAGACGGGATATTCTGCTGGTATACCACATCTCATTAATCAATCAGATCTCAGGGACCTTGTCATCGCGATCTTAATTCAACTAAAATGGACAGTCAGTTTCCTGGGCTCAAACTGAAATCGATGGAATCTATTAATTACTGAAATATTGTTCACTATCGACATCACAATAAACGTCTGTCACAGTTCTTCACTTAAAATACTTTACAAGACTTTTTTAGTTGCATGAACAACCATCAGTACCTCTTGTTCATGTAACTAGGGTTAAGGAAATTGATTAAACATGATGGCAGTTCAGACCTCATCAGGCACAGAGAGTTTAAACACTATCTGTCAACTAAAAGTTAGTTGTTGGTCTTGTTAATAATTTTATTTGGATACAAAAGCGCACTGATATTTGACTGTTATTTGGGATAGCCAAAAGACATCAGCACTATTTAACGATCAACAGTGGCCTTCTGAACTAAATACAATTTTTTCAAAGACAATGGTCAAAATTTCCTTGTTCCACATTCTCCCAATGAAAATTGGTCAAACAGTCCCACAAAGAAGGTGTCGTATTTCGTTTCTTGAGAGAACATTTCAGCAGATCAGTGACCAAGATACAAGAAGGCATTTTCATTGGTCTTTTGGATCAGACAGGTGATACTTGATACAGAGTTAGAAACAAATTGACATCAGTGAGTTGGTACCATTGGCGATCATTCAAAGACGCGGTTGGTGGATTTCTGAAAAATAGGAAGGCATGCAACTAAAGATGCTGGTGGAAAAACTGATGAGTGACTACCAAAATAATTATTGGGAGCTAACATGTCGTTAAAGATGCACTCATCCTCCTCGCACCTCGATTTCTTTTCGGAGAACCTGGGCGATGTCAAAATGAGCAGACGAAAAAGTTTAATGGTTGCAGAAATCACGGTCAAGGAACAGTGGTACCAAGTCGCAAATAGTCCAAAAATTGATTTCTGCTGGATGTTGCAGCAAGACAGCAGAACCTGTTATCAAAAAATACGCAAAAGGTTGAGGTCAGAGTGTTTCCTGGACAAAGAGATGGAGCAAATAGTAGCTATCACCTATAATGACATGTGCTTCAGTTATAGTAGACTAATGCAATTTTCTATTTGCTCATAAGATCTAAAAATTCTGACGTGATGAAGATTTTGATTGGTTATATTTGGATTCAGCATCGAAATAATTGTATTAAATCACCACAATTTGTATCAGTTAATGAAAAAAAAATTTTTTTTGTTACTCAGTGTAATTAATTCCGTCGATTCGGTCACAGACATAATTAATAGCTTTCCGTTAATCTGCAATCTTCCGTATTCTTTTGTTGCGTAATACGCTCATGAGCTATATAAAATATTTTCATGGAGTGTGTTTCAATTAAACATGTACGCTGTTGATATCTAGACAGCGGTTGCCAACCATGACAACAGTGTGCCAAAATGGTGGATATTTGGCGTCAGCTTTCGACTGACTTCGCCATAGGCCTAGATAGACGACATCTAGTGTATAATAATTAAAATCTATGGTTTTAAAATCAACATTTTCCTATTTCTTTGCGTTGTTAGGACGTTGGTGATGTCGGAGGACTGAATCAAATGACGGTTTCCTATTGCGTTTAGCCTACTACGTGTACTACTGTATAATTAATTTATTATTCTGCAGGTTCGTGACTCTGTCTTTCGATATCTGGATGGTAATATTGTAATCTATGCGTGTTCCACTGTGACCGTCGACGACGACGAAGCTGGACGACCTCTGCCGACCGTGTTAGAATTATTTCTCGATTCGTTTCCGGCGCTGTTGTCGGCGGTTTTGTTGTATCCGGTCTTTCCGGCGGTTTTGTTGTATCCGGTGCTTCCGGTTCCGGTGCTGCTCTGCTTCGACGGTGCACTGTTATCTGACGGCGGTGACGTCCAACCGTAATCCGGAGGGCGAGGGAATTCCCCTTGCGGAGGAGTCGGATTAGCAGGATAGGCCATCGGATAAGCATTCATGGGATATCCCGCATGTGCCGCAGGAACACCCACGGGATATCTAGGCTGTGCTACGGAAGCGTTCATCGCATATCCAGGATGCGCTCCGGGAACAGTGCCCGGTTGCCTGTTTTGGGCCTGAAATGATATCGATGGAAAGTGTAAATACTCAGTCGAAAATATTGCTTACAACGAGCAACGCCCTAAAGTAATTTTGACGTTCTTCATTAGGCATACTTTACAAGACAGAGATTAGTTGCAAGAAAACTTTCTTTCGATAAAACTACAGCCGAAGAAGCTTTCAAAATTGATTAAACTGATTTAAATAGAGTCTACTTGCTCAAGAACGAGTAAACACTCTATCAAATAAAAGTTAGGCTATATGTCTTAATATTTTTATTTTACAAAAGCGCTAGCGAGATATTTGACATTTTATTTGTCAGCAGCCAAAAGAAAATTTGAGCGTGAAGTTTAACGATAAAGAGCTTAATGATTTTGGCAGACATTTTTTCATAGAAAATGGTCAATAATATTATTGTTCACATTCTCCCAGAAAACTTGGTCATAACAGTCCCAGAGATTATGTAATCGTATATATTTTCCTAGAGAACTCATCAGCACTATCAATGACCAATTTTCTCACCTGCTTCTGAATCTGTCTTTTGGCGTGAGCCGCACATGCGCCCCTTAGGGCGAAACTAATTCCCATCACAAGGATCCCCACCCCGAGTCCAATCACCGACATCCCGATGTAGCTACCGCTGAAAGAAAGATGCAGTGTTTTGATCTATCTAATTAATTATTAAATAGTGATAATTATCACTCATAATACCTCGAATTTTATGTGAATCGGAAACTTGGGTAATACAAAAATTCAGACGAAAAAAGTTTAATGGTTGCAGAGATGAGCTGTCTAAGAAAAATAATGGGAGTCGGCAAATATCAAAAACTGAGAAATGAAGACATCAGACAACAGACAGGAGCCACAGAAACAATTATCGATAAAATACGTAAAAGGAGATTAGATTGGTTTGGACATGTTAAAGGAATGGACAGCAATAGATGGACCTATAAAGCACTGCATACGCACAAAATAGAAGGAGACAGAAGGAGAGGAAGACCGATAAAAAGATGGATGGATAACATCAAAGAAGATCTGGAAGCAAAGAACATGTCGATTGTTGAAGGATGCAGATTAGCGCAAGATCCGATAGGTTGGAAATGTTTCGATCTGATTTGTCGCCATGCAGGCAGAAAGTGAAGAAGATGATAATTATCACCAATACTTATTAATTAAAGATCACATATTATAAAGCAACAAATCGTACTCGTTTGAAGCGATTTTCTTAATTTTACAAAAAAATAAAGAAATGACAGATTATTTTTCACAGAACTGCAAACAAACTCACCCGAACAGTTCCTATCCTAGCAAACACCAGGTATTGTGCTAACGGTCTATTCTTTTTTAGAAAGCGTCAAAATTTGATCCTGACTTAAAACTCAATAGATTATGATTCATAAGTATATGATCTTGTGGATCTGTGACTTGTTGTGCCTTCGACTGATGCTTCTACGCATCATGAAGTAGCGCTATAGAACTTTAAGCTTAAATTAGATTAGACTAGATTCCTACAGAGGTGTTATCTAATTCTAAATCATTTTCCTATCATTCGCGAATTTGATGAAAACGTTTGACTGACTATCAATAGACCAGTCATTAGTTGATACTAATGCTCACCCAGCGAAAACTCCTGCGATTGCCAAAGCTCCCATGACGATGGCCAACAGTGACAGAACTGCTAGGCATATTCCGACGACGAACATGCACATCGGAGGACAGGCGTTCGACCCGAACCCGGCGCCTCCCATCCCGTACATTCCGGGGATAAAGCCACCAGGTCCGACTCTACGCCGGCGACCACGCACCACTCGTCTAGCTAAAGGCATTGCTTAAATCCTGACTTCTTCGTTACCTACAAATAAGATCAATCAATCAGTCATTAACCAATCTTTCATTAGTCCATCAATTAGTCAATCAATGATAGCTAATTGCTAATATATCAATCCGTCGCTATTCACTAACATATCAATCTATCAATCAATAATACAATCAATTAAAATCAATCAATTTCTATGGCCTCATATTAGACTCATTTAATATTAGTGTGTGTATATATATGCCTCATATTAGGCCTTTAATATTACATAGGCCTCATATTAAGTCTTTAATATATATATATATATATATATATATATATATATATATATATATATATATATATATATACATATATATTATACCTTTAGACCTATATATATTTTAAATTATACCGTCATCAAGAATTAAGCCGGTTTGAATTTGTTTCCCTAACACAGGAAACGAGAAATAATAAAATTTTGTCTAATAAAAAGCGAACATGTATAGGCCCAGCGAAAGAGCAGCAGACAAACTCTGTCATATAAGTTATCGAAACCTGACTGCTGAGTGTGTACTGTATATTATCCCATTGGTCAAAGACTTTTAAGATTGTAAGACTTTCGCATGCTGATAAAGAAATGAATAGATCAGACGCCAAACTTGAATTTGAATTACTGAATTTCTTGTTGTTTTCAGGATCGGGGTCACATCAAATCAGGGTTTTAACAGTAGACCAACGTTACAATCAGAAGTCACATTTCCATTGACAATATGCTGTGCGTTGCTATTATCAAATAAATCAGTCGATATAATAGACTTATGGAAAGGTCTTGGCAATGATTGGCAAAATGTGATCGTATTGTTATAAAGTCCAGATTTTTTCAGACTCCTCGTGTCAAATTGGCGCTGAGTTAACAAACCAGTTAAACCTACACACACAACAAAATATGACTTTCATTAATTTTTATGCACGTAATGAATGGAAGATTGAAACACTAATAGGGAGGTTCATAATTCCCTTCAAAGAGCTACAGTATATTTCATCATTATTCTTCTCAATGGGTGCAATAGACTACCCCATTGGTGTCTATTGCAATTTGAGGTCGCCTCCTCCATTCGTCTCTGTCCTGTGTCGCTTTGTAAGCTTCACATAATACTGTCCATGTATGCTATAAGTTTTATTTACCGTTAGATAAACTCCGATAGAAATTGTTGACCAAAATTACTGCAAACAAGAGAAACGAACAAATAAAGTGTCTTACTGAATTCCTTAACAACCGACAGATATTAAAATCATGCGAAGTAAACGTATTTTCTTGACGAAATTAATTTTCGAAATACGACAAAAACGCTACCTTAAGTTTAACCGTAGGAAGAAATATTACGCTATTCGAAAATATATTGAGATAATACAGATTCGCTCAAGAAAATAAGAAAATATTCCTACTGGCAGAGTGGGTTACGCGCTGGAGCGGTAGGCTGCCGGAGCTGGGTTTCGAGTCCCGTTAGCGCCCCCCGTGGCTTTCACACCGGCAGTAATGCCTCCTAAGCCACTCTAGATCACGCTAAAGCAACTTGCCGATTGCGCGAAAGCGTTCTAGGGTTCGTTCTAGGCAGACTAAATCTAAATGCACGGGCTTCAAGGCCGAGATGGCCCTTACATATGTACATATAGGCGTTGTTAGATATGGGTTAATGTCAACAAACCGACGTCCCTAAGTCAGGACATGCCAACGACAATCGAAGGCGACGTGAGAAAGAGGTGAACAGAGAGATCGAAAATGCGGAGTTCTTTTCTTTTGTTGTCGTCCTGAGCTTCTCTGGAACAGTACAAAACGCCCCGAGAAATCCAGCTGAAAGTCACGAAGCCAAACAACAGTATAGTCCGGCTCAGACTTAGAATTAACTGATTGACAGTAGATTCCGGTAGGCATGGCTGTTAAAAGAACACTAGACTTGCTCCAGAAATCAGACCCGTCTATAGAAATCACTGCAAATCAGTATTATGCACTGCAGTAATTTCCTATTATAGTTAAACACACATGGAATTTCCACAGCACGTTAAAAGTTTTCAGACTTTCTGGACTCGTAGTCTGAAAATCGTGGGTTATCTTTTATTATTTTTTTTAGAAATCTTACAATTCACGGATTAGAAATTGAGGCTTGCCGAAAATTATCGCGTATATCAATTAATTATCAAATCTTATGAAAATTGAACTAACATTGTACTTAACACCCGTATAACAGTACTCATTATTGGCGAAGATGCGGGGGCACGGGAGGACCCGCCCCTATTCGGGATGGGGCCGGTTGTGGGGTTTGCGCAAAGCCGTTGAGTACTTGGGGGAGGGGGAGGAAGAAGGTACTATGAGGAGATCGAGAAGAATGCACGAAAATTGAAAGTGTTTGAAACGATGGCGTTTTTCTTTTGCCCGTCAGGACTCATTCAACTGAAAATATCAATGCGCCCTCTATTTCGGAATCCTGGCTACGCCACTGATGTTCATCTCCATATACTGTCAGTCGAATATATCGCTATCCGATGGTTCTTCAATAGCAATTCAACATAATTTAAACTAGCCTCAAGTGAACAAACAGTAAACCATTGATCAATCAATCGATACACTTCTATAGCGCCGCTGTAATAATGCTTAAGTCATCAGTAGATGGCGCATCAACCAATTGTAACATGTCAAGTAAGATGGAAAGTTATAACGTCGTCATATTGTCATACAGATGAAATTTAGATAAAGTAACCTATAAATGATAATATCTCTTCACCTTCTTTTGACCTATAGGACAACATGGTTGTCTTGATGGCAATCTATTTTCTAGTATGCGTGTTCATTGTTAGTAGCAATTTAAAATATCGCCACTATTTTTGATATTGCGTCAAGCTATATAATATTCTTCTTACAATGAATCAACTACAGTATCGTGCAAATTACTTAGACTGCCCTAAAATGTATAAAAGGAAAGAGATGCATTGTTCAATTACATGAAAATGTGCATACTTCAGTATTTAATTTGACCCTCATTGGCCTTTAACAGTTACTGCTCACAAGTATATTTAGGCATTGAGTCAATGAGTTGTGGACACATAAGTTTGATTTCAACATCTCTTTATCTTACTTGTGTGACCGAGCAGAACTTCTCCTTCGCTGTGCAGTCAAGTTTTGGCAGATGTGTTTTGCAGATGGTAGGTATAACAGAGATGGAGCCATGAGTTGGGTTGACCCATGGTTTGGCTGAGTCAGACTTTACCATATTTATGGTGAGTTGGGTCAGAAAATAAGTCATGGTTTAAGTCTTTAAGAAATTGCAATATATCACGGTGGGTTGGGTCGGGTCAGGTAACCATATTGCCGGCATGGGTTGGGTCAGGTTAGAGATTTGATAGGCTGGGTTGGGTTCTAAAAATGGGCATCTATCTCTGAGGTATACTTCATTGCCCAGTGTTGGCCCGTCGGAGAACATGGGCCGAAGGGTTAGCGCCTTCAGTTTTACATGGCAACGGCTGAATTTAGGGCCGTTTACCAGCCTTTCCCTCGCCGCCTTTCCTTCCACCAGTGGCGTAGCGTGACTTTTGGGGGCCCGGGGGGCATCTTTGTCATGGGGGCCCCAAAGTTCCAAAGTTTCGGGCTGACGAGCAAAAAAAAAAAAAGGTCATCAGCCTCCTTTTTACCCTGACGAGCAAAAAAAAAAAAAAAAAAAAAAAAAAAGGTCGCCGGCACGTTCACTTCTATGGTTAGGGTTAAGCCTCTAACCCTAACCCTAACCTAGGGTTAACCCTAACCTAACCCTAGCTTAGACCCCTCTTTGGGGGCCCCCCCGCCCGGGGCCCGGGGCAGTCAACAAAGTGCCCCCGACGTTACGCCACTGCCTTCCACCGAGTTAATACCCAATGTACTCATTCACAGCTGAGTCGACTGGGGGCGCTTGGGACAGAAACAACTGAAAAGTTTCTGCCGCTGCCGGGAGTTGAACCACGGACCTCAAGATTGGCAAACCAGTGCGCTAACCACTACTCCGCCGTGCACCGCTTTGCAGATGGGCAATAAAAATTCCCGATGAGGTTGATATCTGATTAGTTTCCAGGTCGCATCAAGCATTCAATGTCCTAAAGTTTTAACGTCTAAAGAGTAAAGACTCTAAGCAGACAGTGTCATTAAGTCTACACTGTAGATAGCGCAATTAGATCGTCTGTAGGCCTATAACATCAGCATTTCATACAAATTGCATTTTTGCATTCTGACTAATAACAATGGGTTCAAAAATATCAAATCCATAATTAAATGAATCTGCAAATAATATTATAATTTACCCAACTGGGTAAGGTTCGCATCAATAGCCTCACTAAAATTCCAAATAAACTTGTTGACACTATTCTATTCTATTCTATTCTATTCTATTCTATTCTATTCTATTCTATTCTATTCTATTCTATTCTATTCTATACGACAATTTATATAGCGCGGTAACATAGCTGGGGCCAAAGTCAAGGGCACTTTACAAAGAGATACTGTATATTTAAGCAGAGAACGCCGTATAATTATTTTAACAAGGATAACGTTTGAAATGAAATTCTTTTGTGGTCAACATACGCGTTTTCTTTACGATACACAGGAAGCATTTATTGGAAATTAAAGAGAATGTTGCTTCTGGGTTTCCTTATTTCTGCTGCACGTCAATACGAGAGATTTAGGCCTACTGCTATTAAATCGAATTAAATGGATAGCAAAAACGACTATCATATACGAATATCAGTACGACTGATCTGTCTACTATCGAATGGCTTTAGTAAAATACATCATACAGGGATATTTTTACACCCCTCTAACACCCCTCCCCCAACACCCACTCACCCCAATTTGAGGTCGACACCCCAAAATTTGGTAATGACACAATGGTATGCATACAAAACGCATACTAATTAGCTCCGGACACCCCACCCCCCAATTTGAGGTCGACACCCCCGCCCCCAAATTCACAATCCTAGAAATATCCCTGACATCATATCTGCAGGTTCGGTCAAAATATTCTTGACGAACGCCTTTCACAGATCTTCCACTGTGACTTTTGACGACGACGATGACGACGACGACTTCGACGATGGTAGACCTAAAGCCATTGGACCGGAACTTCTCGAGTCCTTGCTGCTGCTGCTGCTGCTTCCACTTTTACTCGATCCGGTTTTAGTGGAGCTACTTTTTCCAGGAGCTTTGCTGTCGTCTGATGGAGGCGAGGACTGGGCGTAGTCGGGGGGATGAGGGAAGCTTCCGTGGGGCATCACGTAAACAGGATACGCCATTGGATAAGTGTTCAAATGATATCCTGGATACACTTGAGAAATAATACCCGGTTGCATGCTTGCTTCCTTAAACAAAACAGGCAATAGGCGATCAGCTTTAACTTCTTAACTTTTATTAATTTCATTTGATAATTAATTAATTTAACCAGTGTTTATTCTAGCCCCCTTGACATTGGGGGATTTTGAAATGTTTGAGGGGACAAGGTTTGAGTTTCCACACGTTTGGGGGGATTTCCATTCCCCAGCCAACATCTAAAAAAATGGGGGGGAATTTCAAATTTGGGGGGGGGGAATTCCCCCCTAAGAAGGCCTAGAATAAACACTGAATTTAACTGTTCTTTAAGCAGCAGAGATTATTTCAAAGACTTCTGAAAGTTAATTAGACATTTTATGCAGACCCAAGCAGCGAGGAGAAGAAGAGAGCGGAAGCGGAAGGAAGTGGGCAGAAGGCTATGACTCCGGTAGAAACAGAAAATGAAATATCAGACTTAATAAACTTCTTTACGATATTCAAGGAAGTGTAGATGCGTCTACTCACAGCGTATGCCCGGTCCCTAGGTTCTACAGTAACATGATGAGATTAACCCGAAAAGAAATTCAACAGAACCGAATGACATTATAGAAACTTTTTCACCTTATAGGCCTATAACCGCTCTCACCTGTTCTGCCACCTTTGCTTTGAAAGAGGCCGCGCATGCGCCTCCGATGACGAGACCAAGACCAACGACAAGGACAATCACTCCCAAAGCAATTCCGATTTTTCCTATTCTGCTTTTTCTACAAGGACACAAACTCAGAGAGAATCAGTAAAAATCTCTTAACTGCATCATCATCGTCGTCATCATCATCACCATTATCATCATCAGCATCACCATCATCATTACCATCATCACCATCATCATCGTCGTCATCATCCTCGTAATCCTACTCCTCCTCCTCATCATCACCATCATCCTCATCATCCTCACTCATCATCATTGTCATCCTCCTCCTCATCATCATCGTCATCATCATCATCCTTTAGCGAGTGAACACTTAGTCAACTTTAGGGCTCCTGCGAGCATCGAACCCGCGACCTTCTGATCGCCGCGCGAATGTTGTTACCACTCTTGCTAACTTATTATTACTATTTAGATTATGTGAAATTGACTCGAGCGAGCTATAAGAGTGAAGTCAGAGCTCACAGCATGAGGACATCGGCTTCTATAAGAGCTCCCAAGATGATCCAGATCAACGACAGAACAGAACAATCAGACAGACTCCGGCGACGATCAGACAAAGCGGATGACAAGGAGGCGGCCTGCTTCCTCCGCCGTAACTGTCTCCATTAAGAGGACTTACGCGAAGACTGCGAGCCATCGGCATCATCTTCACAAGTACAGACCTCCTTTCTATGCAGTAGCACAACATTACATACATGTAATATATAGGCCTATGTATAATGTATATACATGCAATTTATATATTATTTTAATATATAACCATATATTGTTTTTAGTATATAACTAGGCCTATATTTATATTTATTAATTTTAAGTCTTACAGAATGTACTATAGGCCAAGTTTATATATATTTTTATATATATATATATATATTGCATGTAATATATATGTATATACATGCAATTTATATATTATTTTAATATATAACCATATATTGTTTTTAGTATATAACTAGGCCTATATACAGTATGTATATTTATATAAAATTTACAGTCTTACAGAATGTACTATAGGCCTAAGTTTTATATATACTGTATATAACCTAGGCCTGGAAAGTATTGTAGGAACAGGGTGGGGCATTGGCGCAAGCTTGGGTGAAAAAGTGGGGGCCCAGACTCTAGACTTTCCACTTCTCTATTGTAGCCTGTCAAAGAGTGGGGGCTCGAGCCTAGAGACTTAGGCCTACTAGAAGTTAACCCCAATGGGGTGGGAACAGGATATTTTGTCATCCCGCAGGCCTTCAAAATGGCCACACAAATCGCTCGGTTTAAACAGAACAGGCTAAATAAATTCCAATCTACATTTCTTAAGTTAAAACGTCATTGTGTCGAAAGCAATGAAGGTCCATCCATATAGTACGTACGCACTGAGGGGTCGGAGAGATCGGATTTTGGGAGATTTTTCTAAATACGCTATGTGCAGCGGGAGAGGGGTGAAAATATGACCTTTTGCTTACGTACTATATGGATGAGCCCTGAGTTTATAATTTATAAAGCTCGCTCCAAATTTTGTAAATAGGCCTACCTACCAGTATTTATTCAAGCCACCTTGACATGGGGAAATTTTGAAATGTTTGGGGGACAATGTCTGAGTCTCCACACTTTTGGAACAAATTTCCACCCCCCAGCCAACATATAAACAATTTGGAGGATTTTAAAACTTTGGGAGAAATTCCCCCGAGAAAGCCTAGAATAAACACTGCCTACCTTCAACTGGCAGGAAATCGTCCACTCAAGGTTGAAACAAGCGAAAATCGAAGAAGCGTTTGTTAAGGTTATTACAATCAGAAATAAAAATGGTCTGCCAGCTATAGACTATAGGCCTAAACGCTAAATGCTAAACACTTTGACAGGGACGAATGCGAGATGTTGACACAACGCCCTTAGACCAAGAGAAGCCTGTCGCCAATGGTGATCAAAGCGAAGCGAGAAACAGAGAATAAAATTCCATTGTTCTCTTGAAAAAGTGCTCTTGTCCTGCTGGACAACGACAGCGTAAGCTAAATGTCATGAGCTCAAACAGTACAAGACTTTGTATTGGCTTATCTGCTCGCCATGTCTGCCTCACTGCAGTGGCGTAGCCAGGATTACCGGAAGGGGGGTTGGTTTTTGGTTTTGACCGTGATCAACTTTGGAAAATCTTGACAAGCAAAAAAAACGTGTTCACCTTTAGTTTTTTATCTTGACAGGCAAAAAGTTCCTCGCTTCTTAAACCGTTACATTTTATAGCCAAGGAGAGGGGTTTGACCCCCAAACCCCCTTGACTACGCCACTGTCTCACTGGCTGTCCCGAGGACGCGCCCCCGCACCGTAGGAGACCGCGTGTATTCCCTGTGGCTGCCGCGAGGGTCTGGAACGACCTACCTCCATCCGTTTACTTACTTACTCCATGCTCCAAGTCAACTGGTTTCATGTACCGAGAGCCAGAGGTTCTCGTGTCTGTCTGTCTGTCTGTCTGTCTGTCTGTCTGTCTATATAGGCCTACTTGGCATCACTGTGGCAGAAGATGGCAGAGTGGGTTACGCGCTGGAGCTGTAGGCTGACGGAACGGGTTCAAGCCTCGTTAGCTCCCCTAGTGTCTTTCATAGGCAGTAATGCCTCTTAAGACACTTTAAATCACGCTAAGACAGTCACTGCCACTCATCTGCCATTGACGCCTCTCTCCAGCTAGGTAAAAGCGGTAAAAGGTAAAGGTAGTTCCCGTACCCGAGTCCGAGCGTTGGGTTCCGGCGCTTATCTCCAGCCTGGGCAATCAGTATCATAGGTGGTATAATCCATTAATCTGGGGTGGGTTGCCATTACTTTCCCCAGACCCACGTTTTATCTCGCAGCTTAACGCTGCTACTCAATCTACCACCGCCCTCTAGCGAGTAAGACTGAGTCGACCTTAGGGCTCCTGCGGGAATTGAACCAGCGACCATCGTCTAGCGCTGTTACCACTTTTCTAACTTCCCGCCCCTCCAGTTGGGAGCCGCTGCTGAAGCAACAGATCAGTTAGAAAAAAATCGTCAAGTACACTTATGGTACTTATCGGTCGATAATTTATTCTTGTCATTGGTCTTCGAGACTCTTGGCCCAACCAGTCATGACGCACTTATTTTCATAAAATAGCTGGGTCGTCATCTTTCTGTCCTTTCTAGAGAACGAGAGAGAGAGAGAGAGAGAGAGAGAGAGAGAGAGAGAGAGAGAGAGAGAGAGAGAGAGAGAAGAGAGAGAGAGACCAATCCATGCGGCCTCTCACAGACGCATCCAAAGACTTCTGCTGCTGCTGAAACATGACTATAAAATTCACTCAATTAAATTGAAACTGCTAAATCAATTGTCATCAAATGCTATATTTTTAAAAACTTTGAACCTGCATCTAGTGGCGGCTCCAGGATTTGGCAAGTAGGGGAGCTGTTGGGGTGGCAACTTCTAAGCATGGGTGGGCCAACTATTTAAAAAAACCAGTACTATCTAATTGCTTAGAATGATCACACTAAAGTATGGGGGTGGTTGGGGGGGGAGGGGGAGCACTGAGTGGTGGCCTCGCCTTTGCCTGTACCACCCACTCAGATGCCAAAACAAAACCTTACCATCAGAACATTAAATCTTATCAATTAGACATAGCAGTTTAATGTATTAAACATCTTATATGTCTTATCATTGATTTGATTTGCATAATCGCACATTTAATCAAATATAATGTAACAAATACCAAAATATTAATATAAACAATACAGTATACCAATGCAATATTAATATCAAAATCACACAAAAGGCATAAATCAAAGTTTTATTCAATTTCTTATGCTGGCAATATATAATTAATCAAAACACAAACCAACATGACAATCATCATATAAACATGCTCACACACAATGCAATTCTAAAATTCTAAAACAGTGTATATCCTTCTATGCATAGAAGCATATTACATCTGAAATGACAAGGAATACATAATAATAATAATAATAATAATAATAATAATAATAATAATAATAATAATAATAATAATAAGACTTCAGCATGTACAGTAATTTATTTATTAAACCTGAAAACTTTTAAGTGAATATTGGCCTCACACTGCATCAGTGAAATATATACGAAAATATTTCCTCATTTTGTTTGTCAAAGAAGCACATTTCCATCATCAAAGTTTCACTATTTAAATAAAACAACACCTGACATACAGTAAGGACAATAAAAATTATTTAAATTTAAATCAAGCATATACAGTACTGTAGTATCAACAGTCATAAAGAATAATCTCGATTGGTGAAGACGAACTAAAAATGGCTTCAAAATCTGAAGATATAGCACTACCCGTATTGATTATTATTGTGAGAAAATCTTCATTGTAAAAATACCGCTTCCTTGAATATTAAGGAACAGTGATAATAAGGCTGGATGAAAACCAGTTATTTATATTATAATGAGTAAACTTACATCATACTCACCTGCTAAAATAGAACAAATATAATTATTAAAGATTTAAAGAAAAATGACAAAGTAACGTCTTTTAATTCACAAACACCATGCAGTGCCGTTAAAATATCATTTAAATGTCAGAGGACTGACAAAAAAAAACCAGTCGTCATTAAATAACCAAATTACTTTTAATCATATAACCAATGTTTATAAAAGCTGATTTGTCATTTAAATGGTCCTTCAGAAAGGTCTTTGCTTAAAAGAAATCATCAGGTTTGATTGTGGATTGTGCTGCATGTTCCAAGGTAGCCAAGCCAACATGTAACCATTCGTAATGTTTCTACGAATTATAAAGTCCGGTAGGAGGTCAGTCGTAGACGGGAGAGATGATTCTCCCGGCCCTGTACTTGTCCGGATGGGGATCGGGTATTTCGGGGTAGCTGTTCATCTCGCGCTGTTTCTCCTTCAGTGCCTGACGCAGAGACGAAAGCTGCTGCAGGATCTGTCCCTGACGATGCGTCGGATGCTCAGTAACCAGAGAAGGATTCAACAACGGATCCTGAAACAGAATTCAGAAAATCTACATCATTAGATCTACATCATCCCCAAAAGTTAAATCAGGGTTCATCCATATAGTACATACCAGTATGCAAAAAATGCATATTTTCAACTCCCTCTTCCCCCTCATCCCCATTTGCACACCATACATATGCAAAATTTACTAAATCCAACCCATCTCCCCTCAATTGCATACATACTATATGGATGGATCCTCAACAAATTAAATTAACTAATAAAATAATAAAAATCCACTGCTAAACTCACTTCCATAACAGGAAAATGGTTTGTGAAATAGAACCACATATTTTACTGAGAATAAGCGATTTTTAGCACAGAATCAATCAACAAAGCTTTACATTACACACAACAAAATATGCAAGGAATTGAAATTTTATTTTCATGCTGCCAACCTTCCTTTTGCTCAACGATTCTGCTCCGTTCCTGTCAAAATCCAATTTATGCCCGTATTTTGCAGGATTCAGGACACCCTGGTATGCCCGACGTGCCTTCTCGATCTCCGACGACTCCCGAGAGAACGGCACTGGAGACTCCGCATGTGCAGGATTCAAGATGTTACTACTCCGGATGAAAGGAACAAAATTAGTGTTCGAGTTTCCCACAGCATGTGCATCCTGATACTTATTCACGTCGCGCTTTCCGTCAGGTTGATGTCTGACCGAAGGAACAGCGGGCGACGGCACGCGGCTCGACAAAATGGCGCGACCTGGCGGCGGCGGCAGAGAGGGCAGAGGTTCCGGAGAATGACTGTAACTTCGATTACGACGGTTTCTTTCTGAACCGGGTCCTCGTCCCGAATGTGCCGGTAAATCTTCGGAACGGTTTTCGTGAGACCTTGACCGTGCCCTGTTTGTCACTATCGTCCGATAGTCGGGAACGATTTCCGAGTTGCGAGCCATCATCTGGAGCAGTTCGTTCTGCCGTTCGATTCGGCGCTGGCGGCGCGCGTCGGAGCTGTGAAACGCGTCGCGCTCCGACTGCTTGATCGGCTTTTTATGTTCCGGGTTTCGATAGCCCCAGATGGGGCGCTGTCCTGCCGTCTGTCTCGATGGTCTTGAAGCAGCAGCAGCGGTCGCTCTCGGTTGCTGTCTTCGTCGATCTTCCTTCGGCGCGCTTATGACTCGCACTTTCTTGCTCAAGTCACGATTCGACTGCACGGGCGGACGATATTCGACTCCAGTGCTTTCACGACTCACATCAGGCATGTTCAACCGACTCAACTCTGCGAACGTAATACAGCATACAAATGAATACGTAGTCTTCAGAAATCATTTCAATTCATAGACATATTTATTACTAGATCAATTACAAATACAACTACTACAGTGAAAACCAGGCTCAACCAAGTACTTTTACTAGTAGCCAGAGGCAACAATCAGAGAACATCCAGAATATTCTTGTTGGAATGTCCAACACCACAGCTCACCATTTGTAGAAATCTCTTGTTCAAAATGTTCCTACATATTTCAGTCCAATGAATACTAATGAACACAACACTATTGGGTACACTTCAACATTTCTTTTAAAACTGATATTGTCACCATATTTACCAACCGTTGGGGGGGGTTCATGTATGGCTGACTTGCATTTCCCGCACCACTCTGGCTAGCTGCAATCATTATAGAAGGCCCCCAAAGGCTACAAAATTCTGCAACATTTTACTGTTGCCATCATAAAAATTTTAGTCCACCACATTAGAAAAAGTAATATTAAAGTATATTACTGTCATTTTTACCAATTGAACGCATGACTTCAAAGCCAACCATAACCTAACCTGTCTGTGTGCCTGATTCCTGTAATCCTTTATCCATTCGATGGCCATAACCAGCAGGATTTTCAGCGAAGGCATTCCTCGAGGAATTGACAAGATCGTTGATGGAATTCTGAATCCTGCCCAGACCGGGCACCGATTGAGGCTCCACATGAGTTGGAACGTTGCGAGGCGAGCGCTCGGGCATCGGCGCTGCTCCTTGATGAGATCTGGCAGCAGTGGGGAAGTTAAACTTTGCTACAAGAAATAAAACACCTTAGCATGGCTTTCATAAAAGAACAAATCGAAAATATACTGTCGTGTTTTATCCGTCAACAACAGCGTGTTAAACGGTCTAAATAGTGAGAAAATTGTCAGAGGACTGACAATAAACGACTCTAAAGCAAGCAACCGTTAACCCTTTGGCTCCATAAGGCTGATATTTTGGCTTCGTAATGTATTTGCTATACAGATTGTCAGCGCAAAAGCGTTAAGAATAATAACCACAACAATTTACAGCAAATAAATTTTAAAATTCATCGAAGCAGAGCTGAAACCAAAACATGGAATCTTGGGAATCTAATAATTACGTGCATCATGTGTAAAAAAATTTCAAATGCCAACCGCAATTGTAAACGATATCTGTGAAACTCACATTTGTAAAATTCTTCTGCTCGGTGATAGTAACTTTTTGTCGCTAACCTTCCAGATGAGAGACGTCATGATTTCCCTTCTTAAGCTTCGCCAGCAGTCTCTGTTTCTTCTCCCTCTCTGCTTCCAGGCGCGCCTCCTCAAGCGCCATCCTCAACAGTTCTTCTCTGGTGCGTTGAAGTTCCTAGTGCAAATAAGTAACAGAAAGCATTGGCAAATTAAGTGCTGTGATAAATAAGATAGTGACAATTAAGCCCAAATGAAAGATATGGTTCAAACAGCACATAAAACCTTCTTAACTTAACTAAAATAATCACCAAATTTCTCTAGGTCACCTAAATACACAGGGCATTCATTTTGATTTTTTAATGAATCTGTGAGCTTACATTTTAAATAAACAGTAATGGTATAAATCGGTGCTAGGACAAATTGTCACGGACAAAATGTCATGGGGACAAAATGTAACCATAACTCTAACCCTAACCCTAAACCATGACATTTTGTCCGTGACATTTTGTCCACAGACATTTAGTCCAGCCACGGATATATCAGCATGCATGATTTCAAAACCATCCTTAAAACGATTAATTCCAAATATCAAAGCTTAAAAAGAATTGACGATGGCAGATTTTGATGAAAAGAGATCAACATCAACTAGTCTAAAATGACAACGCTGACCTGTTTGTCCGAAGGCGTCGCCTCAATCATTGGCTTTGACGAAACCGTCGTCTGCTTTTCCACTTGCTTCGTCTGTAATGATTGATTGAATTTCCTCTCCTCTTCCAGCTCCTCCTGGATGCGCTGTTCCTTCTCTTTCCGCCGTTTGAATTCTCGCTCCTCGATCTGCTTCCGGTTGAACTCCTGATTACGAGCAAATCAAACGGCATTTGATACACTGCACTATTAACAGTCAATCATCATCATCATCATCATCATCATCATCATCATCATCATCGTCTTCATCATCGTCATCATCCAGCTCCGTGGGTGCGGTACCCATAGGTGTCGACAGCTTTGGTCGACAATCTGTCACCGTCTCATTCGGGTCATGTGTTACTCTGGTTAGCTTATGAAATCAGCGTGTCTTCATTCCACACACAAGAATAAATGTCCATCGTGAATCAATCACATCTGTAGTCACAGACTATATTTCTAAATAGAACTACATATAATATATATGCCAGTATCTAAAAATTATACACAACTCACAACAGATGCATACATTATAATGTTTTTAGCTTAATTTTAAATAAAATCAAGCTGCTTGAAGCAAACATTATAGAATGGCAAAATAGCTCACCTGCAATTCTAGATATTTTCTTCGCTTCTCTTGTTGTTCCATAAGTGTGACAGGATCAATGGCGACATTCTGCCCTCTGATGAATGTACTGCGCGCACACACACACACACTTATCAACTCACTAAAGCTGCCATACAAGTTTTAAGATGCCAAAACAATGTGTACGCGTATATCTAAAATAGTTCAACATAAGTTCATAACTGATGCAAACTGGCTTTCTAGTCGAAAGGAGAATACATTCATTAGTAAGAAGCAACGTTTAAAAAGCCAACAGCAGAAAAATAACAAATTTTCACATAAATTTCCAAAAGCACTCACTTATTGCCACCGTTTGACTGACTATTCAATGCTTCATCGGTGAAGTCAAAGCCATTGCTTGTTGCAGCGTTGTGTCGATTGGTGGAACCGAGCGGTTGAGCCGCGGTTTCCAAACCAGAGCCACCGGGAATAAATGGACGTGGCTCAGAAATGTGGTGGACAGCTGTACTTCTGTCCTCCCACACGTATCGGTCTGGAGACTCTTCACGGCGTTCTTTCTTTTCCATCAGTTTTCGTCGACGTTGTTCCTCCCGTTGCATTTCTAACAGTACAAAGTTCTTATCTGAAAGATCATCTTCAACAGCCTCTAAAGCACTTTGAAAATCATTTCAAACAACAACAAAAACAACAAATTTTCTTGGTACAGATGCTATATACTAACATGTGCAGGCAAATGAACAAATTTCCAAAAACAGCCACAAAATTATTCGTACAAAATTTCACAAAAGTATATATGGGGCCTAACAGTTGGATAGTAAGTAATGAATAACAGATTCAAAATGGCAGAAATAAAAATGGAAATATCAACAGACATTTATCATCCAGCAAGATCATTGCATGGCAACGGACAACATGCAATCAATCAATCAAGTTTATTTTTCTCAACATACTGATGAGTACAAATCAAGAAAAAAAGACAAGCTTAAGTTAATTAAACTATTAAAGTATAATACATGAATGTCCATTTGCTTGTACATACTTTAAAGAATAATGTTTCAAACTCAGAGTACAGAAATCAGTTGAGAAAAAAAAAGGATTGGCTAAGGGATTTGTATCCCCACACTTCTGTCCTCCAACCTCAAAGTTTGTAATAATATGACATATAAAAGTCTTTAAATGATGGAAATTAGGAATTATTTAGGGATCAAGTAGGAAAGTGATTTAGTTTATTGGATGAAAGATAACCTTCAGATAGTACATATAGTCATATTGATTGTATAAAATGTAGTTAACATATAATGTATAATAAAGGTATTTAGTGATCATAATTGAGAATTTGAGTCAATATTAAATAATTTTAGCCAAAAAAATTAAGTTTGCCATTTTAAAAGAAATATTTTTAAGTTAGTTTTAAATGAGGTTAATTGGTTTAGATTTTTTTAGATCAGGAGGAGGCTATTCCAAATTCTAGGTCCAGAAAATTTGTTAGTAAATAATCTGGCATTAGTAGATGCATATTGAAAGATAGATATTATTGCTATTATTAATATTGCAATGCTGGATCATTCCAGTGTGCTGGTATTTCCATTTTGATTTTTGCCATTTCGAATCTGTCATTCATCATCTATCATGCAACTGCTATACAAACTTCTTGAAACTTCATAGTAATATGGGCGGGAAGTTAGCCGAGTGGTAACAATGTTGGGTGATGGAGCAGAAGGTCACGGGTTCGAGTCCCGCAGGAGCCCTAAAGGTCGACTCAGCCTTTTCGTGGTGGCAAAATGAGGAGCAGTGGTAAAAATCCCTGCGATAAGTCAAACAGGTATGCTACGCGATACACTAGCCCCCGTGGCATTGCACACCTGGCTGAGGGCCATAGCAACGGAGATCAGCGCCGCCCTATGAACAGGGTGCGATTTGTGACTTGAGCAGTGGAGGGAATATTTTGGGGGGGGAAAGAGTTTGGGGGATGTAGTTGTTGGGGAAATGTAGCAGTGACAGGGGGGACATAGTGGTGAAGGGATGTAGCAGTAGGGGGATGCAGTTGGGCAGTGGGGAATCCCCCCAAATCGCGCCCTGCCTATGAAACTTCATAGTAATAATATAATTAATAATAATAATAAGCTTTATTCGTGACAAGCACAGCATTAAATAATACTAACGTGATACAGAAACAACAACAATATAAAGAATTACCAGAGATGAAAACTAAATGACTTTAAAAATTCTTTTGTAATCTCTTACCAAGTTCTTGAAGCCATTCCTGCTTCTGCTTCTCCTTCTCTGACATTAAATGATTTGTAGAAGGCGGTGACACCTAAATTGACAAAAATACATAGTCATTAGTCAATCTAGAAGCCCTGTAACAAATAAGAAATCAAAGATAATCACAGCCATGACCAGAGATATTTCTAGGATTGTGAATTTGGATGGTGGGTGTCGACCTCAAATTGGGGGTGTCCGGAGCTAATTAGTATGCATTTTGTATGCATACCATTGTCACATTACCAAATTTGGGGGTGTCGACCTCAAATTGGGGGGTGTTGGGGGGTTTTAGGGGTGTAAAAATATCCCTGGCCATGACCATAAATCTTTGTAACAAGTAACAATTGACTGTATTCGTGAAATGCTTGGTCTGAATCCAATACATGATATTGTTAAGAATCGTCAACACTCTTTTACAGGTCGGTTCACTAAGAAACCACTCTATTTTATCAATTGTATAATAACAGAATGTGTATAATGTGTAATTGTTAGTTAAGAATGATGTTTATCTTATGTTATCTGCATTTGCAAAATAAAGATTTCTATAAATGCAAATACACACACACAAAATACAATCACACACACACACACACACACACACACACACACACACTCACTGTCAGTAGTCAAATCTTCTTGATCAGACTATAGGCCAAATGCCATATAGATTCTCATTATTAGTCTTCAAAGTCACCTTATAAGCAGTAGATATGGTTTTGAATATTTAATTTTAATCTGAAAATATCTTAAATAATTGTTGACCTTAAACAGCTAATTAGGTCTAAGTCAATGCTCCATTATAGAAGCATAATGAGCTTTATTGAATACTTTTTTGCAAAGTGATATTTCTACAGTGATCACATAATTATCAACTGACTGATCTTCAAATATGGAAATATCCAAACAATTATAACCCAGCAAAACAAAACGGACGTTTGAAGGATCATAAATGTGCTGATATTTCCAAACTGGGTGTCAGGTCTTTTAATCCCCAGTCGATTAATCCTCATCACTTAATCCCCGACACTTGAATCCCAAGTCTTTTAATCCCCTAGCAAATAATCCCCTGACACTTAATCCCCTCAATCACCCCCTTGGAGTTTAAGACCAGAGCTGAATACCCTGAAACTTATACCATGTTTAAATTCCTATATAAAGCAGTCACTACCATTGCAAATAATCCTCTGACACTTAGGGTTAGGGTTAGAGTTAGGGTTGTAATTGGATTAAAAGACTTGGGATTATTTGCTAGGGGATTAAAAGACTTGGGGCTTAAATGCCGGGCATTAAGTGTCTAGGATTAATCGACTGGGGATTAAATGACTGGGAATCTCCAAACTGATTCTTGTTGTTCCTGTTATGTCATTCTTACTGCTCACATGCAAGATTGATAAACTTTTAAATGTTTTTATATAATGAAACTAAAAACTACAACTAACAGAAACTATCAGAAATGTCCAGACAACAAAACACCATCAACAAAACGACTCAACAGTTAACTTTAACCAATATTCTGTGCTACAAAATAATTATTCTGCCAACTGAGTTTATGATGCTGGACAGTAATTAGCTTCTAGAATCATACCTGCAAATTAGCATTCAAGATTTCAAGCAGCAGATAACAAACACTTAATATGCATTTCAAGAAATCAACTGAATAAAATATTAAAACTACATTAATATTATTACATGACGACAAATTATAACACTAATCCCGGAGAGACGGGAGTTTACCTTCGTTGTCCTTGACATTGCCATTCCATCTGCAACTGCATTGATATGGGTGGGGTAGCTCTGCGACTTCTGCAAATGGGTATTCTGTGATGGAGGAAAATGAGAAGGCTCGATACCCCTGAATTTTGAAACTGGTTCAGCCACTGGTTGATTCAGTAACTCCTACAGAAATCAGATAGGCTTACTACGTGAGACACCATGATTTACGAATATGCTATAAATGTGGTCTCACAAAATACCGGTACTTGAATTTTAATAATAATAATTATGATTTTGGATCTAATGTAATTTGGTGACTGCAAAGTGAAGCAAAGTCCTTCCCGAGCTTCAAGGCTAACCTCGAGGCTCCTAGGGCGGCACTGATCTCCATTCCAAGATCCTCAGCTAGGTGACTGACCAGTGCAAGTTACATGATCCAGGCAAGTACTCTCATGTAAGGTGTATATTTACTGTGCAATTAAACCGCTACCCACTGCCATTTGGTGAATGAAGGCTGAGTCGACCTGTTACCATTCTGCCATATTCACACCCCCAAAATTCCCAATGACTTCATTCTAGGAAAAAAGGTGAAATCGTGCATCTGAAACAGTGTGTGAACTTTTTTGACACATTGATAGGAATTTATATTGTTGAATATACACAAAGCAAGTAAATTATGTGGCCATAACAAAGAAAAGAAATGAGTGACCATAGGAAAGAAAGATTAATTTTTTAAAACAAAGTAAAGCATCAGTTGTAGGTAAGCAACATACTCAGTTATGCCTTAGCATATTTTCGGCCTGTTAACCTCTTAGGCCACTAAACCACTAAATTCTGTTGAGCACTCTGTCTCAAACTTTTACATGAATTCAATTAATTATTGGCATGGTCTCAATGTTTGACAACTGTTTTTGTCAGATGAATTTGCTTCTCAGAGCTCTTGTTATAAGTTCAAGACTTTCAATAACAACAGTTTATATCTCAGTCACATTGCAGTTCATCTAGAAACAATTCTCATCATAAACACCTCTATATTTATACCAGAAACACACACAAACACACACATACATATACATGTGTGTGTGTGTGTTAGTGTATGTTTGCAATGAAGTATGCAGCAACATTAATGGATTGACAAAGGAAACAATGGGAGTTTTGCATTGGCTGTTGTAATTTTCAAGTCTGCTGTGACAGTAGCACAACCATTTGACTTAGCAAACATGTAATTGTATGTTAATCATTATTCCCAAAGAAGAAATGCACAAGCAGCCTCCATAAAGACAAAATGACAAATGAACAGAGAAACTCAACATCAAGATAATTATGCTAAGACTTTGTTATAGACAATTCATAAATATCAAACAAAAATCAGGCTATAGAAGCATGCAGGTATAACTTACACAATCACAATACCCGGTAAAATGCAAATATACAAAGTGAGTAAAAGATATATGGTAGTTACAAAAACTCTCAGTAGGTTTTGACAGAATCTGCACTGCTCCTTAACTATGTTCTTCTAAGGGAAAAAAACGTGTATGTTCAAAATATATGCTACTATAGGTGACCAGTGATCTAAAACAATATGTGCAAGCATTGCTCAGGCTGGTTTTCATGCCATGCACGGGTTTAAAACTACTGTATGGCCAGACAGTCTCTGGAGGGAACATAACTCCTCAATATCAAAATAGCAAAATCTATAAAAAGGGAGAACAGCGAAAATATAAACATGGTCACCAGTCGCCTGGAATAGTCATTCACAACATTTCCGAGACGATCCTTGATGGGAGCTCCCCCACCCGGACGACCCCAAGGATGGTCCTTTGAAAGAGCAGATAATTCAGCTGAAGAAACAAAAATAAAAATCCCAACAAGAATTTCACTGAATGCAAGATGAATGAATTAATGAATGAAGCAATTCATATATCTTAAAAATGCATCAATTGTGGATCAGAGGCTGAATAATAACAATAATAATAATCATCATTATTGCATGGTTGTAAACGCACGTTAAGTCATTCACAAGCGAAGAATTGTTAGTGCAGCGCAAATCAAAGCTACACAATTCGATGGCGTACTTACTGCCAGACGCAATTAACAGCACATTCAAAGAATGATTGAAACAGTTTGATATTAACCCCTTTAACGGGAACCCCAAATATACCGGGTATCCGTCCATTTTACAATGAGTTACAGTTAAATACACAGTAAAGGGGTTAAGCAGAGTTGACATTAATCAATGTTCAACGTAAGTGTGCAGCACATCGCTACAGATTTGCAAACAAACACTACCAAATTACAGCCGTCATTTGCCAAACCCAACTGGACTACCTCGCTCTCTTTCCCACTGAAGCTTCTTCTTTTCAGTCGCTGTAAGAAAACGCGGTGCATCGTCCGCCTGGTTCTCTGACCTGAAAAGATCAATTGTCAAAATATATTCTGTTTTATTTCACATTTAATCCTTAGAGAATTTAAGCCAATGCAAAATCCATTCATTAAGAAATTCTACCATTTATCGATACATCCATACCTTTGTATATAAAGTGTAATGCTCAAAATCAAGAAGTCACTAGTACAAAATAAAAATCTAGTAAGATCGCATAACAACTTGATTTGTAGTGTAATAGCTAAGTACACGATACACATTAATTATACAAACTTGAAATTTTGCACTCTGATATATATATATATATATATATATATATATATATATATATATATATATATATATATATATAAAATTAATTGAGCAGTTGAGGGAAGAATATCAGGAAAAAAGACAAAAGGAAGATCAAGAAGGATGCTACTGGACTGGATGATGAAAACAGATACACACACTACACAGTCACAAGCAAGACCTATGCAGAAATCAAAGAAGAAGCAAGATGCAGAGAGGAATGGAAACAATGGAGCCCTGAACCTGTCCCAGGACACAGAACATGATATATATATATATATATATATATATATATATATATATATATATAAAAAATTCCATTTTGCTCATTAAAATGAAGTTATCACTAGCCCAACAATGTACTTGGCTGAGCTGAATTGTGCAGAGGTTACATGCCTAGCTTGCTTTTGATTTTCTAAAAGACTTTGCATCGGCTGAGGGTCACTTCTTGTCCTTTGAACCTCATCTTGATTACGCCAAAAAGTTTCGACAAAACCTGTTACATCACATAAACAAATGCTATCGATTAGAGTCTATTTTGTGACTTCTGAAACAGCAAAATATCTAATCAAAAGAGCTATCACCTGTGCTACAATGTCGCTACATGTAAATTGCTATAGTAACTTTGCTCTTTGAATACTGTTTTGGGTAGAGTATTTGATATTATTAACACTAATGCATTACAACAGAAAACTTGCAAACACACACACACACACACACACACACACACTGCTTAAGATATGTTTGGAATTTTACTCTATTTAGTTTACTAGGTTAAACCTGGTTCCTGTTGAGAAATATAAATCTCAAGAGTCAATTATGCACTATTAATTAATTAATTGATTTGCTAATTAACCAAATACCATTTTGTTTCTGCCACTCAAGTTGTTTCCTCTCAGACAGAGACAAATAAGACTTTGGCAATCCAGGTGTAGAATCTTTGAAATCCTGTGATTGTCTGTCTTTGTCTTCATGCCAGAGACTGCCACTGCTCCTTAAATATAAAAAACTTGATAAATCACTAAAAACCACATAAGTTTCATCCTTATTAGAGCTGTGTTGATTGCACATTTTGCCGATTTTTCCGATTGCTAGACAACCGATTGTTTTGCCGATACCGATTATCTGTCGAATTCTCCAAATCGGGCTTTCTAATGATCATGCAATCAAATATGCCATAAAGGTGCAGCATAAATTCACATGTCTTCTGTATGCAGGTGCAATTCGAGGTTTGCCAAGAGACCCAATGCACAATGTGTGTTTAATGATTAACAAATAATGATTTTTTTATTATTATTTATTATATCAAATTTTAAATTTCTATAATCAAATTGTAATCTAAAATTTTATACCTAACAATCAGCCCGAATACGAATGTTACAATTAATCGGTATCGACACCAGATTGGCACCCGATTACCGACTGTTCTGATTGTCCTAATACCGTTAATCAGTCAAATTATGAATGCTTCCAATTAATCGACACAGCTCTAATCTTTATTCTATTGATAGTGTCACAAAAGTCTGATTTCCCCAATAAAAACACCAATGCAGTATTACTCTTACTTTCACTCAAAGTCATGTGTTTTTCAATGCAGGCATATAAAACTTTAACACTGACAACATGTGTGTGCATCCATGCGTCTTTATGCATGCATGTGCATTAGGGTGGCCCACGATACTATGGGAAAGAAAAAAAGTATAATTTTCGGTTCTCCACAAGGCTGCCCTTGTTACACTATGTAAAAAGAGTGTGCAGGCAGGTTTTTGTACATATTGATGCATATTTGAAGGTCGCTACCAGAAGCAACTTCTTACTGCTGACTGTTTAATTACTCATTTGATTTGGGCGGCTGATGCTGAAAATTTGCCTCTAAAAAGATCTTTAATAATTTTCCACACAAGACATTTACATCAACAGCTGAAAGTGAAGCATTCTCTTCTTCTCTCCAATACCACTTATTCTCCATTGGGATGGGAAGCTACTTCCTGACATTGCTGGCGGTGGTGAGCTTGTTCTTGTTGATCGTATAGCAATTTTTGGTGACTAGTGGGCAAACAGAACAACTACTTGCTGTGCCTAAAATTAGCAGAGGAACTGGCGAAGAACAATCACAAGCTTGTATTCATTCCTTGAATGACTGGAAACTGGAAGAACTGGTGCAGGGACTCATGTTTGATACAACAGCAGCCAACATGGGTCTGCGTTTGTGTGCCTGCACCCTCATTGAAAAAGCAATCTGTAGAGAACTGGCGTGGATAGCATGCCGTCATCAGCCGTTCGGGTGATGCTGGCAGCCGTGTTTTCTGCAGTTCTTGGACCATCCTGTGGACCTGAGATCAAACTCTTCCAGAGGTTTATATAGATGTGATGCCCAATTATAACGTATTACCCGTAACCAGCCAGATTTTCAGATTCCTAATCCCGACAGTAACATGTTTAACGGTATAACATATACAGACAGCGAACTGAAATTTTGTCATTCTACGCTGAAGCACTGAAATGTAAAGCACCAAGAGAAGACTACCGTGAGTTGGTTGAACTGAGCTATCATTTTCTTAGAGGTTCATTGGAGGGTCATCCCAGGTTTCTACAAAACCACTGCATTGCACAGAGCCAGGTGGATGGCGAAAGCCATCTATTCCCTGAAAATGTTCTTATTCAAAGGTCAGTTAAAGCTGACGGCATGGGAGCAGAATGGCTTATCAAACATGTCTGTCTTCGTTGCAACAGATCTGTGCTCGCTTCTGGCATGAAGCTCCTCTTGCACAATGTGCACCATTCAACGACTTCAAGGTGCTTGATCTTCTACTTCATTACCCAGTGTCAACCGTTAGAGTAGCTGCAATCAAAGCATTCTCTCCACCACTTGTGGTATTTCTCTGAACATCTTATCACACTTGCCTTATTTGATGATAAAGTGAGCTACGAAACCAAGGCAGCAATGGCCAGCAACTTCTCCCGTCCAAAACTCGAACAATTTCAGGCGCCTGGACGAAAAAACTTTCAATTATTCTACCCTCTTGAAGAATATGTTAACCAGCAGATCTTTGAAGCTGTTCGACTTGCTTGACAAGGACGGACAGCAAAAAGCTCAGTCTTTCTTATCCAAGCCAGTTGCTTTGTGGACTGAAGACAGTATATTTCAGGAAATGAAACAAAGCGTGAAGCTTCTCAAAGTTGTCAATGACTGCGCAGAACGGGGCATTGCTCTCATTCGGTCATATAACAATACCCTTACAATAAACGAGGATCAAAAACAATATCTGGTGAAGCTGGTCAGCAGACACAGGAAATTATTTCCAATTCCTACAAAGGCAGCTCTGTCATGCTCACTTACTCAAAAATAAATCCTTAAGACTTTGAAGCTAAGACTCTGTTATTACGTTTACCCTAAAGACGCTGGACTCTTTGCTAACCCTACTTAATTTAATATACCTATTAAACTGATTGAAAGGCTGATACTGCATTTAATTATTTTGGATTTCAATCTGTTATAGGTAAGTGGAATGGTTTGCATTACACTAATACAGTCACGGCAGACAGTAATAAACTGCTCGTTTCTGATTATCGTATACATACAACAAGAAGTTGCAATTGGTAGCTACCTCTAAATATCGTCAGATCATCATAAAATTTTGCATATCTATTACTAGCATCAAGTGGAACATGTGCAGCCTTGTGGAGAAACAATTTTTTAACTTTTTGTTTTTTGGGCCACCCTAATGTGCATGTATACTAGATAGATTACAAAACAATACTTAATACAAAATTCTATTATCTTCAAATTGCACAAATGGGTCATTATATTGTTCTATGTATAGTAATAAGAAATCGATGAAAGCAACCCATTGTTTCATGCTGTGGGTAAAGGAGACTATTATAATATCATGTGACAACATAAAGATCCCTGAAACTCTTCAGACTGGCAAATTTCTAATGCATTGCTTTCACAAACTAGCTACCAATGAAACATAAACCTTTATCTTAAATAATAATGACTTTCAAATAAAAGCCAAAGTTGCTTCAAGCACATGATACCTGTTTTCAGAGTCTTTGGCTTTATGTGGCACACGATTTTCTTCAGTGTCATTTGATGAATTATGGGTTTTCACCGGTTGAGAAGCAGCTTTGCTCGAGTGTTTCTCTGCAAAATGCAATTTTACTTAGTCTATTAACTAACTAATTGCAGAGATGAGATGTCTAAGAAAAATAATGGAAGTCAGCAAATATCAAAAATTGAGAAATGAAGACATCAGACAACAGACAGGAGCCACAGAAACAATTATCGATAAAGTACGCAAAAGGAGATTAAATTGGTTTGTACATGTTAAAAGAATGGACAACAATAGATGGGTATACAAAGCACTGCATACGCACAAAGTAGAAGGAGACAGAGGGAGACCGAGAAAAAGATGGATGGATAACATCAAGGAAGACCTGGAAGCAAAGAACATGTCGATTGTTGAAGGATGCAGATTAGCGCAAGATCGAGCAAAGTGGAAATGTTTCATGTTTCAAATCTACCGGTAACTATTGCCGCCATGCAGGCAGAAAGATAATAATGATGATGATGATGATGATGATGATGATGATGATGATGATTAACTAACTGAAGAGAGATGCAAACAAGTCTCTAGTATTAAAAGACCTATAGCACTGATCCAGTTCAGAAAATCCTGTGTACGATTGAACAGATACAAAATCATTTGGATCGCTAGTCATTACATAGGCATTTTTCAAATTATGATGGCATCGATTGAATGATTCTCTACTTTTATGTTCTTAAGTACAATGAAATCAATTGACAAACCCCTCAACCTTAAGTCAATAGAATAACAAGAAAAGCAAGTTTTGTATAATACCTGATTCAATTGCTAACTTCCCAAGCGTTTCCATAATTGTATCAAACTCTGCCTGTGTAAGAGTGACCATATCTGCGTTCTTTGAGGTTGCCTTCACACCAACTACATCTTTCTTTTTTCCCATTTGCTGCTTGGAATTTTTTGACTCCACATTTTTGCCACTAGGTTTTTTGGCTCCATAGGTAGATCCCTTTGGCTCAACTGACTTTCCCTTATACATGGTCTGTCTCATTATGAATACTGCCTATTAATGCAAATAACAAAATTAACAAAACAATGATTAAGCAACACAAAAAAATTCCTTGCATTTCAAAACATAACTTGAACTCATTCAGGATGGTATATGTCTGATCAAAACACAGCAATCAATATATGGAAATACTGAAACAGTAACACTGAGTGGTAATGATAATAATTACTAACAATCAACACTGCATCTATTATCCTTTTACGCTCAAAACATCTTTGCCAAGACTAAAGCAATGCCTGGGAACAAATATCATCTAACACATACTATATAAAACAGGCCTCACTACAGCAAAATCTCTTTCAATCAACAATTTCTTCTTAAAATCTCTTAAGATGCAGTACTAATAATGCCTAGACAAAGTGTCCTTGTCTTTGACTATGCTATGCTTATGGTACTATATAAATAGGCCGGTATACATACACAAACAATGAAATACTACTGAAAAGGCAATTGACAATAGCTTTGAATAGCCAAAAAATGATTAATCGAAAATTTAATGAATTTTATGATTCAAGTTAAATCAATAAGTTTTATAGTGCCATTTTAATAATACACCGGGACAGTGGTCGCTTGACGATCGAGAAAATCATATCTGTGATAATTAGTAGGCTGAATTCCAAGGCATCACACAACGTTTATAACTAGGAAATTACTTTGATAAATTTGATATTAGATGACTGAGTCAATTAATAGAAATTAAATCAACATTGAAACCTAATTTTGATGTAACCGATATCCACGTTCTATATAATAGCGAAGAAAGCTGATATCTTATTGCATTTTCACAAAATGGCGCTACATAAATTTAACAAAATACACCACACATTCTACTGTTGCCATAAAGTATTAAGAAATTAAACAATTCGATAAGTTATTCGACCGTAAATCTACCTAAAAATGTAAATCCTTATCTATTGTAGCGCACGTATCGAATTTTTGATTAATTCAATCGAAATAAACGGTTGTTTACAGTTCACCGCCATGGATATGAACACAACAGGGTTGCTAGACGTCTAGCCATTGTGTAGCACAAAGATGCATAAGTAATCGACCCAACATAGCCCAATGATGCACCATTTTCTTAAAAAGATATTTAAAATGTAAAGCATAAATCTAAATCTTAAATGTATATAACGAATTATTATAGGCCTAATAGTGCAATAGCCATCAGCCTAAAACGATAAGTAGTCATGTCCATTCCGTCCCTGGGTGCATACATCAGTGGCGGCTACAGGATTTGGCAAGTGGGGGGCCGTTGGGGTGGCAACTTCTAATCATGGGGCCAAACATTTGTTGTTATGTATGTAGTATTAAGTATAGGGTATTAGGGTCCCAACAGGGGGCCACTGGGGGACCAGGCACTCGATAGGGGGCACGGGCCCCCTGGCCTCTCCTGTGGAGCCGCCACTGGCATACATCCACTTATAATAGCAAGATCCAGGAGTACGGAATGACCTCTGGATTTCAACCACGACCAGGGCCGGATTAAGGTCCGAGTGAGCCTGGGGCTGCATATTTTAAGTGAGTCTATTTTAGCAAATTTTATAACGTTTCAACGGTTTCGTAACGACAAATGCGACAACAGAATCAGAGAACTCTCATATAGAGCAGCCTTTCCCAAAGATGGCGACCTAAAAGTGAGTCGCAGGGCTCAGTCTAGTGGGTAGCGGGTTAGCTCGAAATTACATTCAAACGTATCATTTCTAATCAATATCACAATGCCACAACTTTCCCCACAAGCCTTGAAAGTTGCAAGTAAGCTTTGGTTTTAAGAAATTTATATACCTGCAATCTTTTTTTACCTATAATAATTAATTATATTAAAATGGCTGGTGTTTTATTCAATTTTACTTTGCAACAAGTTTGCAGGGTCACGGAATGTTACAAAGCCGCTGAAGTGGGTCGCAGTTTCGAAAAGCTTGGGAAACCCTGCCTAGCAGCCCTATAGTAAGCTACTTTTAAAAATTAATCTTATTTCGCAATAATGCAAGGAAAGCGTAGGTCCTATTCCTGCCATTTTGCTCTGAAACTGCTATAACAATCATCTCGTTCACATGAACAGGATATGGATTTTTGTCATACTCATAGGTTTTTAAAGACGCGTAACAAAGGTTTGTTCCTGGCAAAATTTAAAACATAATTATCAAGCAACTTCAATATCGAATTCTCTCCGTTGGTCTTATTTTTGGGGAAAATATTAATAATTCTGCCTCACGTAGGCATCGATATAGGCCTACATTCTATATCGATGCACGTAGGCTATGTGACGTATTAAATGGTCAAACTGATCACCTTTTAAAAATTTCAAAATATATCATTTCATAAAAATGAAATACCTCCGTCAAATTTTTTTGGGCAATAAATTTTGTTGGGCGCATGTCTCCCCGTTTGTGGGCGCGCGCCCACGCGCCCACCTTAGAGGGAACATTGGTCACGGGGCTACCCCCCCGCCTATTTGCACCTAGACTGGTCGTGAGATTTGTGCAAACGAATGAGAAACTTTTATCAGCAGATGTGACAGACGCTTTATTGTTTCATTATGCTAAACGTCAGGGACTGTTTTAAGAAAAATGTATCACTGCACTAAACACTCAGAAAATTTGTGGACATCCGCGCAAAAAATCAAAAAAGGTCGTCAGGAAAATTTATCACTGCACAAAACACACAAAAAATTGCATTTTACCAATGCACATTTTCATTCTTTCATTGCACATTCTGTGCATCACTGTACGTTAAAACAGGCCCCTCAACCTTGGTTCAATTCTGACATTGCTGAAACTAGGCGATGTCGCAGCCAATTATTGGAACGACGATGGAAGTCTTCTCGTCTACCGAGTGACAGGCAGAAATTTAGAGACCAATGCAAAATTGTCCGTAAATTGATTTCTCTTAACTAAATCCAACTATTTGACTAATCTTGTCACGCAAAATTCTTCAATTCCTCGTCTACGCTGGAAATCTCTAAATAGCATTCTTCATAGGGAAAAGTCAAGTGTCACACCTGGTTCCTTCTCTTTATCGTCACTCCCAGATATCTTCTGTCAATTTTTCTCCAATAAAATATCTACCATTCGCCTAAAATTTCAGATAATTTCTTCAACTGGTTTCTCTTTTCCGAAATCCCCACCAATTCCTCTTAATTCCTTTAAACCTACCACCCTTAATGAAGTTCGCCAGATAATCTTTACAACACCAATAATTAGTCAATGTACTCTTGATGTCGTACAAACTCAAATTCTCAGAGATTGTTTTGATGTTTTAGGTCCAATAATAACAAGCCTTATAAATCTCTCATTGCTTGAAGGGTGTTTCCCCTCTGCAGTTGTTCATCCACTACTTAAAAAGCCATATCTCTCTCTCTCTCTCTCTCTCTCTCTCTCTCTCTCTCCTGACGACTTGTCTAACTATAGGCTTATATCTAATCTTAATTTCTTATAGAAAATTCTTGAAAGAATAATTGCTAAGCAAATGCATGCTCATTTGTGTTCTAGTCCACATTACCTCCCTTTCCAGTTTGCTTACCGAAAATATCACTCTACCGAAACGGCGCTGTTGGCAGTCCATGATTATATTGTTCGGGCTATTGATGCTGGGAAAGTTACTGCTCTTTTACTTCTTGGCCTATCTTCCGCCTTTGATACTGTTGATCATTCTATTCTTCTTCATCGTCTTGAACATTGGTTTGGAATCTCTGACTTTGCTTTACATTGGTTTTCTTCATATTTACATCCTCGCACTCAATCAGTGATAATAAATGAGAATCTCTCAACTCCCACTGATCTGTCTTGTGGTGTCCCTCAGGGCTCTGTTCTTGGACCTCTGCTATTTACTCTCTATGCAACCCCCTTGGGTTCACGTCTTGATGAACATCAAGTGGCTTATCATCTTTATGCTGATGGCACTCAAATTCTCATCTCTTTTGATCAATCTTCTTCAAATTCATCCCTTGAGACTTTATCCACTACCTTCACTAATATTCAGTCATGGATGGATTCAAATAAACTTCTTTAGAATTCATCAAAAAATGAGTTCTTGCTATTAGGTAGGTCTACTCCAGCTCAATTGACCAAATTCGAATCTCTGAAATCTGTAGTACTAGGAGATTCCACTATTGTCCCTAGAAGTACTTCTGCTCGCAACCTTGATGTGATATTTGACTCTTCTCTCTCTTTTACTAGTCACATAAATTCAGTCTGCAAAATTTCTCATTTTCATATTCGGGACATCTATCGTATCAGACATCTCCTCCCTAAGCCTGTTTTTTATTCTGTTACCCAATGCATTGGTCTCTAGTCGCCTAGATTATTGCAATTCCTTGCTTTTTGGCATCACAAATTCAAATATGCAGAAACTCCAGACAGTACAAAATTCCTTAGTTAGAATCATATCCAACACTCCAAGATTCGAACATATAACACCAGCTAGACAATCCCTACATTGGCTTCCTATCAAATACCGAATTAATTATAAAAATTTGTCTTTTAGTATTTAAAACCATAGTATATAATGAACCCTATTACCTTAAGATGAGACTAATACCTCGACCTACTACTCAATCCACTAGGTATTCGGCAGGACTTTCACTTGTTGTTCCTTATTCTCGCACCGTCATTGGCAGGGCCAGATTAAGGCATAAGCCAGGTAAGCCATGGCTTAGGGCCTCGCTTCCAAACAGGGGCCCGCTGGACACTACTGTAAATTTGAAAGTTACAAATTTACACTGTATAATTTAAAAATAGTCAAATCATCGCAATTATACGATGAAACCGTTCTTCCAACTTTACTATACGTCTGCCGTTGTCAGACTGTTTGACGCCAGTGTTTCAATAAATAATCGATTAAATAATTCTGAATATGTTGCTAACTAACGAGTCTAACCGTAGGTGTCGTCCAGTGTCACTAGATGGGGAAGTGTAAATCGGCCTAGATCTAACCTAATTTGAATCGTCGCCAGGACTCCATGACAGATTGCATCACGGTATACAAACGTGAATTTCTTCGTCGATATCATTGACTATTTTGAAAGTAAGGCTACTATACTTTTGCCAAATGTGCAATACAGAAAAATCAATGCCAGAAAATCTGTTAGACCAAGGCAAGCAAGAATGATGGAAATGCTGAAATATACAACTTGAACCAAAAGACAAGTTTCGAATCAAAACATTTCTTCCAGCTGTAGATGCCCTCTCCATACATCTCAAACGGAAAAATTAGTGAATGGCGCGCAAATTGAGACGGTGATGAGTGTGAGCTAGCAGCTGATGTCTAATCAAACGTTGCTAAGAAATTTTCTTTCTTGACAAGCTTGAACCAACAGTTAAACCAATGCATGAAAGCAGCACATTTTCTGAAAGAATGTTATCCTGACGACATAGACGACAATTTAGTAAATGAGCTACAACATTTCTACTCTTATATCAAAACTAAAGAAATTGCCAACCCCGAACAAAAGAAAGAAATTAAACAACTGAATCACCAAGACATGTATAATATAATTTTTCAAGATGGCATTGAAAGAAAGTGTTTTTCCAAATGTTTTGATTGTGCTGCGTATGTTTCTTACACTAATGGTAACTAATTGTTCAGGCGAGCGTTCATTTTCACAGATGAGGAGAATAAAAAACGAACAGTGAACTGCAATTGGCCAAGAAAGATTAGGTTCACTTAGCTTGCTGTGTATCGAATCCGATATTTTGAGAGAAATACAGTTTGACGATATTATTTCAGAATTTGCAAGACAGAAATCAAGGCAAAAATTCTTTTGATTTTAAAGGAGTTATTTGAAATTGTAAAGTTTTTACTACTTGAGATTGAACTAAATTACATTAGTGTCGTCATTTCATAAATATAAAAAGTTTTAATTGTTACATTTTAAAATATATGCCTTTTCGTTCGTCCCTATACAACTGATGTCAGGGGCGGGACCTATATCATATGCTGGCTTAGGGTCACATGAAGCCTTAATCCGGCTCTGGTCATTGGCACTAGTTGTTTCTCAGTGTGCGGCCCTAAACTTTGGAATTCATTACCAATATCACTTCGTAAAACTACCAATTTATCATCTTTTAGATCTGGTCTTAAAACATACCTGTTTGACTTGGCTTATCCCCCCTTAGATTGCTCCTCCGCTGTTCTGACTGATCTTCCGGATTGATCTGACTCTAATTCTATTTGGATTTGGTGCGCCATCGGCTGATGCCTTGGGCATTATGATAGTGGCGCCATAGAAGTTTATTGATTGATTGATTGGTTAGCACCTGAATATCCTATTGTCAATCGTCGCCCACAATATATATATATATATATATATATATATATATATATATATATATATAAGTCTAGTTGGATCTATAAGTCTACTTGGATCTACAATAGTACAATTGAGTAGTCTACGTGGTTGTTTGTGGTTTTAGCCTCCGCGAATCATGGATGAATAAATTTCACGGATGGTTGACCACACCTGCATTGGGAAATTCTCCGACGCATCTGACTCAATCTCGAAATTCTCTTTCACTATCGGTTTTCCACAGCAGTTCGATATTTCTCGATATCAAAAGAGAAATGTGATCGACTGGCCGAGGACGATCCTAGAGGAAGTGAAAATTCTGCGGCGGACGGTGGGTGGGGAGCATTAGCGTCGCCACGGGGGGGCAAATGTGGCAACTGCCCCCCCAACCTCCCCAGACCACCTACCAGATTCGCGCAAATCCGGTGAGAAAGTTTTTTGTGAAGGGGGGGGAGGGGGCGGTAAGGAATCTGACACGCCAGACCCCTTTTGCCCCCCAACCAAAAATTCCTGGCGACGCCACTGGTGGGGAGTAGTTCGACCCTCTACTGTTTTTCGTTTTTTTGAAAGCCCAGCATAGCGTCATTTCACACTGCCTCTGCCCCCCCTCCCCCGCAAAAAATTGACGCCCCTGAGCCCAATATGTGCATTCTTGGCTTCACTAGACAGGATTCTATGTCAAATCGGTAAGGAAGATAGTTATCTGTCCTTGAGTCTTTGTCACTAAATTAAACCATCTGGGCTATTGTGACTTCTACACTCTACAGAATACATCTCCACGGTGCCTCCAAATTACCTTCTTCGGCAAAAGTTCTTCCAAATACTGAGGTTACAAACACTTTTTGCATACTTGATGACATCAAAATAAGTTTGCAATGAAATGTCTTCGTTTGATCTATCTAAAGACACACTTATTTAAGATCTGATATAAGTGTAATGTGTAAAGCGCTTCGCTAAGCCTGCCTTGACTATAGCGCTATATAGGTTGACATATTGACATATTGCTCGAATGCATTTAGTTTACTACTTAAACTTTATAGAGATGATATATTTATATAAAACTAATAGACGCAATGTCCTGCAGCTTCAATTAAATAGTTGACGCAGTAAAATAGTCTGTTTATCTCATATTGAAATTCTATGTAGCCTACGGCTAAAGCTACAGTATACATGCACAATTGTACTGACGTTGCAGTGTAAGAGCTAAGAAAGTCATCTTGAAGACAGGATAACATGGATTGAGTCAGTATCTACAGATTTTGTATCTAGCTTTTAACATACAAGAATGTGCAAATCTTTCTGTGTAACTTTTGAAAAGTAGCTCAGGATTTCGAACTGCTTGAGTTTAAGCAGCTCTGTTCCTGGCAATTGTAACTCCTCCGATGACAACCAGAGGAACGGCCAGTGGAGCAGCAACAGCAGCAGCAGCCCCGGTGAAACCACCTGCAACAACAGATCCCACCATCGTTCCAACTCCACCTGCTACCAATGACGCTCCTGCGGCTACTTCTGTAAGGCGCTGTCGTTCTACCTCGTGTCTTCTTGCATCGTCCTGTCTGGACTTTTTCAATTCTTCAGTCTTCTTCTTTAAATCTTGAATTTCCAGGTCTTTGTTCTTCAGCTGCAGTTGGTGTCGACACTGAAGCTCAGACATTTCCTTGTCTTTATTCTTCAGCTGCATTTTGCGTTGAAACTCACGCTCCGATATTTCCTTGTCTTTATTCTTCAGCTGCATTTGGCTTTGAAACTCAAGCTCCGACATTTTCAACTTAAGCTCCGACATTTCCTTTTCGTGTTTTCTTTCATTTTCTTTTCTTTCATTTTCTTTTGCCTTTTCACTCAGTTTCATTATCTGCAGTTGCATCTTTATCAACTGTAGATCTTTGGTTGATCCACTCATCGATATTGTAGAGTCACTATCTTCCTGCAGATCCAGGCAAACCGTAGACCTACTAACCGGAAGGCTGTTAGCCGGTGACATGCTTTTCTTCGTTACGAAGACTTTTGGCTCTGAGTCCTGAGTGCAAGGCATTGTTTGTTGAATTCCTTTTCAAATCAATATTCACTCCTGACAAAAAGTAAGCGAATGAAGATGTACCTTCAAAGATGGACATTTCACGCCTATGTCTAATATAGAGCTTTAATATATATATACTCAGTTCAAGTTCAAGTACAAGTTCATTATTGTCAGGCATTCATACGATTTTATTATAGATGTCACTTTTAGGTACAGTCATTCTTGTGATGCAGAGTGTAAACTTTCTGTGAACCTATTGGTTTCAATGGTTTGTTATAAAATCATTTTAAAGTTACATAGGTGACATGCTGATGTACACATACACTGTAGAATGCCTCGACAGCAAAAGTCAAATAGCCTAAGCCTACAGATGTCTGGATATATGGCCGTATCTCAAAAACTAGAGCCATAGACTTCCCTAAGTAAGGGGTCTATGACTGGAGCTGATAGAGAAAATCGGATGTCATATTTAGAATCAGCACCCTAAATATACCAAGAAGCATGTCTAACTTCTAAGGCACCATATAAAATTTTTTTTGTTGCCCTGCGTAATTTGTAGATAATTTAGAATAGTTTGCCAGTGCAATAACTGCAATAGCCTTCTTTAGTTTCAACTTACATTCAGTAATGCTCTGTGGCTGTTTGCAGGGCCACCTTAAGGCTTAGGCAGTTTAGGCACTGCCTAGGGGCGAAAAAATTTAGGGGCGAAATAAAACGGGGACGAAAAAATGTTTGAGGCCCGGTATTTGATAGAATAATAAACGTATGAATATAATTTAATATTCCTTTCTTTGCTTTGCTATTCTTGACATAAATAATAGCGGTCTGCCTGCCGTCACTGACATGAGCACTGCTGCTGTCGTAATTCTAATCTTGTTAGCCATAACACATAGACAGAAGTTAGTGGGTACTTTAATATTTTAACCATGGAAGGCGCCACAAGTCAAATATTGGGTGGGCCAACATGGCCAATATTTCAGAGTCAAAACAGCGCAGCGAGAAATTCTTGCCGTTACGATCAATCGATCATTGAAAAAACACAGTTGCATGGTTATATAAATATAGTAATTTTATATGGTCTTCCACATCTGTGAAATCTCAATTACATATGGCAATATTATGCCAATATATTGGGGATTTGGGGTTATTAGTTAAACAAAACATTGTAATTTGCCAATTGAAATTGGGTGGTGGGCCAAAACATTGTGGCCCATTGGGCCTAAATATTGGGTGGGCCATGGCCCACCTGGCCCACCCTGTTGCGCCCCCATGATTTTAACAGACTTGCTATTTGTTATGTGAAATATCGTCTTATGGTAGGCATAACGTATTAGCGTTTGACAGTTGTTATGGTACCGTAGCAGACTACAGACGTCCGTATATGTGAATGGTCGAAAATTCAAATCTGCCTAGGGCGTCCAAAAATCTAAAGATGGCCCTGGTTGTTGGAATTTTCCAGAAATTAAGAAGTAGAAGTTATTGACATGAAACCTAACCTGGTGCACCAAAGTGTGTGTGGTTTTATGTCCAAAATGCACTGAGACTCACCTACAACGGCTACAAGCTTCTATTGTTCCAAAAAATGTCCAGGGTTATACCCCCGTTTAGAGGTGGGGTGGGGTGGGGAGGGGAGGACGGGAAGGGGATGCTGCTTCTCAACAGCCAGAGGAGGATGGGCGCCCTGCCCAGACCGTAAGCCTTTGCATTAGTTTAGACTAGGGATTAAGGAGAGATTCAAGTTCTTCCCATTTCCCTTCGGCCATATGAACGCTGCTGTTGCATATGTCGGAATATAAATAAGTCGGAATGCAGATGAAATCGACAACATTTTAGGCAACCATTGTCATATGTTTAGCCGTTAATTGCATACGATTTGACTGAAATCATCGTTATAAAGCTCAAGTAGAAATAATTTTAGTATTTACCGATTAAAGCTGAAGATTCCTGCAGCAGTTAAATTGAAACACCAGTTTCAGAGGTCTTGTAACTGCGTAAAAAGCACCGTCACTGAGCGTCTCTACTGCATGTATAGGCCTACTGCATAACAACGGGTGTTAACGATTTTTCTTCAGATGACGTGTGCTCAGCGCAGGTAAAACACTCACACCTGATGCCAACGTTGACCTGTGAATTTACGCACATTTCACTTTCGATAACATAGACAGGCCAGCAGCGTAGCCAGGAATTTGATATTTTTTATTTGAGGAGGGTATAAATCTGGTATAAATTGGGTGGGGGCGCATAAAGCATAACTAGTCAGTTCTTAACCATAGATGTAAAAAACATAAATATTAAAATAAAAACATGAAAAATATGTTTTAGAAAAATATAAAAACATAAAAAACATCGGCCTCGTTTGCAGTCCTTTATTTACCATCCATCCACGCTTCACATTTGACATTAGGGGCCTATATTGAAATAATATTGACTGACTTGAATATGTGATTCCTTGTCCTTGAAACATTAGTTCTGCAGCATCACCAAGAAGATGAGCCCGAATTATCTCAGAATGAATTGATAACAAAATTTGAGGATGCTCAAGACTAGGAAAATGATATAAACTGGTATGCAGGAAATAAAATAAAAAACATAAGGAGCTTTAATAAACATGTAAAACATGTTTTTAAGAAAAACTAAAAAACATAAAAAACTTTTTTACATCTATGTGCTTAACTAGTCATTGCCATGGGCGCCCACGGAAATTTTTTCAAGAGGGGCAAAACATAATGGTCATGGCTATGCAACATAAATTTTTCCAAGAGGGGCAAAACCCATCTTAACACAATGATCACGGTTAATATTTTAGCAAGGTTTTCAAATTTCAATGGGAAATATTGGCATTTTTATTTTCCAGGAGGGGACAAGTGCCCCCTCTTGCCCCAATGTGCGGGCGCCCATGGTCATTGCTATTTCAACAGTCACATGAAAAAACTTTAAGGTAGACTGATTTTGGGGTGAGGGAAAGCACATATACCGATATACTCCAGTCTCCATTCCATCGCTAAGCCGCTCACATAGGCGTAAACTTCTCCTTGGTCTCTAGGTTTGACCCACACGCACTTCACTTTTTTGAAACTCTACCATAGGGAAGGGGAAGGTATATGTGCTGGCAGTGGCGGCTCTAGGATTTGGCAAGTGGGGCGCCGTTGGGGTGGCAACTTCTAATCATGGGGGCCAACCATTTGTTGTTTAATGTATGTAACATTAAGTATAGGGTCCCAACTGGGGGGGCTACTGAAGGGCCAGGCACTCAATAGGGGGCACGGGCCCCTCCTGCCCCCCCGGTGGAGCCGCCACTGTGTTCTGGGCCCCCACTTTTTTATCCGAGTTTCCGCCAATGTTCGATAGCAGAACCTATGAGCGCGTTGGAATTTATTCAAATAAATGAATTAATTCCTTTAAAAATATGTATGCTCGATTGCTTTTCATCAGAACAACATAACAAGTAATTCACGAACAGTATTAGAGCAACGTCTTATGCCATGCGTGCCATAAGTGGCTTCACTCTGGCGATACTAAATTTCTATTCGCCAGATGGCCGTTGCCTTTCGCTGATTCATGTACAGTACCCAGAACCAACACTGAATTTGGCAAGACAGCTTTTTCTATTTCTGAGCAAAAAATCTGGAACTCTCTCCCTCCAGCTGTCAGATCTCCCAATTCATTGAGTATTTTCAAATCCAGACTTAAAACACGTCTCTTTCAATTAGCTTTTCATCCATAGTCTGTCTTACTCCCTCCCTCTGACTGATTTCTGGAATGACCTGGATAGATTTGAAGTAGGCCTACCATCGATTGTATTATTATTATTATTATTATTATTATTATTATTATTATTATTACTACTATTATTATTATTATATTACTTCTAACAGCTGAGGCTCAAACTAGCAAATAATTATAATTTTATCTCAAGCCACTCAACCAAGAGTTCTGGGAGCCAACAGGGGCGTAAACCACGGGGGGACTGCGGGGAACGGCCCCATAACAGGGCATGTTTTAAGAAAAATTTACCAGTGCACAAAAAATTGCCCCAAAAATCTTGACAAGCAAGCAAAAAAGGTCATATCCTTTCTCAAATGCGGTGACAAGCAAAAAAAGGTCATCCGTGTCTGTCCTCCCGATTGTGTCACCTAACCCTAACCCTCTAGCCATCTTGACATTGGGGGGATTTAGAAACGTTGGGAGGGGGACAAGGTCTGAGTCTCCAAAAACCTTGACAAGCAAAAAAAGCTTATCTTCCTTTTAAAAAGTGGTGACTAGCAAAACAGGTCATCTTAACCTTTCCACATACCTTCGCAAGCAAAAAATTGCAATCCTTACATTTTTCCCCTCTCCATAAAAATAAAAGCCCCCCGTCGCCACACTTGGGGGAATTTCCATTACCCCATGTAACATAGCAAACAAAATTTTGGGGAATTTCAAATTGGGGTGGGGAATTCCCCATAAGAAGGCCTGGAAGAAACACTGACCTTATATCCTTATATTACCTTACATACCATACATTATCCACAATCAGAGGCGTAACTGAGTTTTCCGCGCCCTTGGCTAATTTATTTTTGGCGCCCTTAACAAATTTAAACAATCCAAAAGGAACGAACAATACCAAAGGCAAACAAAGTATACTGAATAAATTGATTATTGAAGGATATTGTTGCGTTAATAGAGTCTTAAACAGACAGTATTACTTGATGTATTATAAACAATAGGCTAAAGTCAATGTGTCGAACTAATGCATAAAGATAGAAACACAATTAAAGTTAAATTTAAGTAACTGTTAAACTATAGTTACTATACTATACATGAAAAACCACTAGACTCACAGTCCTATATCACAACCTGTGATTCACATGTTCTGACACTGTATTATCGCTCACGCCGACAACATTTGCTTCAAACAATTTTTGCTCTGGTTTCTCCACAATGTTAGATTCTTTAATTTCCTTTAAAGTAAAATCCCCAGCTTTTACTTCGGTAGCAGGGGCATTGACTTCGCCATTCAGTCCTTCCTTTGACCTCAAAGTGCACACATTTTCATTGTCACTATCGGAGTTTCGGATTTTGATTTGCTCGCTTTGAGCCAGTTTTGTAAACCAGCATATTGTTCTTTCTCACCTTCTTTTCTAGCAAGTCATTCTTGGCGGTAGTACTTAGCTATCTGTCTAATTCTAATTCTAATCAATTACTTCAAAAATTTTGCTAATTCTAATTCTAATTCTAATGGATAGCTTGCTAATTGTAATTGAAAATAACAATTAGTTGCCTAATTAGCACACTTGCTTGTGTCAAGTGCTTTGGACCCACGAGCCAAACTGAAGTGGATAGAGAGTGCTGAGGAAGGATATTTTGTTCAAGGACAAATTAAACTTCAAGTATACTAAATTCATTCTCAAAGCAGATAAGCAATGCACCTTTTACACCAGCTATGGACAATGACAAATCAGTCACACCTCAAATTAAGTCCCACAACGACCTACTTCGATATATGGAAGAAACGAAGAAACTTTACTGAAATCAACAGAAACTGAAGAGCTCCAAAGTTACTTATAGATACTCCAACCAATATGTACACTAATTGTATTTCTTTTTGGGAGGACCATAAATTGAACTTTCCCTGTTTATACCAGTTGCATTTGCAGCATCATATTATACCGGCCACATCTGCTGCTATTGAAAGATCATTTAGTGCAGCTGGATTTATTCTTAATGATAGGAGAAATCGATTAGATGATACTTTGTTTGAGTCACTTTTACTTGCAAAATGCAATTCTGATATAATCTAGATTACGGAGGATGAAATTAATTTTTGTCGTTACATTAAAATGCATCGCAATTTTTAGTACTGCACTTCTAATTGCTAATTCTAATTAAATTAGAAGGTATCTAATTCTAATTCTAATTAATTAGTTGTGTAATTTTGCTAATTCTAATTCTAATTCTAATTGTAAAATTTTAACTAATTCTAATTCTAATTAATTAGATCAAAAAAGGCAATTACCCATCACTGACAGCTGTAACGTCCCAACACAATGGCCCTTGGACAAAATGATTGATCCCCACCTTTTGCTATATGTCTAGCTATTTGATATTAAGATTAAGCGCCTAAGAATAAGCAGCTACTGTGGTGCTAATTTCGATATAGAGCCACATAAATTCGAAGAGTTTTACTTTAATTACTTTATTTTAACTGCTTAAAAAGAGTTCAATTTTCAAAATAAAAACAGTGAGTAGGATTATTTCCCCTCCAAAATTTTCGACCGCATTGGGAATCGTCCGCGCCCCGAAGGGTTGGACTGTGAAACCAACTAATCGCCAAAAACTACCGAGAGCGTCAACTGATACTTTTCCCTGCCTCTTGCAAGTGTCTTGAGCCAGTAGCGTAGCGTGCCAATGGCTACTATGGCTCGAGCCATGGGCGGCACGCATGAAGGGGGGGGGGCAAATTGAGCGGCGATGACCTTTTTTGCTTGTCAGGTTGTCGGAGAGTTTTAGCGAAGGGGCGGCAAAATTTAGAAGGGGCGGCAAATTCGGCCGCGACGATCCTTGTTTTTGCTTGACAGTTATAATAGGAGCAGGTTGGGGCGGCATTTTTTCCAGGAGCCATGGGCGGCACGAGACCACGCTACGCCACTGTCTTGATCTGTTTCATTTGTTCATCACACTGCGATGAATTTTTTGCGCACTGCAAATGTGCAGTCGTGCTTTTCTCTTCCTTGCATGTAAGAGTGGTTACATCAATTTTGACAATTACTTCCTGACTTCGCTATACTTATGAGTAATCTTCGACTCAATACTAGTCTGCACAGTGGCGTAGCCAGGATTTTCCGAAGGGGGAGGTTACTTACGGACGAACATCCCCAACTTCGAAAAATCATGACAAAAAAGGTCGTCACCTATTATTTTGCTTCATTAAGGTAGTAGCTATCTAAGCGCGCGGACAGCGTCAATACAACTATATTGATATTTTTCTGTGCTTTTTTTATTTTTTTCGAACTTAAACCCGATTTTGGCACCCCTCCACCTACAGAAGAACAATACACAATAAATAAATACCCCCACCCTCACATTGGTTGCCCGACCAATGGAGGGGTTAGCCCTCAACCCCCTCCATTGGCTACGCCACTGACATGGTCTTCACCTACTCTCTCTCACTCTACTGTAAGCTTAGCGCGGTGATATAGCGCCATCATTAACCATTCTTTTCTATGGATCTCTTCGACTGTAATCTAATATCTGTTTCTGAACGACGCGCACACGCGCCGTGTCACGCAGGGTCACGTTATGGCAGTGTTCGATTTTCACAAAAGCAGCGGGTATCAGGGCTACTTACTGCCAGGACAAATTTTTAGCCACGAAAATGAGTGTCATTTATGTCCAAAAATCAAGTGCCCCGAACACCAACGCAAAAATCACTCTCAACCCGTGGGAGGTGCATTCCTCCCCCCCCCCAATTCTCTAAAAATCGAACAGCGAACTAAATCGAATGGCTTTTCAGGGAAAAAATCTGTTAAATTCGATACGTTCTACGGGAGAATCATGTGGCTCATTGCGTGAATACATTATTCAGTTGCAGTCGAGAGTCTCTCTCTTGGTCTCAAAATCGAAGTCTTTTTTAAGTTCGAGGGCGCGCAGGAGAGGTGATGGATCCTGTCGCAGACGTCACCTTCAGGTTGGATATATTGCCCCTTTCACGGCGACACCTGGCGAAGTTTACGACGCGACATTCGTGATGAAGTATTCCCGGCCGGTCGCCGGGATAGAACACCCTCTCCCCGACCCCCGACCCCACTTCAGTTCAGACGAAGAAGAGATGCTGGATATGAAACAAAACTCAAATGCACTCATTTTGCTCCTCTCAATTTTTAAACACAAAAAAGCAATTTAATTTGATCTCTTGTTGCTGGATACATTAGAAGCGGAAACATCAGCAGAGACTAATGGCCAGGTTTAAAGCTTAAATTCATCACTTGCTCTCTACGAGGTCTTCCCCCCCGCCCCCAGTAATTCTCCCGTACTTTCCAAGATGTGTTTTTTGGATGTCCGTTACGTGCAGGTTTAGATGACGTTAAATTTTGGAAAAGTTATTAGAAGAATAAATGAATAAACAATCTATTACACTTCAATGGAGCAAATTGAACCGTCGCTCTACTCTGAAGATAATTTGAACGCATTTAGGATTTTGGCTAATTACGGGGGCTATTCCCCAAACACAATGCCCAGCGTTCCTTTTTCAGTTTCGAAATTGCTGGGCTGCTAGAGAGAGAGAGAGAGAGAGAGAGAGAGAGAGAGAGAGAGAGAGAGAGAGAGACAGACAGACAGACAGACAGACAGACAGACAGACAGACAGACAGAGACAGAGACAGAGACAGAGACAGAGAGACAGACATACAGACAGACAGAGACAGATAGACAGGCAGAAAGACAGATAGAGATAGAGACAGAGACAGACAGAGAGAGGCAGACAGACAGACATAGTTCATAGGAACTGTAGGTCGAAATCAAGGAGTCGTTAGCATGCATGTACTCGCCATCTAGGCTAGTTGTCAGCATTTAATGGAGAAAGTCAAGTTTAGGGTTCTGAAAGCTGGCTTACCCCATCTGCAACATACCACCTTTTCTTGCTTACCAGAGATTGCTTTTTAAAATGAGGACCAGTGGGGAGAGAGAGAGAGGCTGCAGTGAGGTATTTGAATTCAGGTCCTCCTATAGTTCATGGTTCCCCTATAGTACAGTCCGCGGAACCAATTTTTATCCGAGGGCCGCATGTCTGGAATGAAAGTCGAGAGGCCTCCCAAAATATTTAGGCATTTAGAATTAAATTTTTAGGGTTAGTCTAAAACGACTTAAACATAGATGATGTTTTACTGTGCTTGTAAGTAATTATTTAAGAAGGATGATGTTGAAGATAAAATATTAAAGGCATTATTTTTTAACAATCAAGTGCCAAAGTCAATACATTTTGAATGCTGATTTTCAATGGTGTTGTCAAATAAGCATATGGGAACCAAAATACTCTCGAAGTCTGGGGCCCGATCAAAAAAGTTTGGGAACCTCTGCTCTATAGTTCATGGTCTAACCTAGTATACGACACGTGTTGCAACGCAAAACGCCAGACGATGCCGTGAAAGTCAAACTGCGCTGTACATGGCATTTCGACTCAAGCGACATTTTCGTTTGACCTGCGACGCACAATAAGCGAGAGAACTTAGGCGTCTGAAATCCAAAAGGTGATATTCTATCGTCGAATTCGTCCGAAACTACTAATAATTATTACGGACCTGGTGGTAAATAATGAAAGCTAATCGAATGAAGCATTTACATCGCAGCAACGAAAGGTCGGTCAAATATGACCTTAGGCCGAAATAGACTAGTAATTAATTGGACTGTATTACGTAATATTGACGCGACCTTCCAAATATAACTGACGTCTGTTAGACTTCGCCATAGACTAATAGTTCAACGTACAATTAATTCCTAGTGACTTTAGTTGGTCGACATTTTGGTGATGCATGACAATTTAATATTAAATAGCACGCCTGCGTCACTGTCCTAAGTACGACACCAAAAAGCCTTGCATTATCGTAGGCACTAGAGGTCGCGCTCATGGGCGCCCGCACATTGGGGCAAGTGGGGGCACTTACCCCCCCTATGGAAAATGCAAATACCAATATTTCACATTGAAATTTGAAAACCTTGTTAAAATATTAGCCGTGTCCATTGTGTTAAAATGTGTTTTTTCCCTCCTGGAAAAATTTATGTCGGCGCCCATGGTCGTGCTTCGTATTCTGGCCAGGATTAGCGTCGCTGCTGAAAATTGAACTAGAAACTCGAATTCATGAAATACTGAACCTACGTGACGTAATTTATGGACGACACCTTTAGAGGGGTCTGAGATTTGTGACAGGTTATGACAAGGGAGAGGCTCAAAAATGTGAAAAATGGCGTGACGTACTTTATGGACGGTCCCTATTGTGAGCTTGATTTTAGCGTTGATCCTTGAGCATCGATCTTGACACTGGTCTTCACATTGACCTTGGCATTAACGGTGACGATCAAAGAACAGATCATGAAATCGATTGTGGTTCTTAATTCGGCAAATTGTGCTTATGCTGGGCGAAGCTTTTAAACGGAGAAATAAATATTAGAACGATTGAAACAAACTTATCAGCCACCGAACAATACAAGAACATTTGCATTTAAACAATGAATGATATTTGAAGCTCTGTTAATTAATAACGAAGGTCATTGATCGATGATCGTGTCTCGAGAGAGCAGTCGGTCGCCAGGGGCGCCACTTTGTCTCCGAATTAATCTTCCGTTGAGCCAAGATAAGCGTACAACATATCGCAACGAGTTTCCGGTCACGTGACGCAGTTATAGATGACGTAAGACGATCGACGCAATCACTTTATAGGAGTTCCATCGCCGAACACGACAGATATGTAAAATAACAGAGTATTTATATAGCGCCTCTTGTAAACAGTCACTCAGAAGCACTCCCGTTTTCTATGCAGTAGAACTTCGTTATAACGTACTTGCGGGTCTTCTGTGAAATTGAGTGTGTTATAAACCGGGGTGGGCAAACTACGACCCGCGGGCCGCATGCGGCCCGCCACCGGATTCCATGCGGTCTGCAAGATCATTTAGAAATAGGCCTATGCGTACGAGCGGCAGAAAGAAAGAAAATTTGAAATTATTTTAGGGAAACATGGCACTTTATTTTAAAATCTTAAAAAAGTGGCTTTATTTTTTAAAATCTTAAAAAGTGGCTATTAAAAATTTTAATATTCTTCTCCTCCTTGCTCCTTCTCTCATCCTTCCTCTTCTTTTTCTTGTTTTCTTCTTCTTCTTCTTCTTCTTCTTCTTCTTTTTCAGGTGCTCTGTCCAAAGACAGGTTCCATGCTGCTATTGACTAAATAAATGATACTAAAAGTTACCTAAGCTGATGATGCAACATTTGATGTACTGTACACTGATTGTACAGTACTGTATGTCAACATCTTAATTATAAACATGTTGGCTTCTTGTATGTTCAACCCGATTAATGTAGTATTAGGTGTCATGCGGCCCTTTGAGGAAAAAGTTTGCCCACCTCTGTTATATCCGAAGTACGTTATCGCCAATGCAATCCAATACGGCAGCTCATAACGCGGTACGTTATAACCGAGTATACGTTATAACGAAGTTCCACTGTATACCTTGTGAAAAAATCGGAGAAAGTTCGACTAGAATAGCACTTTACATAACAATCAGTGTATCTGTCGACAGCGTGATGGTCAGGATTGCATTAGAGTATACAAATTATTTAATTTAACGTAGAATAATAAATTAATAATAATAATAATAACAATAATAATAATATCTGACCGACGGAGAAAACACTTTATTCGAATATTGCGCGATATCTGGATTTGGAGATCGCCTCCTTTTCAGTCTTCAGTAGAACCAAGATGGCCGCCTTAGAAGGATCCGCGTCATTTGAACTCTGCGCTCTCGAAGGTCATCAGTGCATCTGACGGCCGGACGTTTCAAGGTCAAGGCCGAGGGCCCCTATCGACGTACTCATGCCGTCCTGAGATCCGGAGCAGTCGTCAAGGTACTTGTCGTGCGATCTTCGCCTGGCGTTCATGAAGAAGTTGGCGACCGTCGAGACCTTGAGGCCCAGCTGGTCGGCGATCGTCGCCTGCATCTCCTTGTTGGGACGCCGGGTCTCCTTGAAGATCGCCAGAAGGGTTCTTCTCTGGATGTCCGTGAAGACGAGACGAGGCTTTTTGTGGGGCGTACACGAGTCGGCTCTCGGAAGTTCGTGCTCTCGAAGTTTACAGGCTGCAGGTGAACATCAAAGAAACGCCGCCGTTACTACAGGTAGATTACAGACTGCGCCAGTCTTCATTGGCGTAGACACGTGAGGATGGAAGGTGGGGCGTCACCAGTGTTTAATCTAGGCCGTTTCCGGGGGGAGGAAATTTGCCCTTTCCCCCGGAAATTTCAAATCCCCCCGGAAATTTTGGAATATATATTACATGGACTAACAGCGGCCCCTAGCAGAATTCTCTCCCCGGCTTTGTCAGTTTCTCCCTCCGGCTTTTTCAGTTCCCCGGAGTCCAGGAGTCTAGATAAAACACTGGGCGTCGCACACACACGCGCACATACACACAAACACACACAACTTCATTTTTCCCACTTGCAGGTATTGAACAGACATGTCATTTCAAAAGAGTCTGGTGATTTCTGCATTCATGGACGCCCGCGTCGTACATTGGGGCAAGATAGGGCCACTTGTCTCATCAAAAATACAAATCTATTTTTTGTAACCAGCTATATTTTGGCTTTTTATACCAATATTTTCACACTAAAACACTACTTATTTTGAGTATGAATGCAGTACCTGATTTGGGTTCGACTTTGCCTGTCATTCTGGCAATCTTTTAAAACTGTCAAATTTTTATTTGAAGTTTGAAAATCAACCTTTATGATGATGAGACGATGATGATGATGAAAATTATTAACCAGATGGCGATTATGGTGGGGATGATGATGATGATGAATTACATCCCCTGATGATGATTATGATGACTTGATTTTTTGATGATGATGAACCTGATTTGCTAAGACAAACCAGTGGCGGTTCCACGTGAAAGTAATGCATCCCCATCGGATGACGTTTTTCTGCTTGTGCACCTATTGTAAAAGTCTATAGTAAAAGCTAATTGGCTAAAAGTATAGTCAAATTAGGGATAAAATTCCCCTTTTCAGCCTTTTCCGGCAAAGTTTATTGATTGTCCCTTCTATTTTCATCCCTCCACCAACTTTCTATGAATTCATTTCATCCCCTCACACCAAGAAATCCTGGAACCGCCGCTGATATTAGCCATTGTATTCTGCCTCCCTGGAAAACTTTCTGTGGGCGTCTATGCCTGCACTAGAGTCATAACTTTGACTCCTGTATAATTTTGTTCTTATACAGGAATTCAAAATAAAACAGAGCAGCGACATTAATAATCGACCAATTTCTAGAACATTGCTCCGAGATCCGATCCCTTTCAGATGCAAGCTGATGCGAATTTCGAGGTTAAGTAAGCAAGTCAGTAGGTTAAATCTCGTTCATTTATATATCGCCTTTTCTTAGGTCAATTGGAAAGTGATGCAAGGTGATAAGCCGAGTAGATCAAGTTGTAAATGGTACTTAAAACTACGGTCAAGTCATTGCCATTATATATATATAATTATATATATTATATATATACTATATAATTATATATATATATATACTATCTAGGGGTGCATATCCCCGGTATATTGTTCTGCTCTATGACCTTTTTCTGCGTGTTTTCGCGATAGAATGAAGGGGCGCCAAAATTTTTTTTGCTTCTTAGGATTTATTGATATATGTTTTGTCCCCGGGCGTATACATATATACTGTATTTATACTATGTATACTATGTATAAATTATTTATATATAATATACACACTGTATTTATGTATGTATACTATGTATAAATATGTATAGTAATACGTGTATATATATGTGTGTGTATATATATATATATATTGCTTTTATGCCCTTAAGATTGTTTGGATATGCAGTTCATTGAAGCATCAATTTGCAGATCTATGACGTTGACCTGCTGAGTATGCATAGATGCAAGAATTGAAAGGGAACGTTGTCCACAGAGCGTCTTCTGTCGCCATTTTGTTTTTGCTTCATTTCCTCCTTCTGGTCCGTCAACCTAATACCGGAGCGAATATATCAAGTTGTCGGTCTCGAATCTACCAACACACAGAGGGGGTCAATCACCATCTTCGTCGTCGTCGTCGTCGTCATCGTCATCATCGCGTCGTTGTTTCACCTTCTTCGTCTGTCCATCCATCCATCCATCCGGCGCTGTGGCGGCACCTACCGACCGACCGATCAACCGGCGTGTTCGTTGAAACGAACGTTGACACAAAAAAGTCGTCTGCATGAATCACCGGACGTATGCTTACGAGGTGGATTCCCCTGATGCTATTAATAGAACTCGTCGAATGGAGCAAAATAGAGTTTTTAGTAAACGACTGCGAAGAAGAATTGACGCAAACATTGAACGCATCATAGCGTTTAATCACGTGATGCTTAAGCGCTTTATTAACTCACGAGAACTTACTTACTTACTTACTTTCGTCGCCCTGGTAAATTTCTAGTGCTGTTACACGGTTAACCGAACCGAACCGAAACCGCGGTTTTGGCCATGCAAATTTGAACTGTTATTTTTCGTAGAGAATAGCAAATACAATGCATGATTATGCGTGACATCAAGTCACCTTCTCTTCTCAGTTAATGCAATTGCCAATAATTGCTACACAAAAGTAAATCTACATAAGAGTAAATCTACATAAAAGTAAATCTACATAAAAGTAAATCTACATAAAAGTAAATCTACATAAAATTTACATCACTTTCTAATAAGCAGTGCTGTTGACTCATCATAGACATGACACAAAAACGACACTTTCTCCATTTTTAGCGCTTAGAAGCTGTGCATTCTGGTGATGTTCAAAAAACCGAACCGAAACCGTGGTTTTTCGGTTAAAACCGAACCGAAACCGACCGAAATTGCACGAGGTGAAACCGTAACAGCTCTACAAATTTCGAGTCGACTTCGCTGCGCTGTTTGACCCGTGCGCAGGAGCACTAAGAATTTCGACACTCGCCGTCCTGTGCACTTATTTACTTACCCACTCGTCCACATCTTTTGTCCATTTGAGTGTCGACCTTTGTCGGTAGGTGTCGTTGTTACGGGGAGAAAGCGTCGAGTGGGGAAACTGCGGGACGTTAAAAACAGCGACGTTGCTTTGAGAGAGAGAGAGAGAGAGAGAGAGAGAGAGAGAGAGAGAGAGACAGACAGACAGACAGACAGACAGAGAGACAGAGAAAGACAGAGACAGAGACAGAAAGACTGACAGACAGACAGACAAAGACAAAGACAGAGACAGAGAGCAGAGAGAGAGAGAGAGACAGACACAGAGAATATATATAGAGAAAGAGAGAGAGAGAGAGAGAGAGACAGAGAGAGAGAGAGAGACAGAGAGAGACAGAGACAGAGAGAGATATAGAGACAGAGAGATAGACAGAGACAGAGAGACAGAGGGAGACAAACAGCAGACAGAGACAGAGAGAGGGACAGAGACAGACAGAGACACAGACACAGACAAGCAGAGAAAAATCAGACAGAGAGAGATAGACAGAAACAGAGACAGATAGAGACAAACAGAGACAGAGAGACAGAGATAGAGAGGTTGTTGAGTGTCTTTCGTTGCATCTTGATCGCCAGGTCTCAGAGAGAGACTTTCACCCGTCGGCCATTTTGTTTAATAAGCGGTGCGCGAAGCAGACGATTGTTCCTGCATCCTGACGACAGAACAATGGCTCCATCTCTCCTCTCTCTCTCTCTCTCTCTCTCTCTCTCTCTCTCTCTCTCTCTCTCTCTCTCTCGGCGAGAACAACGGACGACACCCGTAAGAGCCGAAGAGCCGAGCATTGCGGTTCGCTCGTTCGGACACCTGAACAGGTAAGAGGTGGCATTGTCCGCGTCCGCACGACGGAGCGCTCTGAAAACGCGCTTCCAGGCAGCTAGTCGATAGCCGGACAAAAGATCCGCCGGCGAGCCGCTCAAGAAGGTATTTACACTGGACAAACAGGCACTTCTCTCCAATTCCACGCCTCACGTCTACCTTTGAAGCCCGGATGCTGGACCAGTTACTACGAGAGCGACAGAGCTAACACACACACACGCTGGAACCACACACACATAGATATACATGCACTTATATATATATGCGCATATATATATATATATATATATATATATATATATATATGCATAGCGTCAGTTTTGTGTGTGTACCTCGTGACATATGCTACTGATCTGCGTGTTTGGATTCATTGTTAAGTCTTTTTAAATAAGGAAAATATTGGAACAATGCGGATTTTCGGCGTCCATATTCGATGCAAGACAGACGGCTGTCTTAAGGACGAAGAACAAAACGAAGAAACGCCGAGAGAAGAAGAAGGACATCGATCAAAGAACATCTCCATTCAACGATGTGTTATAAAGGATTCTATCGTTTACAATAAGCGCTATATGGCCGGAGCTGTCTTCTGTACTTTACTCTGTTCCACGCACTCCATTGTGGTAGCTGTCGACAGACAGACAGACAGATAGACAGATAGACAGACAGATAGACAGACAGACAGACATACAGATAGATAGATAGACAGACAGACAGACAGACAGACAGATAGATAGATAGATAGATAGATAGATAGATAGATAGATAGATAGATAGATAGATAGATAGATAGACAGACAGACAGACAGACAGACAGACAGACAGACAGACAGACAGACAGACAGACAGACAGACAGACAGACAGACAGACAGACAGACAGACAGACAGATAGATAGATAGATAGATAGATAGATAGATAGATAGATAGATAGATAGATAGATAGATAGATAGATAGATAGATAGATAGATAGATAGATAGATAGATAGATAGATAGATAGATAGATAGATAGATAATAAATAGATAGACAGATAGACAGACAGATAGATAGATAGATAGACAGATAGATAGATAGATAGATAGATAGATAGATAGATAGATAGATAGATAGATAGATAAACAAACAGATAGACAGATATATAGACAAGATGGTACGACTGAGTAAGTAAGTGAGTGAGTGGTTGTGGAACTCTCCCAAACCGTGTCTTATACAAGACATTAGCGAGTATTCGAACCAGAAAAGATCTTCCAATTGGAAGAGAAGTAGAGAAATGCTAGAAGCCTTCCAGTGGCTTAGTTATTTTATAGTATCATTTTATCGCGTCTGACCCGAAGACGTGATTTCCCTTCAGCTTACTGCTCAGGGACGTCATTTGGGGGGGGCAGGAGGGCATTTGCCCCTCCCCTGATTTTTAGGGGAAAATTTTTTTTCGCCAATGTTTGTGTTATTTAGTTTTTACATGCCAATTGGCTGGCTAAATAGGTAAAAATACACTGGAAAGCAAAAAAGTCAGCAGCCCCTAAAGGAGTGCTTGATGTCGAGTAATCTGAAGTAACTAATCGTAAAAAATGACTGACAAGCAAAAAAAAGGTCGTCAACGTTTTCGCAAACTTGTCAGATCGAAAGTGTCTTGCCTCCCCCTGAAAAACAGTGAAATGACGTCTCTGTTACTGCTGCATGCATAAAGTGCGTCACTTATGCACTCTTGCAATGCACCATATAGGCTACCAAAGATAGTGCTATATCTTGGATGCGTGATGGTCCATTGTTAGGCATGTTCCCTGCATCGCGATCTGAGCCCGTTGAAGTTGATTAAAACTTTAAGTTTAAATATTTTAATTTATTTAGGCCTACGGCAGAATATTGCTGTTAAAATTAAGTTAACCAACACACCGAAAGAGTAAAATACAAATTCTAAATTTCAATTTATATAGCGCCTTCGTGTAACAATGCAATGGCCGTAGGTCCTAAGTTTGGCGTGTCATTGAGATGTCATAAGCGTTCATTTTAACGACAGCGGAGGACATTTTGAAAACTTCGAGACGGGATGAGGAGAGTCGAACGAGTGGAGGGTGGGGAAGAAGAATTTTTTATTTTTCATTTTTCATTATGCTAAATAAGTTAGTTAAATAAGTTAATGACACATCAAACAGCTTCGCTTGCTGTGTATATAAAGTGGAGCAGTGTGGTTGACAATTGGTAGGATCTTCATAGAAATTCATTACACCCCCCCACCAAGAGTTGTTGGAACCGCCACTGTCCTTTTCGCTAAATGCAGCCTATCAAATAACGTATTGGCCAATACATTGGAATGCATCCAATCGCAAACGTCATTGCTGCGATTTCGTGCTATTTTATGAAATCGAGTGAACTGTAAAATAAACTTCGCTATTACCGACAATCATGGGCGTAGAGACGGGGGTAGGGGTATATCGGTATATATATATATATATATATATATATATATCCCAAAAATAAGACTACCTTAAAATTTTTAATGTGCATTTTAAGAGTCTCGCAGTTTTTAAAGATTTTACCCTCGCCCCAAATCACAATATACCCCCAACTCGAATTCCTGGCTACGCCCCTGCCGACAATCCTGGTGGTGGCCTGGTAATTAATTAATTAAGTAGGGAAGTCAGTAATATATCGTGAATATATATCGCTCTTTGGGAGGAGAGTAGTACCGCTGTAGACTGACTGCTTATTCTTATGCGCGATGTCAAGACGTGATGTCAAAAGTGAAAAACAGCGTTCCGAATGTCGCTCTCTTATTTTGAACGGAGAAAACACAACGGTGCCGATGGAACCAGCCGATGTCTCTGTTCAGCGGAGGCATCACCCAAGATTTAGATAATAGGAGAGAACTTGAAGCGACAACCTCAAGATCTACAACTCGATTAGTGTGTCGTAAGCGCCGCGGCGTAATCCAATTACTCTCTCGCCGAGGCGTAGCATACTCGCTCCCGGGACTATTTTCCACGGCGCAGTGATCTTGTACCGCCGTCAAAGGTGTTTCTGCGCTCATGACTTTTGACGGCTCTTGAGGCGTAAAACGTCCTAACCGCGCTTAATTTCTCACGGCGTAGGAATACAATTAAATACAACAGACAGACAAACAGACAGACAGACTGACTGACTGACTGACTGATTGACAGACAGACAGACAGACAGACAGACAGACAGACAGACTGACTGACTGACTGACTGACTGACTGACTGACTGACTGACTGACTGACTGACTGACTGACTGACTGACTGACTGACTGACTGACTGACTGACTGACTGACTGACTGACTGACTGACTGACTGACTGACTGACTGACTGACTGACTGACTGACTGACTGACTGACTGACTGACTGACTGACTGACTGACTGACTGACTGACTGACTGACTGACTGACTGACTGACTGACTGACTGACTGACAGGCAACTTACTGTCAGCAGCAGTGACCATGGTGCCTCGTCCGGTGCGATTATCCTATTCCGAGACTACCGGCCGACAGTTCGCACCGTGTCCAGCGAGCCACAGCGCCATAATCAAGAAGGCGCTGGGCAAAGGGGTCGGCGCCACTAATGCGTAATGACAGGATTTGCGCCGGATCGATCGAACAGCGCCACCGTCGACCGTTCCAGGACTCGCCATGCAGTCCGTTGCCGGGTTAAACTAATCACACGGACGTCGCGCGGTTGTCAACTGTCACCAAGAGTTAACCCTAACACCCGACTTTCCCACCTCCACCCCCACCCCCACCCTCATTCACACCCTCGCACGCAGACAGCAGCCACCTTGCGATAAACGCAGGAAATCAAACACAGAGGCACGATAGTTGAGTAACGGATCGACAGATAGCAGCACAGAATAATCATGAAAGGAAGGGCTTTAAAAAACAAGTCCTCAATTTATATGGCGCCTCAATTTGATTAACTTATCATCAGTCCAAGCGCTGCGCATACCACATTAATGCCCATCGGTGGACATGTGAGCGCCCAGGAATCGAACCCAGGTTGACGACAAGGCGCTCTACCCCAACTGAGCCAGGAGAAGTAATCCGATATTGACGTCGAAATTTTTCTAGCCGTAACTTGAGCGCGCTAAGGAAATCATTAGGACCAGTGTTTTATCCAGACTCCAGGCCTTGGGGGGGACCTGAGGCTTTCGGGGGGGATCGACTTGGTTGGAGGGGGAAAGACACATTTCAATGCAAAATTTGTGTAAGTGCTGGGATTTGATTTTGGGGAGGGGAGGATTTTGACGTTTTGCGGGGGATCTCCCCTCCTAACAGGCCTGTATAAAACACTGATTAGGACCAAGCGTTGCGGCTTGCCTAGCTTCGTCGTTTATATTCTTTCTAATGCTGCGAATTTAATCTGAATCGGTTTCATTAAAAGTCTGTATAGGCAATTTTTTCGTGCAAAGCAGATGGAACCACGAATTTTCGGCAAAATGTCAGTTTTTTAAGATAACAATAACAATTGTGAACGTCTTTCATTGTTACCAACTTTCAAAATTCCAAAGAAACCCTCTCGTCCGTTTCTTTCCTTATCTTCCAGCAAATTAAAATTTGTCGAAATGCATTTTAACCTGTGCTTCAGCGTGTCTTTTGATTTCACGTGACCCAGAAGCCTAAAAATCGCAAGAATTCTCAATATCCACACAAAATGCTAGTATCCAGTTGTGGATAGCCGATCAACATCGTAGACTCGTAGAGCAAATATTATGTGATGTAATGATTTTGAATTTAGACTTAGATTTAACGACTCCTTGACTGTTTGTCCCCTTTGTATAAGCTAGTGGTTCTGTAAATTTTTTACGAGTATGTGCCTCTGGAACATGTATAAGAGAAAGAAGTACCCCTACCACTATATACCAGTGTACGTTATCCAAGGACAAAAGTGTGCAATATATACCCATATACTCCTCGTCGCTACGCTCCTGTCTGGAACATGTATAAGAGAAAGAAGTACCCCTACCAGTGTACGTTATCCAAGGACAAAAGTGTGCAATATATTGAAAATAACCATTAACTGAAAATAACTATAAACTGCAGAAAACATTTGTTACAGATTACGCGCAAGCCAAAAAGTACGATTTTTCTTTAGAATTTCTAATTTAGTACAAAAATGTCTATACAGTAATTGTATTGTATGCATGGTAAATTGCTGTAAAAGTCTTTAAACAAACTTTATTTCAGGATATTCAGTACCCCCACAGCGTTCTTCTAACACCCCAAGGGGTACGAGTACCCCGGTTAAGAACCTCTGGTATAAGTCATCTCTGATAATTAATTATTTTAACTAATCAACCAACGAAAGGAACGGTGTTAGGACAAAATATCACGGACAAAATGTCATGGGGACAAAATGCTATCCAACAGTTTCATCTACAAAACCGAAATACGTTATGAAGACCGGAGCTGTTGACAAATACTGTAATACAAGTTGTTTGACTGATCCTATATGGATGCATCTTCAAAATACAGAGACACGTGAAATATTAAGCAACAGAGACCGAGACAGAAAGACAGACACAGACACAGACAAAGAGGCACAAACAAACGGATGGACGGACGGACAGGCAGACAGATAAACAGACATACAGATGTGCAGAATAGCATTAAGAGATGATCGCTAGGATGTCGACTGTAAAAAGAAGCGAAATTTCGACTGTTGCTAAATAAGCTTCGGCCGACAAACAACCCAAGAGACAGGGACGAGTGAAGTGCAGTGAAAGGAGTGGATGATCGCAGTAGGGAACCTTGTTTTGGAATCCTCGCTGAAGAATCAACCGTCGCTTCCGAATTCTCATTTCTCGAGAGACTGTCGCTTCAACTGCCAAATCACAGGGTCACAGGTTAGAGGGCAAAGGTCAGCAGACAGTTCGAAGAACTACAAGACACTGTGTTACATGAAAACAAGCCCTGCAAATGTGGAGGGGTTTTTTCTGTGGCGAAAGGTTTGGAAACTCATCCTTTTTTACTCTTCAACAAAACGGGTGTGCATGGGAACGCCGTATATATCCCTGTATGTTCCCATACGCATTATTACGTACCCATAATTATATAGGCTATACAATCTGGCAAAAAAAGTTTTGGGAACGCCGGCGTTCCCGTGCGTTCCACACAGAAAAAAGCCATGCAAATATGCAACATATCTTATACTTGCGAAGTCAGCAGTTTTGTTGATATCTAGACTCGTACTCAGATATATTTCCAAACGTTATCTTAGATAGACAATGCGTGACATTCCCAGCGTTTGCAATCCTGGATTTCAACTGATCTTGAATTATTTTCATTTGGTGCGACATCTTCTGCGTATTATGACGTGGCGCTATAGAAGTTTATAATAAAACCAGAGAGAGCCGAGAAAACATGAGGTAAGACACAGGTATGATACTACAGTAGAACTTCGTTATAACGGACTCGATTATATAGCGCATCCTCGGTTATAACGTACCAGAATGTATACGGTTCCGTACGATGCGCTACCTTATTACCTTATTAGATTTATTGTATTGTATTGTATTTAACTCACCTCCTTTCTCTGTTTGTCTGTCTGTCTGTCTGTCTGTCTGTCTGTCTGTCTCTCTCTCTCTCTCTCTCTCTCTCTCTCTCTCTCTCTATATATATATATATATATATATATATATATATATATAATTTATATATATAGGGTAAGACACATACGTAGGCTACGTTATTATGTAATATTATATAATTATTATATAATAATACGTTATATATATATATATATATATATATATATATATATATATATAAGGTACTCAATTTTACAGACCCTCTAAGTATACGTTTTAGCTAAGTCCTGCTGTGTCAGTCATGAAAAGGTCGTGGAGTGTGCATTACGAGATGGAGAAGTTGACACTGTCAACGAACGACGAACACAAAAACAGACAGCGATTCAATTTCTTTCGTCGTCACGCATCGTCTGCCGCCGTCATACGTCGCATCGTCTGCCATGCGCCGGGCAATTTCAAGTCCATCTGGCGCATAGTCACCAGCCAAGTGCAACAACACAATCTACGCATATTCATATGCACAGCCTACAGTAGACCTCATATATATACATATATATATATATATATATATAATATGTATATTTCGATATGTATGACATACATACAGATAGATATATATACATATTGCAGATATATATATATATATATGTATGTATATATAGATATATATATATAGATATATATATATGTATATATGTATTACATATATACAGATATATATATGTATTACATATATACAGATATATATATATGAACTACATATATACAGATATATATAATAATTATATATATGCATATATGTTTATGCCTTTGCATGCGTGTATTAAAACAAACAAAATGAGACGTCGGCTGCTGAGGCAAAAGAAACAGCAACAGCAGCTGCGGATGACAGCCCAAGATGCGGAGATGCTCGGTCGGTCGCATCTCGTCGTCGTCGTCGTCTGGATGTGTCGGCGGTGGGGGGAGGAGGGAGGGAAGGGAGTCACGTGACGCGAACATTTCTTCTTTTATGTCGGTTTAAAGAAGATCGTAAAAGTTACTCTTTTGTCGAGAGTCCGGACACGCTCCGCTGCACACCGAGGTGGCTACCCACGACGGCGCGGCGGGATGCGGGGGTGGGTGGGTGGGTGGGCGAAGAGGGGGTTCGGGGGATGGGCTGTGTGCGATGCTCATGCGGCGGGAATGACGATCGTCATGGTGGACCATAACGCAACGTCATCACCTGTCACGTTTTTATTAGCGACGTTGTCGTGAAGTTAATATCTCTGTCACAACGTTACTTTTGGCATCAACACGTTACCACATATACATGTACACCTATTTCACATATTATATATATATATATATATGTGTGTGTGTGTGTGTGTGTGTGTGTGTGTGTGTGTGTACAACTATCTCACATATTCAATATATCATGAACACCTATATCACACTATATCACATACTTAATATATATATATATATACATATATATGTACATCTATCTCACATATTCCACATATATACAACTATCGACATGTGAGAGAGAAGAGAGAGAGAGAGAGAGAGAGAGAGAGAGAGAGAGAGAGAGCGACTGTAATGTAATACAAGATTTCTATGGCGCCTCTTCTATTTATTTATGAAGCAAGCGCTAGAAAAAGTAGCCGTTCTTCCTTAAAGCTACCTGATCGGTAGATGGCGCTTGGGTTTCCCCTAGAGCCTTTGACGTCATGTCAACAATTTAATGGTCTTGGGCGAAAGAAACGGTTACCCTGGACATGTCCCTGGATATTAATATCTCGTCAAACGCCGGACACTTTCGACTGAATTCAGAATCAGCCAGTGGCGTAGCGTGACTTTTGGGAGCCCGGGGGAAACATTTACATGGGGGCCCCAGAGTTTCGAGCTTACGAGCAAAAAAAACGTCATCATCATCTTTTTAGCTCTGACGAGCAAAAAAAGGGTCCTCACCGCATCATTTCTAGGGTTAGGGTTAACTTTAAGTTAGGGTTAATAACCCTAACCTACTAACCTAATCCTAGCTTAGACCCTCTTCGGGCCCCCCCCCCCCGCACCCGGGGCCGGGGGGGCTCTGTCAACAAAGTGCCCCCCCGCCCCCTAGTTACACCACTGGAATCAGCGCCTCAACAATAATTATATAGGATTTCAAATACTGGATCCCCACTGCAGTTTCCTGTAAAAAATGTAAAAAATCCAATCTCTTCTCTCACTCTCTCTCTCTTTCTCTCTGTCACTGTCTCTCGCTGTCTTTCTGTCTTTCTGTCTCTGTATGTCTGTCTGTCTCTCTCTCTTTCTCTCTCTTTCTCTTTCTCTGTCTGTCTTTCTGTCTCTTTCTTTCTCTCTTTCTCTCTTTCTCTCTCTCTCTCTCTCTCTCTCTCTCTCTCTCTCTCTCTTTCTCTCTCTCTCTCTTTCTCTGTCTGTCTGTCGTTACAACGTATACTTAACGGGTCTGTAAAATTTAGTATGTTATATCCGAGGTACGTTATGTACAGTACAATGCCATTCAATACTGTAGCGCATCACACGGGACCGTACGTTGCGAGTAGATACGCTAAAACAAAATTCTACGTTAGAGTTCTAGCAACGGAAATTGACTCGTTAAAACTAGGCGCTAAGGCGTCACGCAAATGCTCGATTTGTTGGTGTTAGGGGGGTTTGACCATCTCTGGTGGAGAATGCCCCTTCTCAGTGAAGTGAGAAAAATGTGCGCGGAAGAATAAGGGGCGTCCATAAATGACGTCACGCGATTTTGGCAGTTTTTTGACCCCCCTCGTCCCCTTCGTCACAAGTCGTCACAAAATGTCAGACTCCCATACAAAATGACGTCACAACGCGTTAACCTCCCTACCCTCTTTCGAATGTCAAAATTAATTAAATTAAACTTATTTCTTGAAAGAAGCGGATATTACAATGAATTCGTTTGAAAATACTCATTATAATTATCACAGTTGAAGCGATATTCAGAAACTTATTCAAATTATTTAAAAAAATGAATATTGTTGTAAGTGTAAAATACGTTCAACTTTGCGGTAACATAGCATTGCGTTATTATTAAACATTATTTAGCATTATGTGACGTCACAATTCTGGAAAACCCCGTCGTCACACATCGTGTCGCGAATGTTTGAACCCCCCCTAAGTGCGTGACGTAATTTATGGACAGTCCCTAATTACTCCGACTTCACTGCCAATGCTCCTCTCTCCGTTCACTGAACCTTTACAGAACGATTAATTTTGCGGTTTGCTCAAAACGCGTTTTATTGAAGCGCGAATTTAATGAAGACTTCCATCTAGTCAAAAACTTGGCCTTCTATCGTCAAGCAAACTCTAATTCGTGAATACACGAGTGTCTCACCAACTGGTCTCACAAGCAGAAGCGTAGCAACGGGGAGGGGGATATATCGGCAGGCCTATATATATATATATATATATATATATATATATATATATATATATATATATATATATATATATATATCTCACAAGCAGAAGCGTAGCAACGGGGAGGGGGATATATCGGCAGGCCTATATATATATATATATATATATATATATATATATATATAATTTGACCATCCCTGGTGGAGAATGCCCCTTCTCAGTGAAGTGAGAAAAAATGTGCACGGGAAGAATAAGGGGCGTAATGTATGACAAATAATGTATTTTAATGTATGACAAATATATATATATATATATATATATATATATATGTATATATATATCAAGAAGACGCATTTATTTTGCGTTCAGGCGTATGTTATATGCAAACAGTAAATGGTTTCAGTGACGAGGGAAATGATAACCAAGAAGACGTTCAAATTACTTATATACAATGAATGTCTTTCCGTCATTAGTACCCATTGGGGCTGTCCATTAATTACGTCAACAAATTAGGGGGAGGGGCATGAAAAAGCTTCACAGTTGTTGACAGGGGGGTCATGGGAAGTCGACGTCAACAATTTCACGTTTTTACAAATGATAAAAATAGAACATTTCACGGAATACTATATATCACAATGGAAAAAACCTGACAAGCAAAAACAAGGTCATCATCACCACATTATGACACTTGATGAACAAAAGAAAGGGGAAAATGGTCATCGCCTCAAAAATAATAACCTTCAAAACTTTTAGGGAGACCCGTCACTGATCTTAGTTGGAGGGGTCAAAAGTCTTGGACATAATTATAGAGGGGTCACTGAATGTTGACAGTTGTTGACTAGGAGGGAGGGGGTCAAAAATTGCCCAAAAATTGTTGACATAATTAATGGACAGCCCCACTGATTGTTAAGACCTACATGTGAGTATTTATGTAGCGCCAACATTTTGACTTACATACATACACCTGTACATAGACGATTTTCTGGTGGGTTAAGCATCCCAAGAACATGAGCGCTGACTGCTCATTTTACCAGTAAAAGTATTGTAAACTAGCAGATGTCTTCAAAGAAGTTGATTCGTTTTATATACATTTGGCGTAACCAAGGGGGACTTCACGGGGTTGGGAGCGACCCTTCTATTCGAATCTGGACCGGTCGTGAGATTCGTCCGAAATCGGCGAGCATTTGAGGGGAGGTGGGGGTATAGTCAGGACTAGGACTGTGAATTTGGGGGTGTCGGGAAAATCTGGGGTGTCGGAATTTGGAAATTTTGTGCAAAAAATTATGACAAGCAAAACAAGGTCATTCGAGAATAATAAAAGTTGGGGGTGTCCTTCTCCGTCGCTGCTTGCCTAGTACACGGAGGTCAGCGCCCGACCCTACGCTCGTTAGAGTACGGGACTACCCTTATACCTTTTTAACATCGAGGAATCTGTGAATGCAATATTCATGTGCACCGTGCTCGAACGTTGTGCTAAATATGCATAGTATATTTTGTGCGCTGATTATAAATACAAATATATAAATATATAAATATATATATGTGTGTGTGTGGTGTATATGCGAGGAAATGCACTTTGAAATTTTCTATAGCGCTTTGTTACTAATGCACTATAGTCATCAGTCTAAAGCGTTACGATGACTATATAGGGGCCTATATTAATGCCCATTCAGTGTCGGCAAACACGTGCATGCCAGTCGTATAGTCTACGATTATCTCCAAACTGCGAGAGCATTACTATAATGTAGGCCCCCTACTCTCGCATGTCATATAACATTATGCTGCTGCTGCTGTTTTTTCCCTTTTGCTCTTTAATTGAATTGTATAAGAGACGTCTTTGGTGATCGTTGTGAGTAAATAAAGGTCGTCAGACGCTCTATTTGAGGTTCACAACAGAACCCGCGTGCTTTCCTTCTTGATACTCTTTCTTATCACAAATTAATTAAGGCTGCTATACGCTGAGATTCTACACAGCTTTTCAAAAACGTTTGAGATCAGTCTTGAGTTGTCTAAACCGCTAGTTAATCGATATTGGCTAAGACAATTCACGGGTAAATAGACGAATTAACCTGAATCACGAGATTTTCTATTTTTCGGAGCGAACGTCGACTCATGCCAAGTGGCACTATAGAAGTCCTTAGTTGTCTCCTTCGGATATACATAGGCCTATTGACCATTGCCTGGCTGATCATTCACCTTTCCCATATACAGTAGCTATTTTAAGAAAGACTGAGCGCCTAAGAATAAGCAGCTACTGTTGCGCTGCCTTTCGAAGCGCTATGATATAAATCCACGAAATTTTACTTACTTACTTGCTTCAGCTATATAGCGTCCGTCTCCGTACCTGCCAATCGTAGAGCCGACATGCGTTGAAATTCCGGTTCCTGCAACCATTTCCACATCCGCCGGAACGTCTCGCGACCCGACTTCAGCTTGCTCCACGGCTTCGGATTGCGCAGGAGGTCGCTGAGCGTGCCCTGGCTGCGACAGAGGACCCGCTGGGCGAACACCGCCTGCGGAATGCTGTAACGCTTCAGCTCGCTGCTGATCTTCTGCGCTAGGTCCTTCGTGTTGACCTCCTCCAGCTGATCGCCCCCGCCGCCGCCGCCGCCTCCGTGGGACTTGACCGCCAGTCCGGACGGACCGGATCGGTGGTGGTCGGCGGCGGCGGCGGCGGCGCGGAGCGAGCCCATCAGGTGCGGCGCACCGGACCGTGACGGCGTCGACGATGATCCGTGAAGGGAGAACATGTGTCCATTGAAGTGCGTCGCCCCGTGCACAGGACCGGTCATCTGGAGCAGGTGGGCCCCGGACGCCGCCGCCGCCGCCGACGCCGCGTGGTTTGAGATGTAGGGGTCGTACCCGCCGGTCTGGTGGTGATGATGATGATGCTGCTGCTGCTGATGATGATGAAGCGCCATCAGTTTCGACTCCTGCTCCTGGGACGGCGGCAGAAGACCGCAGTGCGGATAGACCCCGGTGGGGGTAGCCGCTGCGGCTGCTGCTGCGGCGGCGGCTGCTGCTGCGTATCTCCCGATGCCCTGGGCGTGGCTGTAGCTGGTTCCCGTCGCCGAGGACGCCGAGGGTGTCGCGCACCCGAATCCGCTCGACGCCGGTCCGGCGGCCGACAACAGACCCTGATGGTGGTGGAGGGGGTGGTGGGGGTGCGAATGGACGGAGGAATGCATGGAGGCGGCGGTGGCGGCGGCGGACAGCTTGTCGTACTTGTAGAGGGCCGGCGGACCGTAGGGTCCGTCGACGTCGTACCCGAATCCTCCTCCTCCGCCGGCGGCGCCTCCCGCGAACTTCTCCGACACGGTCCCGATCGGCGGCAGCGGCTGGAGGGTGGCGTACGTCCCGCCGTTCGACGGACCGTAGTAGACTCCGGTCGCCGGAGATGAGCTCAATCGCCCACCGCCGCCGCCGCTGCCTCCTCCCGAGCCGCGGCCCCCGTGAAGGTAGCTCCCGTGGTGGTGTTGGTAGGGAGACGACAGAGGTTCGAGCATCTCGGAGCGGTGGTGGTGGTAGTCAACCGTGTCCATGACCGAGCAGTGATGGCGTTCGAATGAACGCCGTTCATCCATTGACGCCGTCAGGCGCTGAAGCCGAAGTCGCGAACGAAGCGCTATGGAGCGCCGTCGGCGTCGTAATTATCGCACGGCTCCCGTTCAAACATAACGACGCTATCGCGCGCTAAACGTTGCGTTATATTCTCGTATCCACGAGCGAATTTCGGTGCACTATAGGCCTATTCATAGGCGTAATCACAGTGGCGGCTCCAGGATTTGGCAAGTGGAGGGGGCTGTTGGGGTGGCAACTTTTAAGCATGGTGGCCAACCATTTGTTGATAGGTATGTACAGTGTAGTATAGTTAATGTTAATTAAAAGAATCTTGAACAGATGGACAAATTCACATATCTAGGAGCAGTAATCAGCTTTGATGGAAATCTTGAAGAAGAAATAAACTCACGATTAGGAAAAGGCAGAGAAGTAATGAAAAAATTAAAAACTGTCTGGAAAAGCAGCAACATCAGCATGAAAAACAAAGGAAGATTAATGGAATGCATGGCATGGAGTGTAGCAACTTATGGATGTGAAAGCTGGACCATCAAAAAGAAAATAAGACAAAGACTAGATGCCTTCGAAATGTTTTCCATCAGAACAATGCAAAGAATATCATGGACATAAAAAACAAACAAACGAAGAAGTCATGAAAAAAGCAAATACCAAACGAAAGTTCTTTCACGTCTGCCAAAGACGCAAATTGACTTATTTCGGTCACATGCAAAGAAACACCAGAGATAACCTACAACAAACAATTCAACAAGGTATCATGCCAGGGAAAAGAAAGAGAGGTCGACCGAACAGAAGATGGGTGGACGACATAGAAGAATGGACTGGAATGGCTATAACAACAGCAACAAATGCCTGATTCATGACGACACCTTATCTTCAACTACTGAAGGACAGAGGAAATGATGATGAAGAAGATGATGATGATGATGATGATGATGATGATGATGATGATGATGATGATGATGATGATGATGATGATGATGATGATGATGATGATGATGATGATGATGTATAGTAAGTATAGAGTCCCAATAGGGAGACTAATGGGGGCCAGGCATTCAATAGGGGGCATGGGCCGACAAGGACCCCATGTGGAGTCGCCACTGTGCAAACATCTATTAGGTCGCTAGGACCGAGACCTCGGCTCTGCATTTTATGAGAGGCTAGGTTTAGGGAAGGAAAGGTATATGGCTTAGAGCCCCCGCTTTTCATCCAAGTTTACGCCTATGACAATATTAGTTGCAAACTTAATGTATACTTTCAGAAATGTCTCTGATGAGCGATGTATCTAGGAAAATCTAATCTAATCTTAAACTTCTATAGCGCCACTTCGTAATGCACAGTAGCATCAACCGATGGCGCACCAAATCCAAATCATTAAAGATCCAGGTCAAATCCAGGGTGTGTGGTGACAGTCTATGGTGGATAAGCCAGGTCAAATAGATGGGGTTCTAACCTTGCTCTAAAAATCTGTAATGAATTTGCAATGAAAATTTGAAAAGGCAACTGAATGTCTTCAATTTCGTTGAGATATATTTTATAGGGGGGGTGGTAGGGTTACCGGAACAGGATGAGTGAATGTGCAAAGAACTCCTATATGGCAGTTTTCTTAAAAGACGTTTTTACTCGAAAATTGGATTTGCCCCTCCCTATTCCGAACCAGGGGGGTATATAGCGACGGGAGGTATATCGGTGTATATATATACCCCAAAATCAGACTACCTTAAAAATTTTAACGTGTTTTTCAAGATTTTCAAAGTTTTTAAAAAAGATTTATACCCCCAATCACATAATCCATTAACCCCCTCCCAGTCAAATTCCTGGCTACGCCCCTGTCCGGAACCCTGGCCAACGCCGCGGATTGACATGCATTTCTGTCGTACAGCTATATGTGACTAAGAATTACGAATAAATAAGAATTGAAGCCGTCTAAAGAGGCTTTCGTTTTGTACAGAAAATATCACCCAGATTCATCGTTGACTAAGATGCGTTTGCAATGAATTTGTTTCTGGCGCATTCCCTTTGACGAACACCTCGCTGTATTTTGAAATGCACAGCTGTCCATAGCCAACGACACGAGATGCCAATCATCCAGGTACGGCGTTCGCTGATTCGCTGATGCTCGGCTGCTGCGGCTGACGATGAAAGCAATCAGCGACACTGCGGTGGTCGTCGCCTCACTGATTCACTGCTCACCTGGACAAGTGCGCCTGTTGTCACCCACAGACAGACAGACAGACAGACAGACAGACAGACAGACAGACAGACAGACAGACAGACAGACAGACAGACAGACAGACAGACAGACAGACAGACAGACAGACAGACAGACAGACAGACAGACAGACAGACAGACAGACAGACAGACAGACAGACAGACAGACAGACAGACAGACAGACAGACAGACAGACAGACAGACAGACAGACAGACAGACAGATAGATAGAAAGAAAGATAGATAGATAGATAGATAGATATATAGTTAGATAGATAGGGCCTATTATTCCTATATTGTTTGATTGATTGATTGATTGATTGATCGATCGATTGATTGATTGAATAGTTAGGCCTGTATTCTAGTGGTTTGGAAAATCACTAAAAAAGTGGTATAAAGACATTGACTGTTATTGTAGTAGGAATACAGTATTCGATGTGTCTTATTAAAACTCTGTCCTTTTCATTTAACGGCAGCTCATGCACTTGGGGTTAGAATCGACTGCTAACTGAACTATACGAATAAATGACCTGTAGGCCTATAGTCTTCATCACGAACAATATATTAATAAACAAACACTATATATACGGAGAACTGTTGTCGTTGGTGGAGCATAGGGCCTATATACCGCGCCTGGAATGTATATAAAGACTTAATATAATATACAGAATGAATCGTGACTGAAAAAAACGAAGGCTGTAAAGTCAACAAAGTCAGCATCTTCCATTCTCTTCCATCGAATCAGCTGCTTCTGTCTACAAACACAAAAGGCTAAGCTCACGTGCAGGCGGACATACAGCCAGACGCACACACACACACACACACACACACACACACACACACACACGATCACACTGTCACCGGCAGTTGTTTCTTCTCCGTCCATTGTTGGTATCAGATATCGTGAATCTAGTGCATCGTTTTGGCATTATAGGGTATATGGTGCCATTGCCATGCCTATTTCGAGGCATGTGTGTAGGCCTATATATCTATAGAATATCACGTATACTTAGGCAGATATAGACAAATGTTCTAATAGATTAAAATAGAAACACTTGAAAAATTCCTAGTATACTAATAGCGGTTATATATAAGTGATAAATGACATATCGAAAATGACAATAATAATGGAAATCATTAATTGACGCACTGATGCAACTAAAGCATTATGTTCATTGGCGTAATATGGTCGCTTGTAATATAAACTTCTTGGTGTTTTCTCTAATAAAATTAATTATTTGAGCTGTTTTTAGAAGAAATTCCGGTAAATGTCATACATATATGTACGTAATCAAGTAGGCTATTCATGTAAGAATTCTCAGTATTGCTGAATTCCTGTGAATGCTGGACATTCATTGGCTAAACGAAAGAAGTAGAAAATAAAGCGTTTATATATAATAAAGCGTTTATATATAATAAAGCGTTTATATATAATAAAGCGTTTATATATAATAAAGCGTTTATATATATATATATATATATATATATATCAAAGGTAATAAATAATAATAATAAACAGTGCAGCAAATAAATATAAATTTAGAAAACCTATTAGTGATGAATGTTTGTCCATTATCTGAGTTTGACCTGGGGTTGGAATAATTTGTGCAAGATGATTTAT